>JAGXJF010002721.1:0-466358 GCA_019208055.1 Stipa capillata | reverse complement strand
ATGCTCTAGAGTGCAAGAAGCTCAAGAGTATCAGCTGGGAGAATAACTACAAGCCGGAGAACAATAACCAATCTTTTGTGATAGTGTTAGTGGCTTCTCATAATTTTTTTTTGTTATAATAGTTGTGGATTGTTGTGAAAAGAATTATTTCAAGGTTATATTTATTTCTAACGTGATATTCATTTCAAAGGTTGTATTAAGAGTTACTTTTATTTCTTTTTGTTGTACCGATATAATTGTTCTTCTACATCTGGCTATCTTTTGACGTGGCAAAATAAAAAAAAAGGTAGTTACTCTGTCCTTATATTTCGTATGGTATTTGGATAATAAATTTGTTGCTTTATAACATGTGAATGTTTTATAACACGTGAGGACTACAAATTGTTTGTGTAAGTTAATAATTAGGGACATCTTTTAGCATTTTGATCAACATCCAACTAACCCCGGCTCATATACATAATTAATCTATGTTAGGTAGAATTTGAATGATTGGTTAAGCCTGATACAAACATGAAAAGACTAAGAATACTTATTTGAGAGGACGTACGCAGAGTGAATAAAAAAAATAGATTGGAAACTAACGTTACGTGTTACTAAAATTGCACGTTACTTTGACTGCAATTATTTGAGGTGGCTATGATTCATGAAAATTTCAGGAGAATTAGCAAAATCATACTGACAATGTATTACTATAAATTTTACCTGAATTCTAAGCAGAGTTCCCTAAATTTTGATTAAATTGAATGTAACATCCCAAGTTTAACCTTGTTTAGTGTGCATCATAGCATATGCATGAGTACAATTTGAGAAAAATTGAAAATTTGAGAAAATTTTAGTTTAAAATTTGTTTGAAAAGGAGCAAGATTCAAAGAAATTAGAAAAAACTAAAAAGGAAAAATTTAAAAACATAATCAAACCACCCCCCTCTCCAGATGGGCCCTCTCGGGGCCCATTTCCTTCCCCTCCCCCCCCAGCCTGCCTCGGCCCGCTTCCCCCCTCCCCGCTACCCCGCCCGCCTGGGCCTCCTCCCCTCTCTCCCTGGCCCACTTTCCCTGCTCCCGGTCCACCTCCCTCGGCCTGGCCCCTCCCCAACCCTATCGCCCCGCCGCCCTTATCCGCTCCCCGCCGCCGCCGAGAGTGCCACCGAGCTGCTTGTCGTGGCAAGCAGCCAGCCGTCTCTCGCCACCTCTTGCCTCGGAACCGTCGTCGCCATCTCCCCTTATCCCTCTCCTCCCGGCCAATCGCCTTCCTCTCTCTCCCCCTCTCTCTCTATCGCGCCATCCTGCCCCACGCCTCGGTGTCGCTTCGCCGCCTCCTCCCCGTTGCCGCGCCGCCCCGACTCGAGCCGCGCCACCGCGTCGTCGCTCCGCCCCGTCTCCTCGCCCGGCCGCCCCTCTCACCTCCGCCGTCTCGCCCGAGCTCCTCGCCGTCCTTCCCGTCGCTGTCGTCTCCTCCCCCGCTTCCTCGCCGTCGCCGCCCATCGCCTCTCCCGCCTCGCCTCGTCGCCTCGGCCTCCGCCTCTGCCTCGCCGCCGCTCCACCTCCCCGCCGCCGCATCCCCGCATCGCCTCGCCACCGCCCCTCCCGATAAGCCCCGCCGCTGCTCGCTCGCCGCTGCTCGCTCGCCGCTGTTGCCTCGCCGCAGCTTGCCGCATTCCCCCTGACGTCACTGCTAGCGGCGCCGCGTCGGGCGACGGCCTCGCGTCGGCCTGACCGAGCCAACGGCCGGGACCCGACCGAGCCCCGTCATAATTAGGGCATTAATTGCCCTATTAAATATGTCATTAGGACATATTTATTACTAATCATTGGTCATTAATTGCTAAGTGTAATTAATGTTAATAATTACTATTCGGACATCGTTAATGCTAATGATTGGTCATTAATGCTAATCCAACACATTAATAACAGTGATTAATACACTAATTGATTCGGTTTTAAACATTGTGTATGACATGTGGGACCCACTAGTCAGATTTAATGAAATGATTAAAATAAAATAAGAAATATATGACAAGTGGGTCCCACCTGTCATTAACTCAGTCAACTTTGACCAGAGTTGACCATGGGGTCCACATGTCAGTCTCTGAGGCTAGGAAAGAGTTGAGTAATAAAAATATTTCTTATTTAATATTAATTTTATTTACTGAGAAAAATACAAAAATAGTATTTAAATTGATTAAATCTTAGAAAATTCATAGAAAATCTATTTTTAATCAGAAAAATGCAAATAATATATCAAAATGTTCAGCAAAATGAGATCTACTCAAATATGTCATTTTCATACATGTTTACATGCTAGGAAAAATATTAATGGCTAAAAACTCAACTTATGGTTTTCCTGATTAGCCGGAAGTCATCGGATCGCGATATCTCGAGCGTCCGGGCTTCGATTAAATTGATTCCTCTTGCATTAGTCTTCATTTTAAATCCTCTATGCCATGGCATGCATTCTATATCATGCTGATGTTCATCATTGTGATATTTATTATTACACCCTTTTTTCGGTGCTTTCGTTCTTCCCGATAGAGCTAGAAGATCTCGAAGCTTATAATCCCGAGCCGGAACCAGATTTAATAGCCGAACCACAAGGCAAGCAACCCTTTGAACATTTTACGATCATCCTACTATTTATAAATTATTAATTGTTTCCAAAACCCTATCGCATGCGTTCAACTTGTACTTTCTGTTAAGTTCTAGTTTTATTCCTTGCATAACTTACTTTGTTGCTCAATCAACCCCACCACACCCCAATCTATTTAGAGTAGCATAGTTGTTGCTTCTAAGTTACTTATATAGTTAATCACTACCTCAGAAATCATCTCTACTGACGGGCGCTTAAACCCCTCCACTGACGGGTTTAGCGCCCGTCACTACGAGACTGTCAGTGGAGGGGTCCGTCTCCACTGACGGGCGTGTGGTCGTCAGCAGAGATTGAGCATCACTGACCGGCAAGATTTTCTGCCCGTCAGTGATTGTGTTTTGGGGATTAAAAAAATTAAATCATATATCAATTACAGCCCGTCATTACAGCATATCCCATGATTACAGTGGTACCCTTGCTGATCTGGATTCACAATTTGGAAGCATATTCCATGATTACAGTGGTCATTACAATAGCATATATCAATTCGGAAGCAGTGTTAATTCACAATAGATAGAAGTCATTACGCTCTGCTACCAACTTGAATGGTACAGTAAAGGATGCATCCCCCGGTGTCATTTTAGAAATATCCATCATCTGAAATACATATATCAATAGATAGAAGGATTTAAGCTGATTTGCCACTTCAATGAAACAGTGCAGAAGCAAAATGTAACTTGGACCATACTCATATGCATGAAACACATATGCAGATAGTCTAATGGACCATACTCACATTCAATTTTGTCTTCCTTATATTCTCCCCAAGCAACAAACACATATATCGAACAGGATTAAGCTCAATATAAAGCATGGAAACATTCTCTCTTTTTTTAAGAGCGTCGAAACATAAAACAAGCATATAACATGACACAATAGGCATCAGTGTCTTAACCTTCTCTTCACATTGAAGGAGCTGGAGTTTTTTAATCCTTTCAAGCTCTGCCATTAGGGCCTCAGTATCATCATCGTCATCGTCTTCATCGCTGAATAGAAGTTGCAATTCCATGAGTAAGAGATCGAATAAATTGAGATAATCAGGTGAACTACAAGAAAAATCATGATAGGTTAAGAACAATGTTGAATTCACACAACAAATATACGCTTCTGCTCACTTTTGGGAAGACCAATTGAGGCAGAAAATTTCTGTAAGATAACATGTCAGTTAACTAACGAACAAAAATTGCAGCTCGGTTAATACTCAAACCTACAGTTAGAAATATCACTAAGAAAAATAGGAAGTGCTGGGACCAGAATAGTATGAGGATGGTGAGGTCGGTGACATGGTGGGAGAGGGGGCCAGGAGGCGGGTGGCGTGGGCGGGGCCAGCGTCCTAATCCTGGATGACGAAGGGGAGGCCGAGGAGAAGCGCGACGAGGCAGGCGGGGAGGGCGGGCGGACCGCCGGTGGCGACGAGGACGTGGGGGCACCCGCCGAGCCCGCACCCGCCGCCGCCGCTGCAGAGCCCGCACCCACCGCTCGAGGGCATTGCAGAGGAGGAGGTGGAGTCGGAGGGGAGGAGGTCGAGGAGGAGGCGCTGGAAGGCTTCGACGTCGTGGTCATCGGAGGAATTGGTGGCGGCGTGGCCGGATCCAGGGCGGCGGCGTGGCCGGGGGAGGCCGGATCCGGGGGCGCCGTGGCCGGGGGAGGACGTGCGGCAGACGGCGGCGAGGACCGTGTGGAAGGCGGAGGCGCGGGACGGCGAGGGAGGAGGGGTGCAGAGGCCACCGCCGAGCGCGGCGGAGGGCGCAGGGCGGCGCGGAGCGGCGAGGGGAGGAGGGGTGCAGATGAGGAGCGGCGAGGGGAGGAGGGGCTGCGGGTTGGGAGGGCTACTCTGCCTTAGGGTTAGCGAAGAGTTTTATGCATCCAGGAGCTGGTTCGGGTGGGCTTTTGCTGGGTTGAAATGCTACTGACGGGCCACCACAGCTGACCGTCATTGTGGAGTGGATCGTCACTGACGGGTCACATTTTAGGCCCGTCAGTGGAGCTAGATGTCAGCGGAGGTATATTTTCACTGACGGGTCGAAATAAAAGCCCGTCAGTGGTGATCTTTTTTGCTGAAATCTGGACATCCTCCGATGTCACCACTGATGGTTCCTCGACCACCCGTCGGTGGTAAAACTACTACCCACAGGCATTTTTGGGCCCGTCAGTGGAGACTGTGCAGGAGAAGTGTTTTCTAGGGCAGTGAATGATGCTTAGACATGCTTAGTCATGTAAAAGTCATAATTTCTTGGATGCAGACAAAACACAACACTCTAGATGGGTTTAAGCGATAGGTGGGTGTTCACCGGGAAGCAACTAATGAATTTGATTAATAATGATCGGGTTTAGACGAGAGGCCATGGCTGGGAGTATGGTGGGTTGTCTCGTTTTTCCCACAAGAACCGGTTCGTAGTGTCCTTTTAAACCAAGCTTTGCGTACTTCTACACGGGTGGTATATTGGGCCACACACGACTGAATAATTTGTCTAGACTTGAGTCATGAGCTGCATAGTTTGCCGTTTCTATTTGCTGGTGAGTGAAAAATGATGTGATGTGGTGCCTCAATATAGGTGTAAGGGTTACACACGGTCCGGGACCGGGGATGTATCTCCTGCTACAACTTTTGGGACCGTGTCGAGGTACCGGTCGGATTGGTGTACACGAATTAGCCCATTAGGGCGGCTCATACTTCAGTCGAAAACATGGTAAAGGTCGTGTTCAATCGCACTCTGCTAACACACCTCCTGAAGTGTGTCTTTGGCTTAGCATTAAAAGTCGATTAATACATGTAGGTAAAGATGTAAACCCCTGCAGGGTTTGAACTATTCGAATAGCCGTGTCCGCGGTTATGGATAACTTGGTAAGAATCCGCATCTAATTAGACAACTATAACATTACTCTAAAGCATACCAACTCTAAAGTTGAGGTGTTAACGATTGCTTCCTCTCTGGTAGTTGAGGAAGAATCAAGGGTTAAGTGTGCGGTAGTCTGCAATAGATTTCTGTATGAAGGTTCGACTCATCGCCTTTAAAAGCAATCCAGTAGTCGATTTCATTCTACTTAAAAAGTATTATCAAATTGATAATCAGCTTTCCGCAAAACAGTCCACAATTACCCCCTTATTGAAACATGTTGCATCTATTACTAATTTCTCTTGTAAGTCTTGCGGTGTACAATTTTTGTACTCACCTTGCAGCTATTGATAATTTTTGTGCAGAGGAAATCATCCCCTCAACGGATGGTTTCTATATAGAGATCGACGCCCATGACGACTAGTCACTAGGAATCCCAGGCAGCGGTCCTGCCCAGGGTTCGGCAGCTTGGTTTGTTTTTGCTGCCATCTTTTGGCATTACCTTTTTGGCTTACTAGCCATGTTTAATCTTCCGCTGTGTAATAGACTCTTGTGTGAATTATGTTGTTAAGTTTTATAGAACAACTAGTACTATTACAGTTTCAGTCGTAGAGTTGCTGTTGCGATACTTATTTGTTCTCACCTGTCTCATGTGCCTTGTGTGTATGTTATTGAAGCACATGGTGCGGGTAGGTTTTCAGAGTCTATATCATAGAGTTGTTAGGTTTAATCACCCCTGTGAAGTGACTCTTCCACTGAGAGTTTGGGAACTATATCATCCTACTCCAACCGAGCATTCATTTGCTGGGACGAGTTTAGGATTGGTGTTCTGGCTCAGTGAGAAAAGAGTGAGGAGACCATATCACCCTACTTAATTTGTGCCTTAGTTTGCCAGAGCAAGTTCAGGGTTGACGTCTCGGGCTATTTGAAGCCATATCACTCCACTTCTCTTGGAATTGATACCCAAGGGTTGAGGTCGAGGTTAACATTTCGACTTAGCGGGTGATTTCACTTAAGATTCCCTGTTATGGATTCTGGGTCTCGACATTGAACCACAATTAATATGGATATTAAATTTTATTTGTTTGATATATGTTTTTTTAAGAGAAGTGCTTCTATACTCTTCTAATTTATTTTTTGCACGAAATTTAAAGCATTACACGGATCTCAAAACTGCTAATTTTCCTTAAGAGATTTGTCAGGGCCCGAGGCCTAGATCCAATCCACCCTGCCCAATCTTGATGCTTCTTCTTTGCCTCTCTCGAGCGTCGTAGCTGCGAGCTCCTCCTCGAGCGGCGGCAGCGCCGCCGCCGCTGCCACGCGTCCGCCTCCAACATCGACCCCATTGCTGCAATCACGAACTCAGCCTCCAACACCTCCACCGCTACAGCGAGCCCCGCGTCCAACCCACCACGAAGACGGGGACAACGACCGGCTGCACCAACGATGTGAGGAGCCCCACTACCTCTTCCCTTCCATCGCCGGCCGTTGCCCCCTCCAGCGACGCCACGCCCCAACCCTTAGCCTCCGCCTCCAACGCCGCCCTGCCGCTGCCGCCGCTTTGGCACCCCGACCCTAGCCCCGGCAACCGCGTCCGCAGCTTTCGTCTCCAACGCCGCCCTAGCCACCGTTGCCGCGACCTACGGTGCCGCCGCTGCCGTTTCTTCGGGACCGCGACCCTAACCCCAATGACCGCGTCCTCGCCGTGCTCGCGCCCGGCTAGCGATGGAGGTGAGGATGGAGGGGAGGAGGCAGCCGAGATGCAGAGAAAGAGGAGAAGCAGTAGGATTGGGCAGGGTGGATTGGATCTAGGCCTCGAGCCCTGACAAATCTCTTAAGGAAAATTAGCAGCTTTGAGATCCATGCAATGCTTTAAATTTCGTGTAAAAAAAATTAGAAGAGTATAAAAACACTTCTCTTTTAAAATTTATGTTAGTTAGGACATGTATTGCATATATATGAGTACTAGTTTATACTCGTATATATGCAATACATAAAAGAGACAGTGCCCGGGGGCTTTTATCAATTGATACACACGGTCATCGCTAAGCTGCATATACATGCATGTCGCATCAATAATTACCCGGGTGATCACCGCGCTGGTAGTACTACCGGTAGAACCGGGGCTTCAATTTCAAGCTGTGTTAGAAACGGGTCCAGAGAAGCTGATCAAATTATCCGGCGGACCGAAGTAAACCACTTTCCTGGTTACTCCTTGCTACCCAAGTGTTCGATTGATTTCACTGGCACCCAAGGAGGCAACGAAGCGCGCGCGACAACGATTCCGGCGAGAAATCTAAGCTGCGAATGCGAAGATTCGTGGGAGCCGCGCGCTGGTTTTGCAACTTGCGTCGCTTGAAGAGCAAGCACCTGACGCTGCACGAGTCACAGCCTGCTGAGCTCCAAGTCATCTCCGCTAATTTGTGTGCCCAAGAAAGCAGGAAAATACCCGGAGGTTTCACGACCGGTGCAGTGCGAAAGCCGATGGGGGGATTCGAGACGCAGGCGCTTGACGACGACGACTCGATCGCCGTGGCGCATGCAGAAAAGTCCGTGATCTATCCGCTGCGAGTTGTTTGGGGCGCAAGGATTAGCTGCCGGCCGTGCGCGCACGCGTAGGCGCTGATGCAAGCTTCAGATGCGTCACATGGCACTAAGCGGGAGAGCTTGCCGGGACACTGACAGGTTGGCCCCACGGCGAGTCTCCAGGGGTTGACTAACTTATCTGGCTCGGCTCGACTCACCGTGGGAAGAGCTTTCTTGCAGAGAATATATTCGGAGCTGTATCCTGTGTACGTGTGGATTCATAAATATCCCTGTCAGTGCCCCCACTGCCCTTTTATTTCAAAAGAAAAGTGCCGACTGCCCCACTCTGGGGCAATGGCATGCGTCAGCGCTCACAGCATAGCTCCCAAGCTTTTGTTACCTTGTGCTGCCTGGCTTTTCTACTTCTAGCCCTGTGAAAGTGGTGTTTTGCAAGAGGTATCATGTAGAAAATAAAGGAAAATGATGAAAACCAGACCATGTTTTTTCCTTAGGTCTAACTAGGTCTCATTGATCTTATATCTCGTTCGACAGTCATGGCTCCCAAAAAAAAAGGTCTATATAGAAATCAAATAATTTTAGATCTATGTAGAAATAAAATAATTTTAGATCTATATGGAAATAAAATCTAGTTATGCAATAGCTAACCTCGTCAAATGAGATGTAAGAAAAAACCTCAGTGGGCCCACAATTAGTCATTCTCTTTTCTTTTCTCGCAAGGAAATTTTATCGGTAGTTGGTTGCAAATATACATGCCCAAGTTAAGTGTCTAGGATCTGCATAAACAAAATTCAGTATCCATAATATATGTGTTTCTCCTGCTATCTCCATTCAAAATAAGATAATAGTTTAGTAAACGTGCATTTAAATTTCTTAACTTTAACTAGTAATACATATAAAATAATTTAGATTAGTTAGATAAAAATAGCATCATAAGATTTATCATAGAAAATGTTTTTATAATATCATAATTCTATAATTTCTTACTAGCATGTTGGTGTGTAAAAGTAAGAATTAAAGTTACATGTTGAAGATTGTGCCCATGGTCAAAATGACATGGAATTACAAATGGACGGAGTAGATTGTTAGTGTTATACTTTGATACGCCTTCTTATGCGCAGAAGCCCCGAATCCGATCAGAGCTTATGAGATACGGCATAGTATTAAGACTGAAGTCGACGAACCCTGTAGAGAGTACTAAAATAATGACGACGAACAACCACAAAATTAGAGAAATATTTGGCATAGCTGACCGCGAATTCTTTAAGTACGACCTTAAAAGAGTACAAGAGATTGTGCTCTCTCACAACCCTCTTATACGTTTTAGAAACTGTTGGATCTTTGTCATGTACAAGAATCTAGTGTTAAAGAAACCTAACCTCCAATCCTCTCTTGCTTGCACCTTGCTATTGAATTACTTGATTGCTTGGTTTCTGTTTCTTTGACTTCCCTCATGGGTTTATGTAGGTTCCCCACATAGCCTCTTCCAAAGCCTCCACCTTGACTCTTATAAGCTCAAGTCACTTTGTTTCTCCAAGTTGGCTCTATGTTTTTGCTCCCACCTTCGGAGCCCCCCGATCCCATCAGAACTTGTGAGATACAGCACGAACGTGCACGGTATCAAGACCGAAGTAGACAAACCCCATTAAGAGTACCAAAATAATAACGAATAAGCACGACAAAAAAAAAGATTTGGCGAAACTGACCGTGAATTCTTTAAGCATGATCTCAAAAGAGCACAAGGGATTGTGCTCTCTCATAACCCTCTCACATCTTTTAAGACCCTCGGATTCTTGTCTTATACAAGAATCTATTGTTAAAAAACCTAACCTATAATCCTCTCTTATTTTCAGCTTGCTCTTGAATTGATTGATTGCTTGAGTTCTGTCCCTATGGCTACCCCTCATGAGTTTATATAAGTTCTCATATTGCCTCTTTTCAAAGTAAGGTCTTCCAATGCCAATAGGTTTTCTTTAAGATTTTTCTTATAACATACATCTTTGAATCTTAATAGATTCACGATACGAATCACGCTATATTCAACTGTTAGAATTAACCTGTCTTCATAAGGTACCGCTTGTGCTCGTAAAATATTCATCATTATATGTCATACTTTTTCATTCCATGGTGAATGCATCATGGGAACAATAGCGTAATTTCGATCTAGGTCGAAGGGATTTCTCATGTGGGAGCAGTGGACACTCTTCCAACATGTTTATCTAGTAAGTTATAGAACAAAAAAGTCTAGATGCACTTCTTTTCATTATTTAAGGACATATCTGCGTCGTCCTAGGTATTCCTGTTGTTATTTTAGAGAAGACATGTTTTTTCCTTCACTAATAGGAATTCAAGCGGTGCCTGTGCATTTGCACAATTGGACAAGAAGCAAGGATTGAAATGATAATTCCTGTCTCCCATTTTCCTCTTCTGGTACTCACCAGTCACCACCTACTTCTATATATACACCATCCATCCTTGAATCTCCACATCCAAGTTCCAACGAACTTAACAAAATCTCAACACTTCTGAGCATACACAACCGCAAGATTCCATGGGAGCAAAGCTTTCTTGCATCCATCGAGGCAGCCGCTCGCAGCAGGCGCACCAGCTGACGTCGCCGGCGCCGGCCAGGGTCATCGCCGCCGACGGCTCGCTGAAGGAGCTCCCGGCCACTCCCTGCGTCGCCGTCTCGGACGTTCTCCGCGGCGACGCCGCCTCCTTCTTCCTGTGCAACTCCGACGCGCTCTACTTCAACCAGCACCCTCCGGCTCTGGCCCCCGACGAGCTGCTCCGGCCGGGGCAGATATACTTCGTGCTCCCGGCGACGGTGGTCGGGCGGCCGCTGTCGAGCGCCGACATGGCCGCGCTGGCCGTGCGCGCGAGCGCGGCGCTCGCGGCCAAGAAGCCGCAGCGACGCGGGCGCAAGAAGAAGGAGCTGCGCGTCATGCCGGTGCACGAGGAGCTGAGAGACGGCGAGGACGTTCTGTTCAACGAGAAGCTTAACGAGCGGACGCTCGGGGAGTTCGCGGTGTCGCTGAGCCCGGCGAAGAGCGACGAGAAACTCACCGCGGCGCCGCGGTCGCGGCTGAACCGGGCTCTGAGCATCATTCAAGAGGATGCCGAGTGAAGCATATCTACAGAGATGGATAGCTTTCTAGATTTTCTTCTATTTTGGAACCATTTTGTGAGGCTTATACCTGAATCTGGAAAAGGTTTTCATAGATTCAGGAGAAAGAAAAAGGAAATCTGGGAAAGAGGATGTACATAATGTCCCTATGTATATAATTCAGTAGCTGTAAAACTACCACAATGTAAAGCATTTCTCAATACTGATTCATGAGTTCTTATTTGCTGATGTATATTTTCCTGTCTCTCCAATTTTAAACATTTCCAAGTAATGAAGTCCAGAACTGAATTTCGATAACTGAATGAATTAAGAGCCAGGACAGCTAGTTCCAAATGTCAACTTCCTCAGATGAATCACATTCGCACCTTGTATTAATCCGACAGCATTGCAATAGTTAAGTGTGCTTGACATATTAAGCCACTCATCGACTCCACACTAAACATAGCGTAAGCCGTTAGGAAAATGTGAGCAAACTGTACATAACTCGCTTGGACTCCTCGTATGGTAGAATCCATCGATCAAGTTTCCTCCAAAAGTATCCAGCAATCAATCATACATAGATAGCTTGCCGCGCCCGGTTAAACCAAACATTCAACACTTGTGAATTTTCACAGAAATTTTCAGTAGTCGCGTCTTACTCCAAGTTCGTCAAATGCACCGGAAGGAAGGCAACGAATTGCAGCCCAAGAAACGCTGAGAACGACAGAAACGTCAAACACGAGAAGCAGAGAGGAAGCTGTTACACGGTCAAGAACAGGGCACGTACGCGATGAGAAGTGCCACTCTGTTTCAGTCGTCAGTCATCGGCAGTTAACCACGTCCCTAGATGGGTTCTCAGTGTGACGGACCTAGACTACTAGCTGCAGACTATCCGGAGAATTGGCCAAGTGCATATGCATGGAACTAGGCTACTAGCTGCATGCTCTTCCAAGACATGAAACAGCGCGTGGCACGGCACCACGCAGCTCCTACTTAAGTCGGAGAACAAGAACTGCAGCTGCAGTGATGTTTTCTGAATCCTCCGTTTGTTCCGACTTCTGAAGAACGTAGTGACGGTTCTGTAACCGGCATACTTGATACGAACGATTAGGTAGGAATGGTTCACGGTCAGCGAAGCATATAAGTCAAAAAATGATTTATCTTTGTCTGACCAATGAGCTTAGGTTTTGTTCGGGTGGCAGAAAGAGGTCAGGCAATTCAGCAGATGATTAGTTGTACGAAACTAGTCCAGTACTAATTATTGACACTAAGATGGTCCACAATCTTAGCAGCCCATGACTATACAAGCATTCAGCAACTGATTTATTCTTCTATGGAGGAATGAAATACAAACGAATGATATACTTCTTACCCTCGAAATATACTTTTTGCTACACTTTCTTACACCAGATGGCAGCTCGAATCATGCAGTTTACCACGTCCACTAATTGCAAATCAGGATGGTAACCATATTAATTTGCATCTTCGCCGTGGCTAAAGTAATTACACCAAGTGAAAACTATACTCCTCGATCTGAAATTCCCCACAATCTGTTCATATCCGAAAAAAAATGCGATCTTTCAGCCTAAATGCTGCTATCTCCCCGCAATCGAAGGGCCGGAGTTGCCGTAATCCGAGGGATCCCAATCCAGCGTCGAGTTGTAGACCGCCGACAGCGAGATGAACACCTCGTCCATGGCCGGCCGCGCCCGGGGCTCCCTGGCCACGCACCGCAGCGCCAGCGACGCCACGGCAACAGCGAGGTCGATCGGGTAGTCGCCGTGCAGCCGCTGGTCCATGAACGCGCGCACCTCGCCACGCGCGTCCTCCCCGCCGACCAGCCCCTCCGCCGACTCCCACAGCAGCGTCTCCCTCTTGTCGCCGTCGAACGCCGCCTCCTTCCCGGAGAGCAGCTCGAGGAGGATGACGCCAAAGGCGAACACGTCGAGCTTGGGCGAGATGAGGCCATGCTCCAGGTACTCGGGCGCCAGGTACCCCTGCGTGCCCACGACGTGGCGCGTGAGCTGCGCGCCGCCGCGGTCGGTGGCCGCGGGAACCGCGCGCGCCAGACCGAAGCCTGACACCTTGGCGCGGAGGTCGGCGTCGAGGAGGATGTTGCTGCTCTTGAGGTTCTTGTGCACGCACGGCGGGTTGGTGTAGTGGTGGAGGTAGTTGAGACCGTCGGCGACGTCGAACGCCGCCTGCACCCGCTGCTTCCACCCGAGGGAGGCGACGCTGCCGCCGCCGCCGTGGAGCCAGTCGCTGAGCGCCCCGTTCTCGGCGTACTCGAAGACGAGGTAGGTGTCGCCGCGGTGGACGCAGAGGCCGGAGAGGCGGATGAGACTGGAGTGGTTCACGCGCTTCAGAATGCCGACCTCGCCGCTCACGTCGCCGGCGACCCGTTTGACGGCCGCCGCGTCGCCGTTGATCACCGCGCGGTACACCGACGTGCCCGCCACCCTCCGCTCCTCCGAGAACCCCGCCGTCGCCTTCTCCAGCTCAGAGTATTTGTACACCGTCAGCGACTCCACCGCCGCGCGCGCGTCGCTGGACACCAGCGGCCGCGTCCGCGACGACGAGGTCGTCGTACCCGTCGTCTGCTTGCCTGACGCCAGGGCGTCATAATCCGCCGACGAGGGAATGTCGAGAGCCACCTTCGGCGGGCGGCCGCTTTCCCCAACGTCGCGCCACGGTCGCCGCCGCCGGACCCACAAGAACATCAGGCCGAGAAGGCCCGCCAACGCAAGAACGCCGCAGCCAACACCGACCCCAACCGCAACCCACCTCCCGCTGCCTGACCCGCCAGACGCCGGCGGCTGCTGGGCCTGCGGCGGCGCCGGCGCTGGTGGCGACGCTGGCGACACGAGCATGTCCAGCGTGGGCGCACTCATGAGCGGGATCAGCAGGGTGGTGAAGGGGTATATGGTCTCGTCGCCGGTGAGGTTGTTGGCGAAGAGCACCGCCTGGGTGCCAACGCGGAACCGGTCGGCGATGGCGGGGATGGTGTCGCCCCACGTGACGAGGTAGGTGAGCAGGTACCTGACGCCGGCGGCGGCCTGCGCGGGCGAGGGGCACGCGCAGCGGAGCGGCACGGTGAGGTTGTTCCCGCGGACGAGGCCGCGGCTGTCGTGGGCGGGGTTCTGGGCGATGAGCGCCTGGCAGGTGGAGAGGCCCTGGTAGGTGATGTTGGCGATGATGAAGTACGTCTCGCTTCTGTATTGGATGGCGTAGGACGCGTTGTGCTGGTAGTAGCCGCGGGGCGCGCAGCCGCAGGGGACGGGCGCGAGGACGAGGCGGGAGGCGTCGAGGGGGGAGACGGTGGGCACTTCGTTGGCCCCCGCGACGGCGGCCGGGGTGGAGTTGAGGAGGTAGGAGATGGAGACGGCCGAGGCGTAGAGCGGCGGGGAGGAGCGGTAGACGAGGTAGGCGGTGCAGGGCGCGGCCGCGGCGGTGGCGTTGCAGGTGTAGCCGAGGACGGAGCTGCCGTTGGTGCCGTAGCAGTCGTTCTGCGCGTTGGCTTCGTATTGCTGCTGCGCCCGTGCGACGCGGCACAGCGGCGCGGCGACGGCGAGGAGGGCGAGGAGCGCGAGCGCCGCGCCACCGAAGGCGAGCCCGCGCGGGCGTGGGGGAGCGGCCATTGCTTTTGGGCTGCTGGAAGGGGAGGGAGAGGGTGGTGTTGGGGTGTGGCGTGTGTGTGCGGGTATGTGAGGAGTGTTTAATAATCGTATCATAAATGGAAAAGTGTTCAATTAGAACATGAAAACGACGGCTGCGGTGGCGGGGCGGAGGATGCAGCGGAGTCAGCGGCGAGCAAGTAAACCGGTATAAGGAGTCAAATCTTTCGCTCTTCCTTGCTTTTCTCTTAATTAATAGATGTTTTTTAAGGATATACTTTTCTAATACTTTCTCTGTCCCAAAATATAAGTTGCACACGCATCTCAAGATTTACAATTAGATCTATAATATGTTAGTTATATGATAAAAAATAATATTATTGAAAAGTACTTTCAAAAACGAATCTAACAATATCATATTTATATCATATAATCATAATATTATAAATCTAATAGTAAATCTTAGAATGTGTGCGTGTCTTATATTTTGGGACGGAGGGAGTAATAAAAGAGAGGTCTCTGCCGGCTTATACATCATGCGACGCACACCAAGTGGTAAAGAAAAAACTACAAAATTGAAGAATTAACCATTATAGGCTCTATTATATGACCGACACTTAAACTGGGTTGTAAATCAGTAGTTAATAGACGTGGGACTAATTTTGCTTTGGAACTAATCCAGATCCCCTGTTGCTTTTGGTGTGTCCCCGGCATGTAGCATTTGCCCATTCCGACTGGCAATGGTTATGAACTTTTAATGGTGCCCGTCGGTTCTTACTTCTTACATTGCTTATTAGTCCCGTCATGGTGACCGTGGCACAGCGTATAAGTTTGGATGGCAATGAACGGGCAGTGAGTGCACAGAACTGCATCAGATCTGATACTCAAACTTATACGTCTATTTCTCTGTGCACTCATATGGATACCCATAGACAGAGATATGTTCGCGCTAGAACTCAATGGATACCCGGTGTCCACTGAGTAGCCAATATGACAGTAGCATAATTAACAATATAGTAGTAGTATAATAGATAATTGACAATACCAATCACATAATTACACATACAATAACAATAGAGCATCTAACTAACATATAATTAGTCACATGAGTCATGATAACAACAATAAACATAATGATATATCTCCCCCTTCACAGGTCCTCATATCATATTAGATTTAATTGATTTTAAAAAAATTTCAAGTATCCAGTTGGTATCCTTTAGTACCCATGTCTGGGTACACCCTAAAAGATTCATAGGCTTCGAGAGCTGTTCATATCCAACCCAATCGAATCAAGTCGAGTACCCGTAGCTATTTAAACTTACGAGTAAAATTGTTCGTCCATGTTTAGCTCAATCGAATCAAGTTGAGTATCTATGGGTATCTAAACTTGTAGGCGAAATTGTCATCGCCACGTCCAATATTCAAAGAGTCAAAGGCCGGAATAGCGCGGTCGACCAATGTAGTGCGAGGGACGGGACCAGTTTGTGTACCCATCTGAGCTTCCTGGAAACTGATGCGGCTGTCCCGTCATCCTGTCCTAACCATGTCCCGATGCAGAATTGGTACCCAGATAGTCCAACAAAATCCAGCTGCTATTGCACGTGTTAATTGGCACTTGGCTAACATTTAGTACTCGCAGTAAGCTTTACTCGCTTATAACATATGTCATTTTAAACATTATTATCATTATTAAAATTATATTTGAATTAATAATTTTAAAAAATATGTTTCATCGAATAAAATAAATATGCATTGTCAATCTGATTTTATAGATGTCGATAACATTTTTACATTTTTAAGATGTCTGACCGCCGTAGATTCTAGACGACGTGTATTGTGAAGCAGAGATAATAAATGACCCATTAGATATAGACAAATTCTCTAACATGTACTTTGATAGCTATTTTTGTTATGAGCACTAACTGAACACCCACTTGTCGTTACGGAATTAATAAAAATAGATTCAATTTGTGACATATCAATCTCTACACAAATACATGGCTAGAAAACTGGCTTTAAGTTAGAAAAGCCAAGTCAACCTACAAATAACGAAGCAGTAAAAATAATCATATGTGATATTTTACAAACCCTAAAATAAGATAGTGAAATAATCGTTGAGAGATGGCCCCACCAATCAGGAAGTAAGCTATGATGGAGGAAAGTTGAGATGGTAGACAGATTATCACTACAAACTCAAATATTTATAGGAATAAAAATATTAAAAATTAAAATTTATAATATCAAATATTATTCTTGTAAATATATTTAAATATACTATAAGTCAAAGTTTACATTGCAAGTAATTAGTTTACACTCTATGGGATGCACTTTTTGTGGCCTATTTCACTGATTCCCTGTTTCTGGACCACATGAAATACCATTTCGGCCCTCCAAGTTTTCACACTCATGATGGATACTGTTATCAACTCGTACCTCTTTTCAATGGATCAATACATCTTTTGAAAATCTGCAATGGTTCAAGGTGATATTCTCTTTTTTCAGAACAAGCTAGAGAACGAGAGCCCAACAGCAGCAAGGCCCAAGCCCTCCGAAACTGTTGTTGGGCCGGCTGCCTAATCCAGCGCAACGGCGCGGCGTCCACCCGTTCCGTTTCCGCATCAAACGAACCAACCAACCAAATCCCGCTACCTCCACGCTCATCCCCCCCGAACGCTCTTCCCAAGGCCATACAGATAGCATTCCCTCCAACACATCGCCTCCATGGCCACCGCCGCGTCCCTCTCCACCCTCTCCTCCTCCGCCGCCGCCAGCAAGCGCTTCGTCCTCTCATCCCCGTCTCTCTCCTTCTCCTCCCGCCGCCTCGCCACCCCATCCCGCCTCCGCGCCGCGGTCCCAGGAGCGAGGAGAGCCGCCGCGGCCTCGGCCTCGCGGGTCGTGGCCACCATCGCCGTCGGGGACAAGCTCCCCGACGCCACGCTCTCCTACTTCGACCCTGCCGACGGGGAGCTGAAGACGGTGACGGTGAGCGAGCTCACGGCGGGCAAGAAAGCCGTCCTCTTCGCGGTCCCGGGCGCCTTCACCCCGACGTGCTCGCAGAAGCACCTGCCGGGGTTCGTGGCCAAGGCGGGGGAGCTCCATGCCAAGGGGGTGGACACCGTGGCGTGCGTGTCGGTGAACGACGCGTTCGTTATGCGGGCGTGGAAGGAGAGCCTGGGCCTCGGCGACGAGGTGCTGATGCTGTCGGACGGCAACATGGAGCTCACCCGCGCGCTCGGCGTGGAGATGGACCTCTCCGACAAGCCCATGGGCCTTGGCGTGCGGTCCCGCCGGTACGCGCTGCTCGCCGACGACGGCGTCGTCACGGTGCTCAACCTCGAGGAGGGCGGCGCCTTCACCACCAGCAGCGCCGAGGAGATGCTCAAGGCGCTCTGAGCTGCGCCGGCTCCTGTTCATGCTTGAGCTCCTTCTTGCTCGCCGCCGCTCGTAAACGTCTTGTCTAGTAGTGAATAAATAATCCGAGGAACTGTGGCTCGTGTCGTGTGTCTCCTTCGGTGCGAGTGTGGTGTCGTCGTCGTTGAGACGAATTTTTGTTGAAGATTGCGTGCTATCCATGTGCTCGATGAAATGACTTGAGTTTTAGATAGCGTCGTGTTCTTAACATTTTCCATTGCAAAAGCCTGCAAATTTACCAAGCCTCGCTGCACAAGAAATCGCATCGCGTTGTGGTTGAAGGCAGATAGGTCAGCACGGATGAATGATGCAACAAAATTATTTTCGACAATGGATGTGTGCATTCCTCGAATGTAGAGGGCCACAGATGTTTCTTCCATCGTCTAATTAAAAAGAAGGGTTAATTAGATATATGCCACAGATGCATTTTTGAAGAAATGCTGGAAAATTTGGCGGCGACGTTGGTCGCGACAGCGTCGAAGACATTGGAGAAGACCGTGGCAGCGACTGGCGTAGGGGCCATGGATTCGTGCTCTGAGGCGTGATAAGCTTCTTTTCAAAGCACCTGACCGCAGATTCGCCCTTATGCGTGTAACGGCCATGAACTTCATGGCCCCAAAATCCCCCAACCCGTGAGTATCCCGCTCCTCTGTTGTAGCACAATATCTCGAATCCGTGTTTAATTGGTTCCTTGGTGCATCTGACCTTTTTCATGAAAGAACCCGACGGTAGGAGGACGTATGTGAAGGGAAGGACTCTCAAATGGCTTTGTAGACCCAAGAGACTTCTCGATTGAGACGCTCATGGTTGGACTATCTAGTTCTATGTAGTGGAGTCGGAACCAGACAACCAAGTTAGTTGCTTTTTACATGATAATGAGTGAAGATGTAGGCTTTTGAACGATGACCAACTTCCTGCTATGTTTGATATGTACAAGTCACAGAAAAACTGACACTGGTTGTCAATGTGGGTGACAATTCTGATTGCCTTGTACTTGAGAATGATTATGCACGATCTCTCTGGATTGTGCCTGCCAATGATTTATCTTCTAAATGATAGCCAAGAGCATCCTCTAACACCAGTCAACATGAACCTGTCCCTCCAATTGACACTCTAACATCACAATGTGGGAGTTCAAGCCAGTGCTAGCAATCCAAGCCACCACATGAACCTGGTTCAAGCCAACCAATGCATCTTGCAAATGATCCATTTGACTTGGTTGAGGAGTATGTAGGTGTTGATGATGAGAACATATATGGGTCTGCTAACACAAACATGAAGCATGCCTCAGATGGTATAGCTTTCCAAGTGTTGGGATGATATGGTTGTTGAACCATGAAGAGCCAGAAGTAACTAGCTATTATCCAAATGAGTTTAATGTCCAACATGATCCCCAAAACCCAGACATAAGAGAAGAGGTATGTGGGTTATTGTACAGTGTATACGTGTTTTTTTATTGCTTTATTGCATTCTGACATGAATGTGTGTGTCTACTTTGTGTGTTGCATGCAGAAGGGGAGAATGGCTACACAAAGATGGATTGCAGATAGGCTTGGTGACTGGTTGAAGAAAAACCCTAGAGCTGGTCCAAAATAGGCTTAGGGAAAGCTCCAAGACGAATACAATATCAAGTTGAAATATTCAAGGGCTTGGTCAGGTACGAGACTTGCTCTAGATCAAATTCATGGTACATATGAGGAGAATTTCCAGTTGCTTTTTAGCTGGAAAGCAGAGATAGAGTTGAAGTCCCCAGATAGTATTGTAGAGATTGAATTGGTTAGGCATAGAGACCATCAATTTTACCAAAGAGTGTTCGTAGCATTTAAACCCTACATAGATGAAGTTTTAGCTGGTTGTAGGGACCACACATTGGAGTTGACTCAACTGCATTGAATGGCAAGTTCAAGGGGCAGCTAGCTTCAGCCACAGCTGTAGATGGTCACAATTGGATATTATGTAGCATATGCTGTATTTGACTCAGAAAAAGGTAAGAATTGGGAATTCCTCTTGGTTGGCGGCTGCTTGCTAATGCTAATGTGGTGCTGGATGATCATGTGGAGTCTCGATCTCCTGGAAACTCCAGCTAATGGCGATTACAGCACCAGCTCCACATACATGATGCAATTCGCGGGGTCAACACGGGCGTACTTCAATGGAACGATCTGGAAAGTACGGGCTCCGGCGCGGTGCAATTTTTTTGCGTGGCTCATGTGTCAACGCTGAATTTGGATTTCAGATCGGCTAATGTGGCGCCAGTGGCCAAACTACTACTTCTGCCCAATATGCATCCGTGAGCTAGAAACGATCGAGCACGCCGACAGGGAGTGTGCCTCTAGGTGGCGAGGATGCGCTGGAATTGCGCCAGCAGAGTGGCCTCCGGGCGCCAATCTGCTGGTCATTCCTCATTGTTCGGGCAGAGAAATCGAAGAAGAAAGGCGTCAAATCCGTCATCTTGTTGCTCTCCAGGGTAATCTGGTTAAAGCGCAACCGGTGTGTCTTCCATGATCGCTACCAATCCATTGATGAACTTGCTTCAGCGGCATTGGAGACAGCGAGCCAATGGCAACTAGCCCGTGCAACAGAACTTGAGACCCTGGGGATTGTTTAGCGAGAGATCCGTCTGCCTATCCTTTTTGGATCCTTTTGTTTTGTTTCTTTTTGTTTTTTCCCTTTGACCGCGTGGGGTGGTATGTAATTATTGCTACCTGCTTATATACAAAGCCAACAATTGCCAGATCTTATAAAAGAAGATAATTTACACGTGCATTAGAGAGGATCCGCGAAGTTCCTGGGGCACCGGCGAGTGAGGTGATCAGCCGACTGGCAGGAGACGCAAGAACGTGCCCAAATTCGTCCATGAGAACTCCGCAAGCTGAAATCTAGGCTACTTGAGTTTTTGCTTTGTTATATTCCTGTTGCACCAATAGTTGGTGCAAACTCTTCTATTTTATCTTTGGTGTCGGTTGGCACAAGATTTGGTTGTGTGCATTCTTTTGATGCAGAGGTTGCAAGGCAATAAAGCCTTCCCTTTATTTAAAAAATCTGTGTTTGGTGGTCTTCTGTTACTACAGTACATTGTTCAGTCCAGCAAAAATGATTTGGTGTCGTCTCGGCTCGGTATTGTAAAACTGGTATCCCCAGATCCGGGTCGTTTCCGCTCAGTATTGTAAAACTGGTATCCCCAGCGTGCCTGTAGGCTGTAAGAACTCTGTGTATGCGCATTTGCACTGTTCACTTCATCCCAAGGGGTAAATATAGACTTTATGTTCGTCCCTCGTCAGTTCCAGCACTGATTCAGGGAATGGACGATCTCTGATATCTTTGCACAGTTAGAACAAAAGTCTGAAAAATCCATAATACATCCACAAGAGAAGGCTGAACATTTTGATTTTTTTCAACACGTCTGAACCTCTCTCCTTTTTCTATACTATTACATTGAATTTGGAAGCAATACTATTACATTGAACTTGGAAGCAATCATCCCGCTCCCCTTAATCACGGCAGTTGCTTGCTACAAGCAAAAACACCACAATTTGCCTGCCCAGACGACACCGATGTCTAGGTTTTCCTGCAGCGACCTTGCACTGCACTTTCTTTTACAGTAGCAGTATAGCACATACAAGAGAGGACTGCATGATCAGTCTCCAAAAGAAAGAAAGAAAAGCTGAGAGAAATTGAGAGAAGGCTGCATGATCTTTCCTTCAAACTAGTTATGCACTACTAGACTTGCTGGAGTCTCAAGACACTGCGTATGATCTCGACATGCTTCTGTTATGACTGAGGGACGATTGTGCCAACGTAGCCGATACCAACAATGAAGAAAGCCATTGATTGGAAGAAAAGGTATATGAAGAAATTGTCCTTCCCAAACGCAACATCATACCATCCACAGGAGAAGAGGAAGGCTCCCACGCCGAGCTCTGGAACGTTTAACCTGTAATTTATTACTGGACATTAGTTACCAAAAGATGAAAAAAAAGGCAAAATATGGCAGAATTATTTGTTCAATACCTCTCCCATATCCTCATGAATGATTTCTTGGCTGTTTTACTTGAAGATTTCATCTTCATAGCGCTGCCGAGCTTCTCCGTGACGACCCATTCGTTCACCCTGCCCGCCTCTAACAAGCCGATCAATGTGGCCTTCGTCCTATGCAGCGACATGACGTTTCGAAGAGGATCCAGAAGAAAAGCAAGTGAAAAGACCTGCCAAAATTGATGCCTTTTGGTTAAGTAAACATGCAGTCTGATCATATATATCATTGACAACCAAAGGAGCATTACTTGATGATCATGTTTCATTATCATTGTGAAATATTTTATTAGCTATAGTTACCTGGGAGTTCCAACAGAATTGAGAAGGGTGATCAATGTGGGAATGTAGACACAGCCCCACTTTGGTATATGAACCTCAGGGACAAAGAGGGTCATAGGGATGATCACGCAGTAGAACGTGAAGGTTACAATGTGCGCAACGATCTTGCGCACCAAGAAGAAGTTGTAGATGACATGAAACTTCTTCCAGATAGTCACTTTCTGCACCAAGATCCACAGCATGCGAGTTAGCAACATAATTAAGCTGCCTGGCTAAAATTTATGGATTTGATCGACTGCACTGTGTTTGGGGAAGACCTTATTTGTCACAATCTCCACCAGCATTTTCCTAAATAGGTTTGCCGGTCCACACGACCATCTGTGCTGCTGAAACCGAAAAGCTTTGAAAGTACTCGGTAGTTCACTCTTAACCTGAAAATTGGCAAACTTCTTGGTTAACTCCATTTTTTCCCCTCCTGGGCAATATGATTTCACTATTGTCTAAAAACAAAAGTGATGTAATGCCAAAGGATGTGCATTTGATGCTATCTGAAGTTCATGGTTTGCATGATTGATAAATGTACCTGAACATCGCCGAGGTAGACAAACTTCCATCCCTTGAGGCTGGCCCGGATAGCTAGATCCATGTCTTCCACGGTGGTCCGGTCCTTCCAGCCTCCTGCCTCATTCACCGCAGAAATGCGCCACACGCCGGCAGTTCCTGATTTAAGAAATTACTGAATTAGATAGATCTCATGAATAAAATTGGTGTTGTATGTATGCTAGAACCTGAAACAAGTAGACTTTGTGAATAACATTGAGTTCTGGAGTGGAGCTCACCGTTGAAGCCAAAGAAGGCGCAGACGGAGGAGCTCACCTCTTGCTCCACTGTGAAGTGGTAATCCAAGGACATCTCCTGCATCCTTGTCAACAAGCATTCATCTGCATTCACTGATCACCAACACAAGCAAAACCATCAGCATCATCAAGATGACAGTTACCAGGAAAACATGTAAGTAAACTGTTTGTCATTACAATTATAGAACAAAGGAACCAGGAATGAAATTCACGGATAGGTCACATAGCTATGCTCTAATTAATGAAAAAAATTGCTATAAAATTAGTGGTTTGCTGAATTTTGCTAAATATTGCCAGAATAATATTTTACTGCTGCACTTGACCTGCGTAGCTAGACAGCTGTGGATGAAATGTGCACTTTTGTGCATGATCTTTTCTTTCTTTTTAATTTCATAATTCTTGTTTAAAAAAACATGTTTGACAGTTTTCTTCTGTTGTACTATAGTACAGTTGGACCAAACAGTGTGGGCACACTGACGCTTGAAAAGTAAATCTTGGAAGTTACAGGGAATGCGGCCAGATCACGGGATCACGGCGCAATACAAGCTGAGGAGGCATAATTGGGGCTCTCACCTCGTGCTAATTTGGTTCCATTCCACAGCTCCAAAGTAAAAAAAATAGAACTTGGACGCATGGATGGCAGCATGTAAACTATGACGAGAATCTCAGATACTGCACCGATAAACTACTGCTGGTCTATGTTCTTTAACTATTTCTGCTACTGTTTGAGAGGGGTAAGCTTGAGCTTGGGGACACGTCATGGCAAGGGCCAGGCCTGCCCTGCACTGCACTGCACTGCGGCACATGGTCACCGTGGCCCACGCCTGCGTCTGTGGATCACCGGCGTCGGGCCCACGTGTCATTTAGTGCCGGCGGACACCGCCACATGCACGCGAAAATTTGTCTACCAACTGTGAGTGGCCCACATTACAGATGGCTTAGCCTGAGTCAGGGCCCCCTGTGTGTGTGTTATATTGGACATGGACTGTCTATTAGTCGGTGATTGAAGCTTTTGCCATGTTCGTCGTGTTTAGTTATTCTAGAGAGATAAGATATTTCACGCTGCGTAATAGACTATCCGGACTATCTATTTGGTCCTTGATTGATGGCTGAAGACAGGTTCGACTTTCACTAACGGCGGGTTAGACGGGCTAAATTTGTACTATGTTTTTCCTATTGCCTTCATACTCTTAAGATTTGATCGTGTCCATACTGAAGAAAAGAAGGCCACACGTAATTGCAACAGATCTGAGCACCGACGACGATCCTTCAAGGCAGTGCGCGCGATCGGATCAGGATCGGCCGATGCGAGCTATCGATGGACGAGAAACCGGAGCGAAAATCCCCCACCCGACCGACAACCGTGAGATCGAGGTACGGGGCCGCGCCGCACGCACGCAAGGCACGTCGTACCCCGGCATGTGCCTCGTCAGAAGGACTTTACTTTAGACGGCTGTACGCTTCCCCTCCCCAGCCGCTGGATCTAGCCATCTTATCTGGGCCTTCTAGTTCTAGATTCAATCCAAATATTTGACATAATTTCCTGGGAGCATATACATATATATTACAATTTATATCCTATTTCAGATCTGTTGTTCTTTGATAAAAGTTCTCCCACAACCTCGGGGCAAATTCCAAAAATTCAGGTGTCCAAATCACAGTGCCTTTTTTGTGTGTGTGACGACAGAGGAGTTAGTTGGGCTTGGACGTATTCCCAAGCTTGCTTCCGGACGAGGAAACTAGGATCCTGATTCCTAGGCTAAACTGTGGTCAAATTTTGAGTTTTGCTGGCTAACCATGACTTTTGTCTTTTTCTCCCTCTTTTTTTTCGACTTATAATATTTCATCACTTTTTTTTTCCGTTTCTCCTAGTTAACACACATTGAGCTCCAGTTCAAAACTTTCTGTGCTCGGTTGGTGGTTGAGCCAAGGGAAATTTCAATTCAAGGTTTCACCATGACTGAATTTTCGTAATGGAACTTACCAAACCTCCAGCGCGCTTGGACGAGGGCGATCTCCGGGTTGTGGTAGAGGTAGGGGATGGTGCGCTGCAGGAAGTCGGGTTCCGGCTGGAAGTCGGCGTCGAAGATGACGACGTACTCGCACTCGCGCACGTACCCGTGCTTCATGCCCTGCTTCAGCGCGCCGGCCTTGTACCCCCTTCGGTCCTCCCGAATCTGGTACGTGATGTTGATCCCCTTGCGCGCCCATCTCTCGCACTCCATCTCCACTAGCTCCTGCACCAACGCACCATGTGGATATAAGCAAAGTACCGCGTTTTATTTTAGTTTATGAGAAAAACGAGTACTGCATTTATGCCCAGACCAATTTAAGTCTTTTTTTCGATGACATGGATTTTATGATAGTCTTTCTTGTGCAATTTCGGACCCACTAAAAGTATTTCAGTCCCCGTTACGTTTCAGGTCCAACTACAAAGCAACATAGATTTATGAGAGGTTTTGGACTCTCTTTTCTAAAAAACTAGTCTAATAAAAGAGGCTATCATCATCCTTATAAATCATGTTCTCACTCTGTCTACAATCCATATGGGATTAAACCCAATAATCTTATACAGGACCGGCCGTTCACGTTGCTTTATGAACTGAAAGAAGTAAAAAGAAAAATTCTCGTGCTTCCACGCGGAGCCTTAGTCGGCTGTAGAACGCAACTGAGATAAACATTTTGTCACTATCAGATGAAGGTGTAAACTAATCCCGTGCAATGATGATCTGCCTAGATGCTATATATGACAAAAAACATGTGTTTTATATTCGTGGCTCCTTGAACTAAGAGCGTCCAGGACCAACGGCCTAAATTAGTAATGGTGTACCGAGTCCAGTGTCAGCCAGATCCTAGCTTGACGAAAACACGGCTTTCGCTCATTGCTTAATTACTGGGATGATGATCTCGTCTACGTACAGGAGCCTATCTGGTACGTACGTACGTACGTAGCGGTAGCGAGTTGAATACAGCCATTTATTCGTCACGTGGCGTGTCACGTGCCCCCGCACATGCTTGTAGCGGCGGCAACGGGGAATATCAATACGATCGCCCAATCTCCCGTTAATCTCATACAATTAGTATTATTAATCTCGAGGCTTTAGCTATCTCTCACGACCGACAGTGTTAACTCTAATTAATTAAATGCCTTAATTAGTCAAAACCATTAAGGCATTTAATGCGCCCAGTCTCCGATTAACAACTCATCGTCAGCTAAGGGCTGACCTGCAGCACCCCCCGCCAAAATTTTTGGCGCGCGAGCGATTAAATTCGCGCGCAAAAACAGCCCAAGCAAAAACAAGTTTTGTTGTGCCAGGAATTATACTCTACTAACAGCACGTCTATTCTTTTCTCTAGATAATCCATCATGAACTGTGATATAGGGTACGACGTTTTCTTTATCTCTTCTTTTCGCAATCACATCTATAGAGAAGAGAAATTTTATTACTACTAGTTTCGAAAAAAAGAAGACGATTCTTCTCTAGCAGCGTTTGTGCCGCGCGTCGCCAAATTCCTCTGTTGCTTCAGAGATTGGGAGAAGTCAATCGAAAATGCTGGGGCAAGTGTCGCTCGGCACCGGCATCCGGGAGGAATCGAGGAATCTAACACTGCCGTACTATGATGCGGGTTCTAAACGTGCCTAAAAGACAAAGTCTGGTCGGAGCGCGGCACAGCAGAATGCCCCGGTGTTACGGCTTTTCTTTTTCGAGGAAAAAAAAAGGCAAAACAAAAAGAAGAGAGAGAGAGAGAGAGAGAGAGAGAGAGAGAGAGAGAGAATCCCCTGTTCTACGAAGTGCCAAGTGAGTGTGGGCTGGATAGTCACCGACAGGTGAACATGAGGCTCCATAATTACTAGTCCAGTAGTAGCCCTGCCCCAGAGCAACCCAAGTAGTATAAGATCTTACCTTGATGACCGGGTCCGTGGAATCGTCCAGCACCTGCACCACCAGCCGATCCGACGGCCACGACAGCCCGCACACCGCCCCGATCGACAGCTGATACACCTACACGTATGCATCGCCACCCCAACACAAAATTACTAATAAATAAAACCACTTCACGAACCCAAGAGGAAACTAAAGCTTGAGCTTGGCAGATTAAATGGAACAATAATGTAGCTAGGCACACGCACCTCACGCTCGTTGAACATGGGGATCTGCACGAGCACGACCGGGAACGCGGCGCTGCCGAGCTCCGGGTCGTCGTCCTCGGATATGGGGTCGCACTTGTACCGGCGCTCGGGCCGGCGGCGGAGGAGCTTCACCCCGACGATGACCACCGCCATGTACATCCGCTCCAGGAACAGCAGCACCGCCATGAGCAGGCACACCGCCACCGCCGCGCGCAGCAGCGGCACGATCACCGGAGCGCGCACCTGCGCCCACGCCGACTCCGGCAGCAGCACCCCGGCCGCCGCGGCATCCATCTCGATCTCGCTGGATTTCTGAGCACGATCCCCGGCCGGAACGAGGCAATGCCACACGCGAGGCAGTTAATGGGGCGCGCGCTCGAGCTTCGCTAGCAGCTCCAGCTAGCTAAGCTAGGTGCTGGCCGGTGAGTCTGGAACGAGCTGGGGAGCTTTGGGGGGATGGAGTCAGTCTCTGTGTGTGTGTGCGAGAGTCTGCGGGGTTTTATAAAAGGAAGCGAGGCATATTAGGGTTTTGTATTGACTCTATGGATTGATTCCCAAGGAGTGTGTAAAAATGGGGGAGTTAAAGAATGGCGCATCATTGGTGTGGAATGGCATGGTAATAAGGAGGGGTTTGACAGTGCAAAGTGTTGCCAGGATGGCTATCATTGTCGGCTGGGGGCAAATGGGGCCGGGGAGAGGTGTCGGTGGTGAGATTGGGGTGTTAGAAAATAGCAACAGGTTGAGGTCATTGGTCAGTTAAGTGGTTATTGCTTGCTAGTAGTAGCAGTACTGAGTTGGCCTGGTTTGGTTTGGTTCGTGGATGCAGGGCAGTTTTTTTTTGGGGGGTGGGGTTGGCTTTAGCGAAAAGAAACACACAAAAAGCAAAGAGAAAGGAGGGAGGATTGATGAGTGAACACACACCACACACAATCCTCGTCAAGTTCCTATATCCATAGGAGAGGTCGGACATGTTTCATGTGTTCACGCAATGGTGTGCTTAGGAATTTCGATAATTTTTAGGGGGCTTGATTAACATCATCCAGATGAATTGAGATGAAATCATACAATTTCTTTCTTATAGATTTGCGGCGCGGTATGCGCTTCGATGTCATGTATTATCATCCTCTTCTGTGACGCTGCCTTCTTCTCAGGCAAGGACCTCTTCCTCTCCGGCATGTTCACCTTCTTATCATGTCAAGTTAGAACTCAAGTTTATTGGAGTTGTTGTCACGTTTTCACCAGAACCACAACCTTAGATTTCAAGTGAGCAGTGACCGCGGGCCTTAGGATGGAGGCTTAGAGTTGGGTAGAGTAGGAGGAAGGCTATCGAACATGTGACCAGTTAGGGTTGACGGCTCTGGCGGTGCAGGTACCACTAGAGTCGAGAGGGAGATGGTAGACGGGCATCCTAATGACACAAGGAGAGGAGGGAACGGTGGCAGAGGGGAGACTATGGGCCTGGTCGGCATCGAAGACAACGCTAGCTAGAAATGAGACAAGGTCAACCAAAGAGTAAGAAGGGTCCGAGAAGGGGGTAGATGTGGTCAGGGTTCGAGGGGAGATATCGGAATTTATCTGACTCTAAGGGCAGGATGAAACCCATTTGATTTAGATCCAATGGGTAGAATACTAGGTCTTAATTTTCATCCGGGGTTACATAGGATTCTACCGTAGCTCTCTAAACTTGTGAAGTCGTACCACATAGTCCTCCTCCATATACAAATCAGCTCATGGGTCCCTGAACGCGCACCCGTTTGGCCACTTGCTCATTTGGAGACAAGGAAATGCAAGTTTTCCTCGCAGAAAAAAAAAGGAAAAAGAAAAGCAAGATCAGGAAAATGAGAACCGAAGTTCCAGGTCCAGAGATCCAGAAATCACGTGTGCTGCAAGTTGGGACAATTAAACGGTACAACCAGAGATGCACAGAGGTTCAGGGAGCCACGACGCAAAACTTTCTCCATCGATCCATCCATTGCTCGCTCGGTGAAAACGGGATCAATGGACGGGACTATTTCATTTCTATTCAACTCACAAAAGAAAAAAAGCGAATCAGACTCCATTGCTTTACGTCCCCGTCGCCCCCCAAGACAAGGCGTTAAGGGCTGGGAGGTGTTTCCTCCCGGTCCGGCCACATGCGGCTTAATTTCGTCAGACACTTCCGCCCCTTCCCGCGCCACAACATGCGCGGCTTTTATTAGCTTCTAAACCTATTCTAATGGTGGCTTTGCTAAAAGGCCCAGTGCTATATATTCAATTCAACGGAGATTGATTGACCACTGATCACCACCCCACCACCACTCACTACGGCGCCGAGTTGTTTATGCATGCAAGTGTTCTGACGGTAAGCACGGCATGTGCCACTTGGGCCCGATCGATCGACCTAGCCAGCCCATTAGCCATGACGCATTCATTTCATTTCACAGCAGGAAGAGCTGCAAATAGTTGCACAAGTAGAGATACCGTTCCTGTTTTCTTGAGGAATGCAGCGAAAGATGCTGCCGAGAATTAACAAACGAGCTGCTTTTCATTTTTATGTTTATGCGCAAGGGTTGGAAAAAAGCTCAAAGAATCTGTTAGATTTTTTTCTCTACAATGGCGTGTGGTAAACGTCGATGAAAAAAGAGCAGAACCGTCGGTAAAGACTCAAGAGCATCAATTGATTTGTGTTTTTTCTGTTGTAGTTTAGACTCAATTAACTAATGGACCCTACTGGGATCTTTGGGCTCGATTCCTGGCAAAGTAATAGTAAGTCATCAGTGTTGAGGACGACGCCGTGGGTCGCAACGGCGGTGGGAGCTGATGGCTATGAGAACCCTAGTTTTAGAATAGTCGAGGGAGGTGTGAGGTGGAAGTCGGATCAACTCGAGCTGCTGAGTTGACCTAATTCTACCGAGGAGCGTCGCAGGCTAAGTCGAAAGAGGGGAGAAATTGTTGCGCATTCATGGCATACATGTTATTCATGGCATTCATCTCGAATACATTATACACATGTTCATGAAATTAAAATTTAAAGCTTTATTAATCAAATGAATATTACAAAGATTGTGATACAACAATTGAAGAGTACAAAAGAATAAGAAGATGAAGAAAGAAAAATTACATAACGAAAAATTCTACCTATACATCAATGCTAAACGCTAATCTTCGAGTCTTGAGCGGTGGAGAAGCGCCGAGAGTCGGAGGGGGGAAGCCTTCGAGAAATGTTGGCGACATCCGAGGTCGTCGAGTATGGGCACTCGAGACCGTTGGAATTACGCCGTGGCTGTAGGAGGCAAAGGTTTTCGAAAACAGTTTTGAAACATAAGTGGTTTCACCGGCACAATTCCGCCGGCATTCGCAGGGTTAGCTGTGGGCAAAATAGTGCCGACGACCTAAGTAGTTTATTTTTCAAAAATAGTTTTGTAAAAAAAATGTTTTCAAAATTGTCCGAGGGCCACGTGGCTAAGACCTTCATTTGGACGAATCTATAATATTTATATATATAGGGAGAAAAGAGGTGAGAGATAATAAAATAAATTTTATTTTCCTACACTAGAAATACCTCCATAAATTTTTGCTTTGAAAAGAATTTTTTTTTAAAAACATGAGATAAGTGTCAATCTATGCAAGCCATCCATCGGTATTCACAAAAGTGAATTAGCCAAATTCTTAATTGAGAAGGCAGCCCAAGAAACACCAGGGCAGCCATGTGGTAGCAAGGCAACATGAGGTGGCAAAACAATTTCCACCGGAGAAGCCTAGAAAGGTTCGGTTATATAGAAGTAAGGCAGCCAGAAAAAGGAAAGTAGCATCCTTAGAAATCCATCCGAGCCTAGCACTCCAGCAGCAGCAGCAGTCCAACCACAAGAGCAGTAGTTAACACATTAGAGCTCAAGCCCTAGGAGCTTAAGGCGGCAAGAACAAAGGAGCAGCAGGAGCACCAGCTGAGGAGTAATAGGAAGCTGAGAAAAATAGAGACCCCAGCTCACAAGGAGGACCCACAAGCTTGAGAAGCCAAGCTTGGTCTTGCCCAAATTAAAAACAAGGTATAGTTTCATCCAAATCATCACATTGCATATACAAATGGATGAAAGTTTGGAAGATAATTGTCGCGAGGGATTTCGCGGCAATATACATTTCTAGTAGGAGTTTTGGGGAGCACGTGAGGAAGATTCAAGCGGGTTCACACAAGAGGTTTTTACCCAGGTTCAGGCCCTCCAATGGCGGAGGTAATACCCTACTCCTGCTGATGTATGAATAGCCTTGCGTGAGAAAAGATTACAGAAGGTTGAAGACAATGCCTAGCCTCTAGTGTCTGTAAAAAAGAAGAAGCCCCCCTCTGCATGGGGCTATCGCCTTATATAGGCTGTACATGTGCCGACTCGGCCAGTCGACCGAGCTACAGTAACTGCACGACTTAATTGATACATTTATTCTACGTAACCGACCGAGTAACGCCAGTCTTCATGTTAGCGAAACGTATGCCTTGATGAGGTCGTAACGCCTTCCTTGATGGCAGTCGGACGTTGCGTCCGAGTGGGCCTTACTTGGGCCTTCAACCGAGTGGGCCTCCATGGGACTCCTCGAGCCTGTTGGGCCGACTCGCTGTGCTGGGCCTACCCGGATGGGTTCCCCCCGTCAGTAGCCCCCGAGTGCTTCGAGGTCTCGACACGGATGCCGACTGGTGAGCAAGCTGCGTATGCCCAAGTCGCTGATGGAGAGACCTTGATGGACTCCCGTGATACTGAAAAAAGGTTTAGTTTGTGCTAAGTGCTAGGAACTCGGTGATACCCGCGCTTTCCGGCTGGGGAAGTCGGCTTGTGGCCTTCCGAGAGGCGTATCATGAATTCCGAGTGAATCCGAAATAGCGCCGGGCTTGTCCGAGTGGACCGTTGCCACCTTGTGCCCGCAGGGGGGACGCTTTCGATCTTCAGCTTCGAAACCGAGTCCTCGAACTCCGGCATTGAGTCCCGAAACAATGAACCGTTCTGCGCCGCTGTGGCGTCCGGCTCTGAATCAGGGACTTTCTTGCGCCGCTGTGGATGCCGGGTTCGTCCTTAGCTTGGGTGTTGCCGAGTGACCTGCAGACCCGGTTGGGTCGGCCATCGACACCCTTTCGCAGAACTAGTCTGCTTCCGAGTGTGGCGGCTGGTGCGCCTCGGAATTGTTTGGTGGAGTCGGTACATCTTGTGACGTGTCCCAGTGAGCCAAGCCGACTTCAAACTGACTCGGCGTCCGAGCGTGATTCGACTTGTTCGAGCCGAACCCGGTCGAGGCCGGCTTGCGTCACACGGTACCGTCTTTGCTGTACACGACGTCGCTTCAGCATTTAATGCGCGCAGTCGGTTGGACAGAGCGCCTGCAGCGCCGCAGCGCAATGATTTCGCCTCGAGTCCCGCACGAAGCGTGCCCGAGACATCCGCTGCCGCTGCTGTGATTTCGCGTGACGTCCGATGCGACGGATCATCATGATTACGCCCCGAATCACGCGGGCGGCGCGCACGGAGTGGTCGCTGACGTAATGTTCGCCGGTCAAAGCGCCTGGGACGCCGAGTCATGGCGAAAAAGGCGCCCGAATCTCGCGGGTTCGCGCGCGCGGGACGACGGTTGCCGCGGCGGTTTGCCGCCACGTCGGACGCACGGTTGCCGACGGTTTGCCTCCCTCGGCTATAAAAGCGGGCGCGGGGCGGCCGCACTTCTCATCTGCCTTCGTCTTCCTCGCGCCCAAGCCTTTTGCTTCCAGAACTCCGCCACCGCGCACTGCTTCTCTTTCTTCCCGAGGAAAACCCTCGCTCGCCGCCGTTCTCAGCCATCCGACCATGTCGCGCGCCGGCAAAGGCAAGAAGACCGACGCTTCCTCCTCCGCCGCCGCCACCCATTCTGATGGGTGGAAGAAGGGCGACTGGGTCCCGTCGGTTGTCACCGACAGGATCCTCATAGGCTTCGCCGGCGAGGGACTGCTGCCGCCCCGCACCATCGGCAACTGGAGGGCGCCGTTTCAGGAGGAGAAGCCTGCTCCGCACGCGCACGAACGCGTGATGCTTGTCCCGTTCATCGAGCGGGGCTTCTCGCTGCCCCCGCACGACTTCGTGCGCGGCCTCCTCTTCTTCTACGGCCTCCAGCTCCATCATCTGAGCCCCAATGGCGTTCTGCACATTGCGTGTTTCATCACGCTGTGCGAATGCTATCTGGGGACTCGGCCTCACTGGGGGCTATGGAAGAAGATCTTCGTGGTGAAGGCGCAGCCCATCAAAGCCGGCGGCCGACTGTCCGTCTGCGGGGGAGCCGGAATCCAAGTCAAGGCCGGCGCAAAGTACTTCAAGCTGCAGCTCCCGGACACCGTGCGGAAGTGGCAGGACGGGTGGTTCTACTGCCCGGATGAGCGCACGCCGACTGGCCACGAAGGGCTCCCCCCGTACGCCGAAGGTCCCCCCGAGTGGCGGAAGCGTTGGAGCGCCAAGCCCTCCAGCGAGGAGATGCCCGAAGTCGACCGACTCCTGAGGAGGATCCAGAGACTTCAGGAGAAAGGGCTCACGGGCACCGACCTCATCTCCACCTGGCTGAGTCGGCGCATCCAACCGCTTCAAGCCCGGGCGCACCCGATGTGGGAGTACTCGGGCTCGCACGACTCGACGAGGGTGTCGGTGAATGGGCTTCCGGACGACATTTTCATGGAACTCCTGAAGAGCTTGACCAAAGAGCGAACCGGGCTCACCAGGGCGCCACATGTGATTCCCTTTTCTGCCGCCAACCCACCGCCGACTGTAAGTGTCTTACATTCCGAGTCGGGTTCTTGTATGTTGTTGTTTATTTGTTCTTCCTAACTCCCAAGTCTTTCGATGCTGCAGACCTTCCTTGACTTGAACTCCATGCCGCCACTCCCCGAGCAGAGTTCAGCTCCGGCGGCGTTGGACGACACGGAGGTCGACGAGGAAGCCCCGAGGGAGGCGTCCAGATCGACTCGGACACCGAGTCGGAAGGGGTCCCCCTGACCACCAAACGGAGGCGTGAAGACGACGCCTCCGGGTCTAAGACCCCGCAAACGGAGGCGGAGCCGGCTCAGGCGGAGTCGGCCGCCAAGCGGGCACGAGCCGTACCCGCCGGTCCCGCGGCTCAAGCTCCGGCTCCCTGCTGCCAAACCGACTGCGCCTCGGCAGGCGCCCGCCAGTTCCTCCGGGGGTCCGCCCGCCCCGGGGAAACCGAAGAAAACAATCCCCACAACCACCAGGTACGGGTCTTTTTGCCTTGCCTCATACTCCGGTCGAAGATGGAGATGCTGAAGTCGGTTTGGGTTTTTACGTTTGCAGAATCCAAAAGAAGTTCTCCGACAAAGGAGACTCTGCAACCGGCACACCCACGGCCCCGGCTCCGGTCCCGCCGCCGGAGTCGGCCTCTCCGACTCCGACTACGGCCGTGCCCAGCGCGCAGACGCCAACCGTCCCTGCTGTGGCCACGGAGTCGGCCACGGGGGCCGAGTCAACCGAGGCTCCGGCTGCAGCCACGCCCATCACGCCGCAGCCTGTCGCACCTGCGCCACAGCCTGCCGAAACCGTGGAGAAGGCACCGGAGTCCGGCGTGGGTGCCGGGTCAACCGAGGCTCGACTGTCGACCCGCAGCCTCTGCCAACTCCCTCAGCGAGGCGACGACGGAGCCGGCAGCTGCGACTGGTGCCGACTCCTCAGAACCGGCAGGCGGAGCCGGAGGCCAGCTCGTCACCGAGTCTTCTCCGGTGGCCGAGCAGAGCCTGGCCTTGGTTCCTGCACCCGCCACCGAAGAGTCGGCACCGGGTCCATCCGGAAGCCTCGTCCCCGCGTTGCTGTTGCCGAGTTGCAGCACGGAGGACTTGACGGCAGCGGAAGCAGCCACCGACTGCGTCGCTGCCCTTAGCTCCAAGCTTAGGGAATTTGCCGACGCGGCCAAATCCTTGGCGGACTCGGCCGAGGTTCTTGAGTCGTCCGTCGGGGTAAGTTTTGCATCTGACTTCTGATTTTTGTTTAGTTTCTTAACACTGGGAGCACGATCAGTGCACCCAGTGGGTGTAGCCCCCGAGTCTCTAGCCGACTGGTTGAGTCGGCTGGAGACTTATTAATTCGGGTGACGCTAACGAAACTTTTCCATGTCCAGGCTGCAATCCGACTCGGCGGAAACGGCCCGGCCCTCATGGAGAAGAACGCCTCCCTTGAGAAGGCGTTGGCCGAGGAAAGGGCCAAGAGTCGGCGGCTTGAAGAGAAGCTCGCCGCCATCGGGAGTAAGTATCCGAGTCCTCGACCCCTTTGCCTTAAAGTTTTGCTGGTATTGACTTTCTTGAGTCGGCAGACGTCGAAGCCGAAAACGCCCGACTCCGGAAGGAGATGAAGGCGATGATCCCGATGGCCAAAGCAGCAGAGATGCTCGATGCCAAAGTGGCCGAGCTTCACAATGAGCTGGAAGAAGCTCATGCCCAAAAGAAGACCGTCGCCATGCTGCAGTCGGAGCATGAGAAACTGGCGGCGCAGTACGAGCAGTCGCAGGCGGCGAACCGCAAACTGCAGGCATCCGTCGACAACTTCGCCAGGCAGATGACCGAGTCGCAGCAGCGACACGCCGCGGTCATCGTCGACTGGGAGAAGCGCGAGGGAGAACTCATAAGCCAACTCAAGAAGGCTAATGAGACTCTACTCGGTAAGCCCCCGAGTCCTTTATTTCCCTCTTTTGCACGCTTCCTTGTTCATTTCCTTGCAATAATTCGCACCCAGATGCTTGCCCAGAACTGGAGGAGCAGGCAAGGTGGGCGACGCTCCGACTTCGCGCACTTTCCGACCCGGCGAGGTCGGCTCTTGACGCCTTCTGGACACCCGAGCAGATGTCCAGTTGCGTCGTGACTATGGAGGACCGACTCCTCCAAGTCAAGAGCTTGGTGCAGAATATGAAGTCGGCCGCCCAAAGTGTAACACCCCGGCCTCTCACCTGTGAGAACCCTAATTCTGGCGTAGTCGAGGGAGACGTGAGGTGGAAGTCGTGGAGCAACTCGCGCTGCTGAGTTGATCCGAACCTAACGAGCTACGTCGAGAGTTAGTCGAGAGGGGGAGGAAAATGGTTGTGCATCCGCATTCATCGCATACATGGCATATAGTACTCGTGCATAGTAAATATAATTGAAATTAAACTTCATTAATTAAAGGAATAACACAATGTCATTGGTAAATACAATTGAAATGGAACTTTATTGATTAACGAAAAAGTACAAGAGTTAATGAAGCAACATTGTTACAAAAGAATAGAAAATTACATAATTAATTCTTTCTATCTATACATCATCTAACCTAAGTCTCGAATCTTCAAATCTTCAAAGCCTTCAAGTCGGAGAAGGATACCGAGAGCCGAAGGGGGAAGTCCTTCGGGAATGTAGGCGATCATCCCAGGTCAGCGAGTATGGGTACTCGAGACCATTGGGAATCGTGCCGTTGCTGTAAGAGGCAAAAAGTTCCTAAAACCTATATTTTTAAATACGTGTGGTCTTATCGGCACAGTTCCGCCGACGTCCGCAGAGTTAGCTGCGGGGGCAAAATAGTGCCGACGACCTAGAGTAGATTTTAGTTTTCGAAAATAGTTTTATAAAGCATTTTTGTTTTCGAAAGTGTCCGAGGGCCACGTGGCTAAGACCCTTATCGGACAAACCCTAGTATTCTTATATTAGAGATAAGAGGGGTGAGAGGATAAAAATACCTTTTATTTTCCTACAATATATTGCCTCCATGAGTTTTATTTTGAAAAAAAAATGATTTTAGAAATCAATGAAATGGATAAGGCAACCACTTATATTCATCATTTAGCCCACATGAATTGACCAAGGTCAATACTATTAGAATATGAGGCAACAATCCATCAAACAATACATCTAGCAATCATTCCATGCAATGTGAACCGAGGCAACAATGTGAACAAGGCAAGCAGCCATCGGGTGAACTTCCAAGCAGCCAACAAATAGCTTAGCAAGTAAGATAGCTCAAGCAAATATCAGCTGAGCTATATCCAGCAGCTAAATATCATGTGAGGCAGCCCACGTAGCTAAATAAGTAAGCATGAGGTGGCAGCACTGGTAGCAAAGAGAGCACCAGTGGAAGTAGTGCTCAAGGTAGCCGAATAGAAGTAGTGCTGAAATAGTAGTAAGCACAGCGTAACACTAGTGCCATTGTAGTGATGCTAACCCTTGCCATCAACCTTTAGAGGTAGCCCAACACTAGAGTCGTTGGAGGCAAGTACCAGGAAGAGAAGGAGTAACAAGGAGCAAGAGGAGGACCATCACCAAGTCCAGCAGTCCAGATCAAGGGGCTGGAAACAAAGTTCCATCCCTAACCAGGCTAGATCAAGGTAGGCTGAGCTACCCACAAATATTACAACATTGCACAAGCTTGTAACTAGAGGTTGGATAGGATAAGGGACCCTCAGAACCATATTTGCATCACAGAATTGAAAAAGACGTTTGTAGAACCTGTTCTTATCCCTTGGCACCAAAAGAAATGTCTCAAACAATTCTCAGCTAAAGCTCATCATAAGGTTTTTCTCTTAGGCAACTAGTGTAATGAATCTGTTCTTATCAGATTTTATAACTATTGCCCTAAATCTCTCAGAGAGAACATCATCACCAGTATTAAGGCAACAAAAGGCAACAATAGGATGTAAGCCAGACCAAGTATAGTTCTGTTCTTTTCAGTTCAATGGACTGATATAGGTTCATGCATGAAACCAATAAGGAAAAGTTAAGGCAGAGTATAGTGCATGTTCTTATCAGCTTTCCAAGCATCCATATATGAACCATACACGCATGAAACATTTGTTCTTTCAGTTTGATAAACCGAGGCACCCAAATACATGTGTATATATGTAGGGAGCAGAGGGAAAAACTAACATCGAGAGGGGCGACATGTTCTGTCAGTTTAAATAATCTGGCATGGGTGAAGAAGTGCATGTAAAGGAATTGCAGATAGTGCTAATGTCACCACAGTCTGGATTAAACCTATGAACACATGCACTCAGGGAGAGCAATAATTAGTTAGAGTTTTGATCAAAAATTGTTCGTGTCCAGTAGATCATATCAAAGCCTTGACGAACATTACCAATAGTATCAGAGGCAAAATAAGAACATTTACACGAGAGCTAAGAGATCGTCAGAGCAAGCACAGCACTCGGGTCATCTAAATCCAAATACACCTATGGAAAATCCGAATCATATAGGCAATCATCGAACCGGACCACTCTGATTAGAACTCTAGAAATGGGGAAATTGGCAAGAACCCTAGAACTTAGAAATTGGGGATTAGAGGAGAAGTGGGGAGTAGGTTTGGGAGCTCTTACCGGTTGAAGGAGGAGGCCGAGCTCAATGGGCGCCACCGGCGGGAGGCGGGCCGACGGAGCCCGGTGGTGGGCTGCGACGCCGGCCACGGCCAACCGGGCGGCGGACCGAAGCGGCCGGGGCGAGGAGCTCGCGCCCAAGGGACTCACGGCGGCGCGGTTACCCGAGGGCGACGGCGCGAAGGGCCCGAGCCCTAGGCTCGCGACAGCACCGGCGGGCCAAGGCCTGAGCCTTGGGTTCGAGGCGGCGGCGATGTCCGAAGCCATGGCGAGAGCGGCGGCGGCATCGGGCGAGGACCCCGGGCGGAGACCGAGCGGAGCACCGAACAGGCGGCAACCGAGGTGCAAGGCCGAAGGACGGCGGAGCAAGGCGGCGGCGTGGTCACCCGAGGGAGCAAAGGAGCAAGGCGGCGGCAGCACATGAGGGAGAGAAAGAGAAGAGAGAGTTGGGGAAATAGAGATTAGGGATTTGAGGGTTGTGTGTGAAAAAGAAAAGAAAAGAAGGGGGGGTTTTATGAAAATAGGGAAAAATGAGATGGGAAATAAAAGAGAAATAGAATCAAAGTTTAGATATGATTAAAAAGAAATGTGTGTATGTATGGGTGCATATATTCTTGTTTCTTTAAGGCAACAAATAAAAAGAAACAAATAAAAATAGAGTTATGATCATATATATATATATATTTAAGTTGATGAATTATTCTGAATTGAACAAAATGTGTTATTCCCTAAGAAAAGGCTAAATTCTAAATCTTATTCTCTTAAGATCTTGATTAGCTCCTAAATCAATGGAAATAAGCTAAGTACAAATACTAGGCTTTAAAATAAAGTAAATCAAGTATTGACATGTTAAATTTTGGTTATTCCCTTAAGTGAACATAAACCCTAGAATTAATGCTTAAAGGAGCTATGTCTTAACTTCCCTAGAACATGTTAAGGGCATATTATGAGTCATGCATGCATTATCATGTCGGTTATATTCATATTTGAAAATCTTCGTATTAGTTCTTAAAAACTTTAACCTAATGCCTAAACTAGCCAAATAAGATAAAGAGGACATATTGAGTTCTAAGTGGATTTCGAATTAGGAGTTAAATGAATTAGGTGTTATTACAAAAAAAAATTACATAAGATTTAAATGTAATTAACACTCAAAACATTCTTTCAGAATATTCCTAGTCTTTAAGGGAATTGTTAAAAAGGTTTAAGCTTAAAGTCTTTAATGATGATTTTAATGCACTCATCATCTTATGCATGTCATGGCATGTCATTTACATCCATTCTTGGAATTTCTTGAATTAGTCCTTATCGGACTATATTGCTTTTCTTCAGAAGCCGGAGTTCAGCAGTCAGGACCGTCGAACTCCACTACCTATCCGTTACCAGGCAAGTCCAGTTTCTTGTTCATGTCCGTTGAGAATGTTCTTCGATTTCCCTCTTGTCTATAACATGCACTGAAAACCTAATTTCTAAAGATGAATCAACTGTTGTTTTGTTTTGGATCGCCGGTTTTTGGGTGATCGCATGGCGGGTGGTGAAATCCTGGTATGGGTGCAGTTTGGCACATTTGGGAAGGTGGATTTCATCACACGGGAAAGTTTCATATAAGGTTAATGCAACCAATGATCGATTGTGCTTAAGGGCCGTAGTGATCGCGCATACCACATACCCTGTATGGGCGGGGCTGAGCTAAAGTACCCTTTACCCTAGGTCTATACTCCCCCGGGAAAGGAAGACCTCAATAGTTGTATGCGGGGTATCAGCTATTGGGAAGGTGGCGCTAGCCGTTGGCTATCCACAACACGTTGTATCCGGAGTATCAACGTGAGACTGGTAGTCCTTGGCCTGATTGTGCAGGACTGCGACGCGGAGTATAACCGAGCGGGCGGTGAAACGGCTCTGTGATTTGACGGTCTGGTAGTGCATGTGACGACATGAACTCCATGACTATGATCGTTTGTGGGTACAGTTGTGCACCTCTGCAGAGTGTATAGAAGTGTGGCATTGTCACTCCGTGTTCCCGGTTGGAACTGCGAACCCGGCAAGAAAGGGATTCATCGGGAATCCTTGCAGCTTGTGAGACATGAGATCATTAGTCTCTTTAATTAAAACTTGACTCTCTTACCTTCTCCACCTGCATTGCTTTGAGAGAACGTTGTCGTTCTCAGTAGATAGTGCATCAAACACCTCTTTGCTATTCCTGGACTTGTTGAGTACCTTTTGTACTCATTCCTCTATCTAATTCCTTTGAGTAGATTGCGAGCCGACGACGGAGGAGGAGGTGATCTACGTCGAGGTCGACGATGAAGCTCTTGAAGATCAGCCGATGACGAAAGAGGACGAAGGCGTCGACTACTACGTCGAGTACCGCGACGAGGACAACGCCGAGTAGTGTAATAGGTCGTGAGGGTAGTTAGGTGTAGATAAGACTTTTGCTGTAACCAAACAATAACGGTTTTAAATTTCCCGTACTTTTGGGAATGTGTTGTAAGACTTATGTTGTAATTCGAGTTTGTAAATTATGTTTGTATCATATGGACCGCTGCAATGCTTCTGTCGTGCCACTCTGTCACAGGTGGTATCAGAGCAATTGTTGAGACCTCTAGGCATAAACGTCTAGTTAGGAGACCTGTGAACCCTAGGAATGAAGTTGGAACCTCTGTAAGGACTATCTCATCTATAGTTTTCTTTTAACAAGGATAAATGTATTATTTTCAAATAACTTTCCTATTAATCTCTTTAGAAACACCTAAGGTTGTGGGTTAATCTAATTGCTTTGAGAAAAAGATAGCAACATATCATACACTCGCTTACCTTCTTAACCTATAAGAGATTCAAATTTCAAAAAGAAAAAGAAGTAATCATGACAAGGGTATAAGGGTAAGGAAATAGGTTATAAGGTTAGAACCCTAAATATCGATAATAAGATATTTGTTTTTGCTTTTGTTTTTGACACGGTAGATAAATGCACATAGGTTATCACGTTTTATGAACTTGAGTGTCTTCTTGGAGTTATGGTTTTTCTTGAATCTTTGTATGAGTGCTTAGCTGTGATTATGAAGATAAAAGCTTAGTATATGTCGTTGAAGATTATATTATTAAGCTTTGCTTCATATCACAATGTAGGTGAATGGCGAGTCCAAGTGAGGAAACCCTAAGGTTGACGGACGAGCAAACTCGGAAGGAAGCGGAAGAGAAAGCCAGAATGAAAGCTGAAGAGAAGGCTCGGATGGAAGCTGAGCAGAAGGCGAAGGCCGATGCAGCTAGTGGAAGTGGAGGCAGCGGTATACCTCCACCATCACCGAGGTATAGCACCGAAGAAGCTTTCATGCAGTACATGCGCCAGATGGAAGAGGATCGGAAAGCCAGGGATGAAGAAAGGCGAGAACGGCGTGAAGCTCAGGAGAATCAGAACAAGTTCTTCGCCGAGATGCTGAATCGGATGGAAGGACGAGCCCGTGATACTCAAGCTCCAGCAGGAGGAGGCGTTAGTTTGGGCGATTTTCAGCAGACTAGACCTATGATCTTTGCCACATCAGCTGAACCAATGGATGCAGAAGATTGGTTGCTAGACACCGAGAGGAAGTTGGAGACGGTCGGATGCAATGACGAGGAGAAGGTACGCTATGCCACACACCAGCTTACCGGAACTGCAGCGGCATGGTGGGTCAATCTCAAGGCAGTTCAACCAGCTGGAGGAGTAATCACATGGGATATCTTCAAGACGAAGTTTCGTGAAGCTCACGTGCCATCCAGTATAGTGGCACTGAAGAGGAAGGAATTCATGGACTTGGAGCAAGGTAACATGACAGTTACCCGATATGTGCATGAATTCAATCGACTGTCGCGTTATGCACCGGATGATGTGAACACGGAGAGCAAGAGACAGCAGAAGTTCATGGAGGGACTTCATCCATTCCTGTTGATGCAGCTGAGACTTGTCCGTGCAACTGAATTTCAAGATCTTGTGGATCGTGCCATCACCTTGGAGAATGACTATCGCAAGGTGCAAGAGGACCGGAAGAGGAAGTTTGAGCCGAGGCGACAGCAGTATCAGCAGAACAAGCCTCGTCGAGTGGTTTATGTTCAGAGGAATCAAGCTGGAGTTATACCTACTGGAGTAGCAAGCCGAGCACCAATACCTCCGGGTACGTGCTACACTTGTGGAGGAAGTCACTATGCACCACAATGCCCGAAGAAAGGAAATTGCTATGGTTGTGGTCAACCGGGACATAAGATCGGCGATTGCCCGAATCCAAAAGCTCAACAGCCACGACCTCAAGCACCGAAGCCAGCAGCACCAGCTCCAGGAGCAGCAGTTCGAGGTGGACGAGGTACTCAAGTCCGTGGCAGAGGCAAGGTTCATGGAAGGGTGAACCATGTGACCGCTGAAGAAGTTGGAACAGCAAGCGACGTGGTGATAGGTACACTACCTATCTCATCTCGTATTGGTATCGTACTTTTTGATTCTGGAGCAACGCATTCATTCATCTCTGAGGAATTCATGAAGGGGATACCATGGGAAGCTAGTTCTTTAGAGAAGCATTTACAGGTGCAATCACCTGGAGGACCCATAAAGGTGGATAAGAAGATAGAATGGCTAGTCATAGAGATTAGTGGCTATGCATTCTTTGCTCATCTTTTGATCATACCACTCCAAGGCCTAGATGTTATATTAGGTATGGATTGGTTAGCACGTCATAAAACTCAGATTGACTGTGCTAGCAAGACTGTAGTTCTTAACCACTGGGTAGGCGGAAAAGTTATGTTTCAAGGTCAGAGGAACCCAGAAACTGAACCGGAATTTCAGTTGAATACTTTGGAAGAGAAGGGTATTGAGCAAATATCAGTTATCAGGGAATTTCCTGACGTATTCCCAGATGAGTTGCCAGGTATGCCACCAGATAGAGAGGTAGAATTCACTATTGATCTGATACCAGGCACATCACCAATAGCTCAAAGGCCATATAGAATGGGACCCGTAGAGCTAGTGGAGTTGAAGAAACAGTTGGATGAGTTAACGGAGAAAGGATTTATCCGGGAAAGTATATCACCTTGGGGAGCACCAGTTCTCTTTGTTGATAAGAAGGATGGTAGCATTCGGATGTGTGTAGATTATAGAAATCTGAACAATGTCACTATCAAAAACAAGTATCCTTTGCCAAGGATCGACGATTTGTTTGACCAAGTTAAAGGTGCTGGAGTTTTCTCCAAGATAGATTTGCGATCGGGATACCATCAAATCAAGATCAAGCTGGAGGATATTCCAAAGACAGGATTTGTCTCTCGATATGGACACCACGAATACCTTGTGGTACCATTTGGACTGACGAATGCACCAGCAGTGTTTATGAACCTGATGAATAAGATCTTTATGAAGTTGAATAAGATCTTTATGAAGTATCTCGATAAATTCGTGATCGTGTTTATCGACGATATTCTCATTTATTCTCGGAGTGAAGAGGATCATGCAGAACATCTTCGGATAGTATTGCAGACTTTGAGAGAGCATCAATTGTATGCTAAGTTCAGCAAATGTGAATTTTGGCTAGATCAAGTTTCTTTTCTAGGTCATGTCATCACAAAAGAAGGAGTAGCAGTGGATCCAAAGAAGATTGAAGCGGTTGTGGATTGGAAATCTCCAACATCGGTCACAGAAGTCAGAAGTTTTTTGGGATTAGCAGGCTATTACAGGAGATTCATCGAAGGATTCTCCAAAATTTCTGGACCTATGACCAAGTTGTTGAGAAAAGATACCAAATTTCAGTGGACCGAAGCTTGTGAGAGCAGTTTTCAGGAGCTGAAGCGGAAACTCACTACCGCTCCAGTGTTAACTTTACCGGAAAATAGCAAGAATTTCAGTGTTTACTGCGATGCATCCAAGTCAGGGTTAGGATGTGTGCTAATGCAAGACCGGAAAGTCATCGCTTATGCCTCAAGACATCTCAGACCGCATGAAGTCAACTACCCGACACATGATTTAGAGTTGGCAGCAGTAGTGTTTGCGCTGAAACAATGGCGGCATTACCTCTATGGATCCAAGTGTGAGCTATACTCGGATCACAAAAGCCTGAAGTACTTCTTCACGCAGAAGGAATTGAACATGAGGCAGCGAAGATGGCTTGAACTGATCAAGGATTATGATTTGGCGATCAACTATACACCAGGAAAAGCCAATGTTGTGGCAGATGCACTGAGCCGGAAGTCGGAAATTCAACCGGAGAAGGTCGAAGATATATCCAAGCAAATTCTTCAGGACTTGGGCAAGGATAGAGTTGAGGTTGTAATCAACAAAGGTGAAGTCAGTGTTGCAGCTTTAGTGGTTCAACCGAATCTTCAGGAAGAGATCAAGACACATCAACTGGAAGATAAGTTCATTGCGGAAGAGGTAAAGAGGATCAAAGCAAAGCAACCATCGGAGTTTACCTTAGCGGAAGATGGATCGCTATGGTATAAGAACCGGATATGTGTTCCTAACATTCCGGAGATCAAGAGGGTAATCTTGGAAGAAGCACACCAAACTCCTTATAGTATTCATCCCGGAAGTACAAAGATGTACATGGATTTGAAGGGAACATTTTGGTGGAACAACATGAAGCAGGAGATTGCCAAATTCGTGTCGGAGTGCGACACTTGCTCAAGAATTAAGGTAGAACATCAGAATCCGGCAGGATTAATGCAGCCGTTACCGATACCACAGTGGAAGTGGGAGGAGATCGGTATGGATTTCATTACCGGACTACCGAGAACTCAAAGGCATAAAGATGCTATCTGGGTTATCATTGATCGGTTAACCAAGACAGCGCATTTTATCGCCATAAATCAGAACTATTCTTGTGAAAGACTTGCCAAGCTCTATGTTCAAGAGATCGTTAGCAAGCATGGAGTTCCCAAAAGGATTGTGTCTGACCGAGGATCGGTATTCACATCTGCATTTTGGCAGCAATTACAGCAAGCTTTAGGTACTCAGCTCGATTTCAGTACCGCATATCATCCTCAGACTGGTGGACAGACGGAAAGAACAAACCAAACACTTGAAGATATGTTGAGAGCCTGTGTATTTGACTTTGGAGGTTCATGGGACGAACATCTCGCTTTGGCGGAGTTCGCATACAATAACAGTTACCAGAGCAGTATACAGATGGCTCCATTTGAAGCTCTATATGGTCGGAAGTGTCGATCACCGATATGTTGGTATGAGACCGGAGAGAAGAATCTCATCGGACCGGATCTTATCAAAGAAAAGCATGATGCAATAGCAATCATCCGAGAACGGTTAAAGACAGCTCAGAGTCGTCAGAAGAGTTACGCGGATAAAAGAGACGGCAGGTAACATTTGAGGTAGGAGACTTAGTTTATCTGAAAGTGAGTCCTACCAAAGGGGTGAAGAGATTCGGTATGAAAGGGAAGTTGAGTCCCAGATATATCGGACCATTCCAGATTCTAGACCGGAAGGGAGAAGTAGCCTATCAGTTGAAGCTACCGACGTCATTGTCGAAGGTACACGATGTATTCCACATCTCACAACTCCGGAAGTGTTTTGAAGGAACCGACCGATAGAGTGGAACCCGCGGAAATGGAATTGCAAGATGACTTGTCGTATGTTGAAAAGCCGATCAAGATTCTTGCTGAAGAATGGAAGCAGTTGAGGAATCGAGCGATCAAGTATTGCAAGGTGCAGTGGAAGAATCATCCAGTCCGAGAAGCAACGTGGGAGAAGGAGGAAGATCTGCGTAGAGACTACCCGTCCTTATTCAGGTACCTCATCTTTAATTTCGAGGACGAAATTCTTTTAAGGGGGGTAGGATGTGAGAACCCTAATTCTGGCGTAGTCGAGGGAGACGTGAGGTGGAAGTCGTGGAGCAACTCGCGCTGCTGAGTTGATCCGAACCTAACGAGCTACGTCGAGAGTTAGTCGAGAGGGGGAGGAAAATGGTTGTGCATCCGCATTCATCGCATACATGGCATATAGTACTCGTGCATAGTAAATATAATTGAAATTAAACTTCATTAATTAAAGGAATAACACAATGTCATTGGTAAATACAATTGAAATGGAACTTTATTGATTAACGAAAAAGTACAAGAGTTAATGAAGCAACATTGTTACAAAAGAATAAAAAAAAAGAAAGAAAATTACATAATTAATTCTTTCTATCTATACATCATCTAACCTAAGTCTCGAATCTTCAAATCTTCAAAGCCTTCAAGTCGGAGAAGGATACCGAGAGCCGAAGGGGGAAGTCCTTCGGGAATGTAGGCGATCATCCCAGGTCAGCGAGTATGGGTACTCGAGACCATTGGGAATCGTGCCGTTGCTGTAAGAGGCAAAAAGTTCCTAAAACCTATATTTTTAAATACGTGTGGTCTTATCGGCACAGTTCCGCCGACGTCCGCAGAGTTAGCTGCGGGGGCAAAATAGTGCCGACGACCTAGAGTAGATTTTAGTTTTCGAAAATAGTTTTATAAAGCATTTTTGTTTTCGAAAGTGTCCGAGGGCCACGTGGCTAAGACCCTTATCGGACAAACCCTAGTATTCTTATATTAGAGATAAGAGGGGTGAGAGGATAAAAATACCTTTTATTTTCCTACAATATATTGCCTCCATGAGTTTTATTTTGAAAAAAAAATGATTTTAGAAATCAAATGAAATGGATAAGGCAACCACTTATATTCATCATTTAGCCCACATGAATTGACCAAGGTCAATACTATTAGAATATGAGGCAACAATCCATCAAACAATACATCTAGCAATCATTCCATGCAATGTGAACCGAGGCAACAATGTGAACAAGGCAAGCAGCCATCGGGTGAACTTCCAAGCAGCCAACAAATAGCTTAGCAAGTAAGATAGCTCAAGCAAATATCAGCTGAGCTATATCCAGCAGCTAAATATCATGTGAGGCAGCCCACGTAGCTAAATAAGTAAGCATGAGGTGGCAGCACTGGTAGCAAAGAGAGCACCAGTGGAAGTAGTGCTCAAGGTAGCCGAATAGAAGTAGTGCTGAAATAGTAGTAAGCACAGCGTAACACTAGTGCCATTGTAGTGATGCTAACCCTTGCCATCAACCTTTAGAGGTAGCCCAACACTAGAGTCGTTGGAGGCAAGTACCAGGAAGAGAAGGAGTAACAAGGAGCAAGAGGAGGACCATCACCAAGTCCAGCAGTCCAGATCAAGGGGCTGGAAACAAAGTTCCATCCCTAACCAGGCTAGATCAAGGTAGGCTGAGCTACCCACAAATATTACAACATTGCACAAGCTTGTAACTAGAGGTTGGATAGGATAAGGGACCCTCAGAACCATATTTGCATCACAGAATTGAAAAAGACGTTTGTAGAACCTGTTCTTATCCCTTGGCACCAAAAGAAATGTCTCAAACAATTCTCAGCTAAAGCTCATCATAAGGTTTTTTCTCTTAGGCAACTAGTGTAATGAATCTGTTCTTATCAGATTTTATAACTATTGCCCTAAATCTCTCAGAGAGAACATCATCACCAGTATTAAGGCAACAAAAGGCAACAATAGGATGTAAGCCAGACCAAGTATAGTTCTGTTCTTTTCAGTTCAATGGACTGATATAGGTTCATGCATGAAACCAATAAGGAAAAGTTAAGGCAGAGTATAGTGCATGTTCTTATCAGCTTTCCAAGCATCCATATATGAACCATACACGCATGAAACATTTGTTCTTTCAGTTTGATAAACCGAGGCACCCAAATACATGTGTATATATGTAGGGAGCAGAGGGAAAAACTAACATCGAGAGGGGCGACATGTTCTGTCAGTTTAAATAATCTGGCATGGGTGAAGAAGTGCATGTAAAGGAATTGCAGATAGTGCTAATGTCACCACAGTCTGGATTAAACCTATGAACACATGCACTCAGGGAGAGCAATAATTAGTTAGAGTTTTGATCAAAAATTGTTCGTGTCCAGTAGATCATATCAAAGCCTTGACGAACATTACCAATAGTATCAGAGGCAAAATAAGAACATTTACACGAGAGCTAAGAGATCGTCAGAGCAAGCACAGCACTCGGGTCATCTAAATCCAAATACACCTATGGAAAATCCGAATCATATAGGCAATCATCGAACCGGACCACTCTGATTAGAACTCTAGAAATGGGGAAATTGGCAAGAACCCTAGAACTTAGAAATTGGGGATTAGAGGAGAAGTGGGGAGTAGGTTTGGGAGCTCTTACCGGTTGAAGGAGGAGGCCGAGCTCAATGGGCGCCACCGGCGGGAGGCGGGCCGACGGAGCCCGGTGGTGGGCTGCGACGCCGGCCACGGCCAACCGGGCGGCGGACCGAAGCGGCCGGGGCGAGGAGCTCGCGCCCAAGGGACTCACGGCGGCGCGGTTACCCGAGGGCGACGGCGCGAAGGGCCCGAGCCCTAGGCTCGCGACAGCACCGGCGGGCCAAGGCCTGAGCCTTGGGTTCGAGGCGGCGGCGATGTCCGAAGCCATGGCGAGAGCGGCGGCGGCATCGGGCGAGGACCCCGGGCGGAGACCGAGCGGAGCACCGAACAGGCGGCAACCGAGGTGCAAGGCCGAAGGACGGCGGAGCAAGGCGGCGGCGTGGTCACCCGAGGGAGCAAAGGAGCAAGGCGGCGGCAGCACATGAGGGAGAGAAAGAGAAGAGAGAGTTGGGGAAATAGAGATTAGGGATTTGAGGGTTGTGTGTGAAAAAGAAAAGAAAAGAAGGGGGGGTTTTATGAAAATAGGGAAAAATGAGATGGGAAATAAAAGAGAAATAGAATCAAAGTTTAGATATGATTAAAAAGAAATGTGTGTATGTATGGGTGCATATATTCTTGTTTCTTTAAGGCAACAAATAAAAAGAAACAAATAAAAATAGAGTTATGATCATATATATATATATATTTAAGTTGATGAATTATTCTGAATTGAACAAAATGTGTTATTCCCTAAGAAAAGGCTAAATTCTAAATCTTATTCTCTTAAGATCTTGATTAGCTCCTAAATCAATGGAAATAAGCTAAGTACAAATACTAGGCTTTAAAATAAAGTAAATCAAGTATTGACATGTTAAATTTTGGTTATTCCCTTAAGTGAACATAAACCCTAGAATTAATGCTTAAAGGAGCTATGTCTTAACTTCCCTAGAACATGTTAAGGGCATATTATGAGTCATGCATGCATTATCATGTCGGTTATATTCATATTTGAAAATCTTCGTATTAGTTCTTAAAAAACTTTAACCTAATGCCTAAACTAGCCAAATAAGATAAAGAGGACATATTGAGTTCTAAGTGGATTTCGAATTAGGAGTTAAATGAATTAGGTGTTATTACAAAAAAAAATTACATAAGATTTAAATGTAATTAACACTCAAAACATTCTTTCAGAATATTCCTAGTCTTTAAGGGAATTGTTAAAAAGGTTTAAGCTTAAAGTCTTTAATGATGATTTTAATGCACTCATCATCTTATGCATGTCATGGCATGTCATTTACATCCATTCTTGGAATTTCTTGAATTAGTCCTTATCGGACTATATTGCTTTTCTTCAGAAGCCGGAGTTCAGCAGTCAGGACCGTCGAACTCCACTACCTATCCGTTACCAGGCAAGTCCAGTTTCTTGTTCATGTCCGTTGAGAATGTTCTTCGATTTCCCTCTTGTCTATAACATGCACTGAAAACCTAATTTCTAAAGATGAATCAACTGTTGTTTTGTTTTGGATCGCCGGTTTTTGGGTGATCGCATGGCGGGTGGTGAAATCCTGGTATGGGTGCAGTTTGGCACATTTGGGAAGGTGGATTTCATCACACGGGAAAGTTTCATATAAGGTTAATGCAACCAATGATCGATTGTGCTTAAGGGCCGTAGTGATCGCGCATACCACATACCCTGTATGGGCGGGGCTGAGCTAAAGTACCCTTTACCCTAGGTCTATACTCCCCCGGGAAAGGAAGACCTCAATAGTTGTATGCGGGGTATCAGCTATTGGGAAGGTGGCGCTAGCCGTTGGCTATCCACAACACGTTGTATCCGGAGTATCAACGTGAGACTGGTAGTCCTTGGCCTGATTGTGCAGGACTGCGACGCGGAGTATAACCGAGCGGGCGGTGAAACGGCTCTGTGATTTGACGGTCTGGTAGTGCATGTGACGACATGAACTCCATGACTATGATCGTTTGTGGGTACAGTTGTGCACCTCTGCAGAGTGTATAGAAGTGTGGCATTGTCACTCCGTGTTCCCGGTTGGAACTGCGAACCCGGCAAGAAAGGGATTCATCGGGAATCCTTGCAGCTTGTGAGACATGAGATCATTAGTCTCTTTAATTAAAACTTGACTCTCTTACCTTCTCCACCTGCATTGCTTTTGAGAGAACGTTGTCGTTCTCAGTAGATAGTGCATCAAACACCTCTTTGCTATTCCTGGACTTGTTGAGTACCTTTTGTACTCATTCCTCTATCTAATTCCTTTGAGTAGATTGCGAGCCGACGACGGAGGAGGAGGTGATCTACGTCGAGGTCGACGATGAAGCTCTTGAAGATCAGCCGATGACGAAAGAGGACGAAGGCGTCGACTACTACGTCGAGTACCGCGACGAGGACAACGCCGAGTAGTGTAATAGGTCGTGAGGGTAGTTAGGTGTAGATAAGACTTTTGCTGTAACCAAACAATAACGGTTTTAAATTTCCCGTACTTTTGGGAATGTGTTGTAAGACTTATGTTGTAATTCGAGTTTGTAAATTATGTTTGTATCATATGGACCGCTGCAATGCTTCTGTCGTGCTACTCTGTCACATCACCCGGACCGGCGGTCGTTACGCCTGGCTATCACCTGGGATCCAGACTGGCCCCACAAACCAACACTAGTCTTTCCAGTGCACTTTGTCCTCACTCGTGCGCACCCGGGAAGAACTTCCCAGTCGGTCACCCATCCCCAAATTGCCCCAAGCCAAGCACGCTTAACCTAGAGGTTCTTTGGAGATGAGCTTCCGAAAAAGAAGGTGCACCTTGTTGATATGAGTAGTCTATCAATCCTATTAACCAGGATGTCACATACACCCCCCTTAAAGGATCCGACATCTTCGTCGGCCTAGCAGGAACGTTCCCTCTTGGCACACGTCGTCCATGCGTCCAGTGCAGGCACATGTGCCATGCCGTGCGCCTCGATGGGCCACACGCGCCATGCGTCACATGTCCGCGCCCCTGACCCGCACACGCCCGTGTAACTGCGAGGGTCGGCTCTGATACCATTCTGTAACGACCGCCGGTCCGGGTGTGAGGCCGGGGTGTTACACAAAGCCTCTGCGCTAAGCTATGGCCCCGAGAAGAGCCGGGCTCCAGCATCTTTGCCCTCGCCGACAAGCTCTCGCAAGGCTCGGCGGAGGTGGAGAAGTGGAGGGAGTCGGCAGCCCGCTCGGGAGCCGGCATGGCGCTGGCGATGGTGTTGGCGCACCATCCCGATGCGGACGTCGACGGCATCTCCGCTGGAGCACCACTCGATGAAGAGGGACAGTCGGTCAACCCTCTGGAGCTTCTTCCCCGGGTCCGCGCTGCCGCCAGCCGGATCGCCGACTTTACTGACCTGGAGGAGCGCGTAGAAGCGACTCCAGAAGAGTAGAAAAATTATCATGTAATATCTCTCGGTATGCCGAGTAGAAAAATGTAAAGACTGTTTTGCTTTGAATGGAAATGTTTTTTAGTTATTTTGATTATTTTCATTTTTTAAAAGTTATTTGGTTCGTCCGAATTTGTTTTTTCCGCCGAGTCGAATCCTTTCGCGTGCAGGCCGACCTTTAGCTTTTGCTCTTGCCAACCGGACAGCCGGGTTGCGACTGTAGTTGGGGACGAAGAGTGGGCCTTAGGTACCATACACGTTTACTTGAACGCTCGTGTAGAAACAAAGTTAGGAGACCCGAAATAACTTGTATCGAGTGATAAATCACCCAGTGGGTTGAGGTAGCTTCCGGGGGTTGCCTGAAGTTAAGCCACTTGGTTTTTTAAAACGTAGCCCCCGGGGATGCCCAAGGGAACGTACTTGACATATGAAAATTTAAAGAAACAAAGTGCTTCCCGAGTGCCGCTCGAGGGAAACAAATGCTTATTTATAACGAAACAATGAACTGTTGGAAGTACAAAGTTTAAGTGAAAAAGGGACGCAGCTGAGCAATATTCCAAGTCCTTTCAGTGACTGCGCCGGTTACCGGGTCCTCCAGTCGGTTCGCTCCGTTGTGCAGCACCTAGTTGATGATGAACGGGCCTTCCCAAGGCGAAGACAACTTGTACATGCCCGCCTTGTCTTGGATGAGCCGGAGGACCAAGTCCCCTTTGTGAAGACTCAGCCCCGAACTTGCCGACTGTGGTAACGACGCAAGTTCTGTTGGTAAATGGCCGAGCGTGAAAGGGCGAGTTCCCACGCTTCCTCCAAGAGGTCAAGGTCGTCCTGACGTGCCGACTCGACATCCTTTTCCACGTATGCCGTGACTCGGAGGGAGTCGTGGAGGATGTCACTCGGCAGGACGGCTTCGGCTCCGTAAACCATGAAGAAAGGCGTATAGCCAGTCGACCGGTTTGGAGTTGTCCTTAAACTCCAGAGGACAGACGGAAACTCGTCGATCCAGTAGCCGGCGGCCCGTTGCAACGGGACTAACAGCCGGGGGCTTAATGCCTTGAAGAATAAGAGCATTGGAACGCTCGACTTGGCCGTTGGACTGTGGATGAGCCACGGAGGCAAAGTTGATTCGGATTCCATGGTCCCGGCAAAATTGGCGAAAGACTTTGGCAGTGAAGTTCTTGCCATTGTTGGTGATGATGCTGTGAGGGATACCGAATCGGAAGATGACTCCCTTCATGAAGTTGACGGCAGTCGGACCATCTAGTTTCATGATTGGCTTGGTTTCGATCCACTTGGTGAATTGTCTACCGCCACAAGGAGATGCGTGAAACCTCCTCGGGCTGTTTTAAGCGGACCCCACCATGTCGAGTCCCCACATGGCAAAAGGCCATGTGATTGGGATGGTCTTGAGCACGGTAGCCGACATGTGTGACTGGCGGGCGTACCTCTGACACCTTTCGCAAGTTCGACGAGTTCTTCTGCGTCAGCATGGGCAGTGAGCCAGAAGAAACCGTGACGAAAGGCTTTAGCAACCAAGGCCCGCGAAGAAGCGTGGTGGCCGCAAAGTCCCGAGTGGATTTCCTCGAGCAACATTCGGCCTTCTTCCGGTGAAATACAACGCTGGAGGATTCCAGTGGTGCTGCGCTTGTAGAGCTCACCGTTAATAATGGTGTAAGCTCGAGCGCGGCACACAATGCGGCGCACTTCAGCCGAATCCTCAGGTAGCTCCTTGCGCAAAAGGTACGCAAGGAACGGTTGAGCCCAGAGGGGAACGATCGCCAAGACATCTTCTGGGTCTGGATGTGGTGACCCGACTTCAGATGACTCGGTAGCCGGCTCCAGTTTGACGGATGGCTGGTGGAGTTGCTGGAGGAAAACTCCTGGTGGCACTTTCTCTCGAGCAGAGCCAATCCTGGCAAGAGAGTCGGCTGCCTCATTATCAGCCCGGCGAACATGGTGAAGTTCGAGGCCATCGAAGCGTCCTTCCAACCGACGCACATCAGCACAATATGCCGCCATGGTGCGGTCCTTGGCGTCCCACGTCTTCATTACTTGCTGCACCACCAAATCCGAGTCGCCGCGGCAAAGGAGCCGGTGAATGCCGAGTGTAACTGCAATGCGCAAGCCATGCAGCAGCGCCTCGTATTTCGCCACATTGTTGGAAGCGGCGAAGGGGATCTGCAGCACGTAATTCAGCTTGTCGCCTTTGGGGGAGATGAGGACGACTCCAGCCCCCGTGCCTGCGAGCATCTTCGAACCGTCGATGTACATGACCCAGTGCTCCAGGTGCACTTGAGTCGGAGGAGACTGGTTTTCAGTCCACTCGACGATGAAGTCCACGAGGGCCTGAGACTTGATGGCCTTGCGCGGCTCGTAACTGATGTCATGAGGCATGAGTTCTGTCGCCCACTTAGCAACTCGGCCCGTGGCGTCCCAATTGTTGATGATGTCGGACAAAGGGGCGTGGCTAACCACGGTGACCGAGTAGGCTTGGAAATAACGTACCAGCTTTCGAGTCGCCAGGAACACGCCATAGACGAGTTTCTGGTAGTGCGGGTAGCGCTGCTTCGACTCGGAGAGGACTTCGCTGACGTAATAGACAGGTCACTGCACCTTCTGTACTCGACCTTCTTCTGCACGTTCCACCACTAGAACAACGCTGACCACTTGATTCGTGGCCGCGATGTATAGGAGCATGGGCTCTCCTTCCATTGGTGCAGCGAGAACTGGAGGCATTGACAGAAGGTGCTTGAGATCCTCGAAGGCTTTTTGAGCCTCGTTCGTCCACTCGAAGGAGTCGGACTTCTTGAGAAGTCGGTAAAAAGGCAAAGCCTTCTCACCGCGTCGGGCCATAAACCGACTTAGAGCGGCTACGCACCCGGTTAGGCGCTGGACGGCCTTCAGATCCTTCGGCTTGCCCATCTTGATGATGGCATCAAGCTTGTCTGGGTTCGCCTCGATTCCTCGTTCGAAAACGATGAAGCCGAGTAGCTTGCCGGCTGGAACTCCGAAGACACACTTCTCCGGGTTGAGCTTCATGTCGAACCTCCTGAGATTGGCGAAGGTTTCGGCCAGATCAGTCAAGAGGTCCGCAGTGCTTTTTATCTTCACCACGATGTCGTCAACGTAAGCTTGGACATTTCTGCCTATCTAGTCGTGCAAACATTTTTGCATACAGTGTTGATATGTTGCACCAGCATTTTTCAAACCAAAAGGCATGGTGATATAACAAAAAGCCCCAAACGGAGTAATGAAAGAGGTCTTTATTTGATCTGATTCTTTCATTTTGATCTGATGATAGCCTGAATAGGCATCCAGAAAACATAAAGTTCGCAACCGGCCGTGGAATCAACAACTTGATCAACACGGGGTAAGGCGAACGGGTCCTTGGGGCATGCTTTGTTTAGGGACGTGTAGTCCACGCACATGCGCCAAGTTTTATTCTTCTTAAGAACCAGGACCGGGTTTGCCAACCAGTCCGGGTGAAGAACTTCCTTGATGAACCCGGCTGTAAGGAGTCGGGCGATTTCCTCTCCGATAGCTTTGCGACGGTCTTCAGCGAAGCGGCGGAGAGACTGCTTGGCGACGTTGAGGGAGTGCTCGGCGAACTTCCTTGGGACACCCGGCATGTCGGCTGGCTTCCATGCGAAGATGTTCCAATTCTCACGAAGGAAGTCGATGAGCGCGCCTTCCTATTTGGCCTCAAGGTCAGTCCCGATCTGGACCGTCTTAGACGGATCCTCAGGATGGACCTGGACACGCTTGGTGTCCTTGGCCGACTGGAAGGTGGACTCGGTTGCCACCTTCTTGCAGGGTGAAGCTTGGTCTGAATCAACAGATGCTTGGATGCTTTCCAGCTCCTGAGCCGCAATCAAGGATTCGGCTATATCCGCACTGGCGAGGTCGCACTCGTTGGAGCGCTCAAAGTCGCTAGTGATGATGATAACGCCCTTTGGACCCGGCATTTTCAGCTTGAGGTACGTGTAGCACGGTCTAGCCATGAACTTGGCATAGGCCGGACGGCCAAAGATCGCATGGTAGGCGCTCTTGAAGCCGACTACCTCAAAGGTCAAGGTCTCGACCCGGAAGTTGTTCGGTTCACCGAACACAACTTCTAGGGAGATTTGACCCAGAGGCTTAGCACACTTCCCAGGCACTATTCCATGAAAGGAAGTGCTACTGGGACAAAGCTGGGTGTCCGAGACCTGCATCTTCTTCAGAGTATCCATGAAGATTATGTTGATGCTGGAGCCACCATCTATCAGAACCTTGCGGAGTTTGAACTCGCCGACTTGTGGATCCACCACCAAGGGGTGCTTGCCTGGATGTGGGACTCGGTCCGGGTGGTCGAGTCGGCTGAATCCAACTGGCACCTCGGACCAGTCCAACCATTGAGGGACCGCCAGCGCCGTTGCATTTACTTCGCGACAGCGTAGCTTCCGACCCCTTTTGGAGTCGGATCCTTGGAAGATCATGAGTACAACCCCTTTGAGAGGGGTACTGCACGGTGCCACCACCTGCAGCGGCTCCTCCTTCTCCGCTGGCGTCAGGCTTGGGCTGCTTTTCTTCTCGGAGACGTTGCAGGAAGCTGCATTCCCGGGTTGAATGCCCCGCCTGATAGTTGGCGGTACTGTGGAAGGAGCAGGGCCTATCGAGGATTTCCTCGAAGGTGAGCTTCGGCGCCTTGCGCTGCTGCCAAGGGCGCTCTTTCTTCCGGCCGGCATCACCACGCTGGGGGCCCACGTTCAGCGGCCGCGACCAGGTCAGCTCCGCTGACCCCATCTCCGCCACCAGCCTTCCGCTTCGGGGGGCGATTGTCCATACGCTTCCGACCCGAGTCGGTGGGGACTTTCCGGTTTGAGGACTCGGCCTTTGCCTTGCCTTTGTCCTCGTACCGCATGGCCTCCTCACCCGTCGCGTACTTGCTGGCGACTTCCATGAGCCGGCCCATGGTCTGGATGTTAGACCGGGCCAACTTGTGCTTTAGGAGCTCATATTTGACTCCTTGGGAAAAAGCATGAATGGCCTGCGTCTCAGTAACGTTTTCGATGGAGTTGCGCAACCGAGTCCAGCGCTGGATGTAGTCGCGGACCGACTCCCCCTTCTCTTGGACGCAAAGCCACAGGTCTTGCGCGTTCCCGGGGCGTTTGTATGTGCCCTCAAATTTTTGACGAATGCCTCTTGGAGGTCTCTCTAGTCATAGATGCTATCTTCGGGCAAACTGTTAAGCCATGCTCGAGCTGACCCTTCAAGCATCAGGGGTAGGCTTCGGAGGGCGACACGCTCGTTGCCTCCTCCAATATTGCACGCGACTACGTAGTCGGCAAGCCAAGTTTTCGGCTTGGCAGTGCCATCATACTTGTTGACGCCGCTGGCAATCCGGAACCGGTCCAAAAACGGCTCGGACCGAATCCGCCTGCTAAAACACAGCGGACCGGTAGAGGCGGAGCCGCCCGGCAGGTTGACCTCGCCGCCACGACGTTCAGCCCGCAACCTGGCCGCCCGTCGTCCCTCGATGTCATCACGAGCATCTCGGGCATCGTTCGCCCGGGCTCGATGGGAACCGGCCTGACGTCGCTCCGCCTGGAGTCGGTTGATCTCCTGGCGAGCGTCACGACGCCGATTCGTGGATCGACTCGGCTGTGACAAGCCCACAGTAATGGGGCGACTCGGAGCCGCTGAAGGCCGGCTCCGCATAGCTCCGGAGGCCAGTCGGTTGCTTACCGACCCGGCCTCGTTCTGCTGCTCCACCGCCGTCTTCATCAGGGTGACGACTCGACGGTGGATCTCTGCCGCGGGACCATCCGCCGGGGGCGGCAACGAGTCGGCCAGAGCGGCAGCCGCGAAGAGATTTTGGGCCGGTGTTTGATAGACAGGGACACCATCCTGCTCTCGCCCGAAGAGAGGGGCCCGAATAGCCCGGCTCCTCCGGGCGGTTGAAGAAGCACGCCGGTTCGCGTGGCCGCATGAACCGTGAGGTTCGTCTTGTTGCCGTTCTCGCTGCTCGAGAGCCGCTTTCTCTTGATCGCTCGCTTAGCAAGGAGGGCTCGCCGAGATGCCTCTAAGGTCCTCTCGGCTTCCGATTGCCCATCGATGGGCGTGAGCAGGTGCTCGTTCGCCGCCCTGGCCGCCGCGGCCGACGTGCCCGCGTCGTTCGTTGTGCCGAGCCCGACCACATATACCTCAGCCGAGGCGGTTGGGCTGTGCGAACTCTCGTCCCCATCGGATTCGGAATCCAAGACGGGGAGGAGGGATTCGGCGCCGACCATGGCGACGAACTGGGAACGCCTCACGCCTTTGCCTGGAGCGGAAGGCGATCCGAACTGGTACTCGGGCTCCGATTCCACCGTGGGGCGGGTAAGCGGATCCTGGAGGTTCAGTTGGCCGAAGGCGTCGGCCACAAAACGAAAGCTTCCGAAGAGGAACTCCGTGCCTACGGGGTGCGCGGCAAACGGCGCGTCGCCGGCGATCAGCTTGCCACCGGTTGCTGGAGAGGATCCCGCCTGGATCATAGCTCCAATACGCGCCTCCCCTACCTGGCGCGCCAACTGTCGCGGGGCTTTTGCGGCAATATACATTTCTAGTAGGAGTTTTGGGGAGCGCGTGAGGAAGATTCAAGTGGGTTCACACAAGAGGTTTTTACCCAGGTTCAGGCCCTCCAAATGGCGGAGGTAATACCCTACTCCTGCTAATGTATGAATAGCCTTGCGTGAGAAAAATTACAGAAGGTTGTAGACAATGCCTAGCCTCTAATGTCTATAAAAAAGAAGAAGCCCCCCTCTGCATGGGGCTATCGCCTTATATAGGCTGTACATACGCCGACTCGGCCAGTCGACCGAGCTACAGTAACTGCACGACTTAATTGATACATTTATTCTACGTAACCGACCGAGTAACGCCAGTCTTCATGTTAGCGAAACGTATGCCTTGATGAGGTCGTAACGCCTTCCTTGATGGCAGTCGGACGTTACGTCCGAGTGGGCCTTACTTGGGCCTTCAACCGAGTGGGCCTCCATGGGACTCCTCGAGCCTGTTGGGCCGATTCGCTGTGATGGGCCTACCCGGATGGGTTCCCCCGTCAATAATAGAACCCTCAGATTTTTAATAAGGCATCTATAGTATATGTTCTTATCAAGTTATGCCTTCCCAAGCCTTTTTCTTTTCTCTAATCCAAAAATCATCATAGGGTTTAAGTAAGGCAACCTTCAGGTATCTGTTCTTACCAATCCATAACCAGATTTACTTCGAATGTTAAACATCGTTATAAGCTAGCTAAGAAACATATATAGTAAATCTATTCTCATCAGATTTCTTATCATCCTTTATCTCAAGTTTTCAAAGAAGGCGTCTCAGTATATATGTTAAGGCTACCGAATAGACAACATGGCAGTAACTTGTTCTTATCAGTTTTCGAAAAACATGTATGTATAAACCACACATACACATGAACTCATGCTTCAGATGTAAAGGCACCTGAATAGATTAACCAAGACCAAGTATGAGACTCTGTTCTCTCAGTTAAGTAAACCAATATATATTCAGAAAAGGAATCAGGAGTCATACGCGTATTAGCTTAACCAAAATTTAGTACACTAAGAGATTCTTTAGTTCAATGATTGATGCCTAAAAATATGCAAGAAATAGGAAAGGATTAAAGACTAAATAGTATATGTTCAGTTAGTAAAGCATAACCATGGTAACTGTTGAATCAACCCAACTCGAGTCCGCAAAGGACCTTAGGCCTCTTAACCATGAAAAATTGGTAGTAACATTCTAATATTTAGATGCATATCATCCTTTAAGGTATGTTTTTTTTAAATAGATGCAAAAGCTCACTGCTATTTCTAGTGTTAACAACAGAGTTCAAATTTTAACTTCCTGATCAGCTCATATTCAGTCTGTGCTATGATGTTATACATGTACATAAAACGAGCAGATTAGTAACTTCTAAACTTCAGTTAGAAGTCGAGCATAATAGCTCACGCACTTGGTATGTCAGTCTGAGGTTCCCAATTCAAACCTACATATCTATTTAGCCAAAGGGTGAACTTGTTAGTTCTGCTGGCAATTAGTCATTAAAAATAACATATAGGAACATTAGCTCGAGCCCTAAGCGTTTAATGGCTAAACACGAATACCAGATCAAAAAAGCATCCATTAAAGAGTCATATAGAAGCTTATTAGCAGCAAGAAATCACCATATGGTTTGTACCAAGAAAAATAGGATCACCATCATGCTATGACTGAGTTTAAAAGCATGAGCACCACGATTGAACCAAAATCCTAAGGAACATCTTAGCCAAGCGGGATTAAGATGGAATAGAGAGGGGATAAGGAGGTTTACCTGTGGAGGAGACCGGCGGTAGGGAGGACCGCGAAGGGGCGCCACCAACGGGAGGTGGGCCGGCGGAGCACTGCCGGTGGAGGGCTACAACGCCAGCCACGGCCATCTCGGGCGATGGCCGACGAGGACAAGGGGGCAACCGCTCAAGGCGGCGGTACCCTAGAAACCACAGGCAGGGAGCCCGAGCCTCAGGCTCGCGTCGGAGACGGTGCTGAGGGGAGCAACCGAGGCAGCCAACAAAAGGGAGGGACTGAGACGCGCGATGGGGCATTCGCCCAAGGCGGCGGAGCCGAGAGAGGCCGAGGGAGCCCCGGGTGGCGCCAGCACCGGATGGGACCAAAGGCGGCGAGGAAGCCGAGGGAAACGGCGGAAGAGGCCAAGAGCCGAGTGGCGGTGGCAGACCGAGAGCACAGACGGTGGCGACGCTGCGGTATTTGGGAAGAAAGGAGGTAGCCGGTGGTGTATGGGGGAAGGGATGAAGGAGAGAGGGAGAGAGTGAAGAATAAGAGAGGAGGACACCGATTTGGGCCTAATGGGCCGGCCGAAAAGAAAATTGTTTCTCTCTCCTTTTTCTTTAAAAAGAAATGGAATAAAAATTTAAAAGAAGAACCAAATTTTTGTTATTCTCTTTTCTTTATAATAGAAAATGAAGATAAACTAAATTATTCCTTCCTTTTTCTTTCCCAAAAGAGAAACGAAGAAAAAGAATGTATAGACATATATGCTTACCCAAGGATAAATTAGAGTTTTAAAGTAATTACTTAAGTTGAAAATATTTTCTCTTCCTTCTCCAAAGGAAAGTAAATTGTAACAAAAATGATAAGTTATTGTAATTAAGTTAAAGGTATATTCTTCTTTGAGAAAGAGGGTTAAATCATAAGCCCAACTCTTAAAGAAAATGGGTTGAGCAGTCAAGTTAATTCAACATAAACCTTAAAGATAATAAAAGTTTGGTTATGACCTTAAGTAACCCTAAAATCTTTACAAAAAGGCTTGAAGGTCTAAATCTTAATTTCTTTGAAAGTATCTTAATACATGCATCATGTCATGCATACAATACTATGTCATCGCATTCACATTTGGAACTCTTCAGATTAGTTCTTATCGGACTATATTGTTTTCTTTCTTCAGAAACCGGAGGTCAGTAAGCAGACCCGTTGAGCTTCACTACCTATCCGTTACCAGGCAAGTCCAGTTTCTTGTTCATATCCGTTGGAAATATTTTACAAAATTTTGCTCTTGTCTATAACATGCACAAAAGGAAAATCTACTTTTCAAAGATAAATCAACTGTTGTTTTTATTTTGATCGCCTGTTTTTGGGCGATAACATGATGGATGGTGAAATCCTGGAAAGGTGCCGAAGGCACATCGGAAGGCGGATTTCATCACACGGGTTTGTTTCATATAAGGTTAAAGCAACAAATGATCGATTGTGCTTAAGCGCCGTAGTGATCGTGCAAACCACATACCCTGTATGGGCGGGACTGAGCCAAAGTACATTTGCCATATGTCATACTCCCCTAGGAAAGAAAGGCCTCAACAGTTGAATCTGGAGTATCAACTATTGAGAAGGTGGTGTTAGCCGTTGGCTATCTACAAAGCGTTGGACCTGTAGTGTCAACGTGAGATCGGTAGTCCCTGGCCTGTTGTGCGGGACTACGACGCAGAATATGACTGAGCGGACGGTGAAACGGCTTTGTGACCATAGAAGTGTAGATGAGGTTTGGCCACCTCAGATGCACGACTGTAGTCGTTTGTGGGTACGGTTGCGCACCTCTGCTGAGTGTAAAGAATTGTGGCTAAGTCACTCCATGTTCCTGGTTGGAACTGCGAACGCGGCAGGAAAGGAATCCATCGGGGATCCTACTAGCCTGTAAGACATGAGATCATAGTCTCTTAAAGTAAAACTTGACTCTCTTGCCTTATAAAACTGCATTGCTTTTGGAGAATATTGATGTTCTCAGTAGATAGTGCATCAAATACCTATTTGCTATTTCTGGACTTGTTGAGTACCTTCTGTACTCATCCTTTTATTCTAATTCCTTTGATTAGACTGTGAGCCGACAATGGAGACGGAGATGATCTACGTCGAGATCGACAAGGATGTTCCCGAAGAACAAGCACCGAAAAAGGAGGACGAAGGCGTTGACTGCTACATCGAGTTCCGCGACGAGAACAATGCCGAATAGACTAGTAGGTCGAGTGAGACGAGAGAGTAGATAAGACTCTGCTGAAGCCAGATGATAACGGTTTTAAATTCTTCGTATTTTTGAGAATCAGTTTGTAAAACTTCATGCTTTATTCTCAGCCTATAAATTAAGTTATAATATGAACCGCTACAATGTTTCTGTTGTGCCACTCTGATGGGTCGCTGCAATGGTGAATTACAGACAGGCACCACGAGCTCGAGGGCGAGCACCGGTGCGTGTGCTGATAGCAGCCATGACGGCGTGGCTTTGGTGGATGGGAACGCCGGGAGCGGCGCGTTGATGACGTGGTTCGAGCAATCCGTCGAACAGGTGGTGGTCGGTGTTGACGACGTCGTGGTCGACGTCAAGTACCGTGGGGGCAGCGAGCTCGGCGGAGACAACTGGAGGGGCTGAGGATGAGGTCGGTGCTGCGGATGGGTGAGTGTGGAAGCCGGCTCTCCAAAGGTGAGCACCTCCTCCAACAACTCCGCACGCCGCTGGTCCTTCTACGCCTCCGGGAGGTACTTCAATAGCTGCTCTCCCAACTGGACATAGCTGCCCACTCCGGATCGGTCATGGCTTCTCGACGCAGGGCGGCTAGCGGTGGATAGACATCGTCCCAAGCCCAGCCATGACCAAGCTCATCATCGGCGGCTGTGGCGATGGCGGTGGCGGTGGTAGTGGAAGGGTGGTGAGATGGCTCTGATACTATTTTGTTATCAACCCAACTCTCCAAAACCACTAACTCAGCACAATATCAAGGACCAGTTCAGATACAAGATCAGCGAGAAGAGAGAATTGGAGAAGAGAGCCGAGGTGGAAGAAGAAGAAGCCGCCGCTGTTTCCGGTGATACCGATGGATACCGTGTTCACTGCTATGTAACTTGCTCCACCAGGCTTGTGAACTAGGCCAAGCCCCTGGACGTCGGCTCAAGCACCGGCCCGACAGAGAGAATCACTAAGGCCATGTACAATGCAGGTTGCTTATAGCTCAGTGCTTAAAGAGAGAGAGTAGCGTGGCGTCTCAAAAAAAATTATGACTTACAATGCAGAGTGCTTCATATGGGTGCTTAAGTTGCTTTAATATTCGTGTAGCACCTACTCTAGCACCTGTTGTCTCCAATGCAACGCTTCATATGAATACTATTTGGTGCTTTTTGCAGTACTATTTGCTAGGCACCAGTTGTAGCACCTGTCACCTGTGTCACACTAAGCACCAGCCTAACACCGGGTGTTAAACTTTGTTTCCGTTGCCCTTCCTAAACACCTGTCTAAGCACCTCTCATAAAAAAATCGGATTTTTTTCTAAGACACCTGTCTAAGCACCTGCATTGTACAGGGTCTAACACATCGATCAGAGCACCGGCGCCACCACGGCCACGCACAGTACGTGTACAGGTCGACGGCGTCGGGGAGGCCACCTTCAGGGCCCTCCTCCACTTCGCCTACGCCGAATGCGCTGTCCCCGGTGGCCGAGGCGCCGAGCTCCTTGGCGAAGTACGGGAGCTAGCTCGGCTACGAGGATGGAGATGACGGGCCACTTGCTCGCCGCGCGCGGCATGGAGAGGATGCGGCTGCTGCGCAAAGCAGGCCGTCGTCGACGCGGGCGGTGGCCGCGGCAGCCACGTACGTACGCTAGTGCTCTTCGACCGTCTCCACGTACTGCGCGCATGCAGCTTAGAGCCTTCTGCGTCGAGTACGTACGTACATCGCCTCGCCGGAAAGCCATGCATGGAGGGCACCGACGCGTACATGGCGCTGGAGGCAAAGGTTCTGCCCGAGATCATGGCGCCGCGGTGTCGCCGGTCGTCGCGGAGGATGATATACGGCAATTGCTCGTCACCATCTCCAGGCCAACGTTCCGACCATGCATGCATGGCGTCACGCTCACTGACGTGCGAGACGTATGCTGTTGGCTATGGCCAAAGGGAGAAGAAAACGCACGCGAGCACAAGGTAGAAGAAGAACACACAGAGCTTTGGCACCGTACCCAACTTATGCCTTTTCTCTTGTTCTCCGACTCTTAACACAGCTGATACAAGTCCTTTAATAGGAGAGAAACACACACACGCATTACTGCCTGATCTGCTATTTGCTCTCCACTAGCCGGTAGCAAGGCCACGAGCAACAACCTTTGACACGGCCACACGATTCAGCCGGCGCCATGCTTCTTTGCTGATTACTCGGTCCACATCTGAAGCCCCTAAACAGCTATGCAGTTCGGTCATGCAACGGCACACTCGTACGTGCATGCTACTCATCTAATGGATGTCCGCACATGCACCCACTCTCCACTAGGACTAAACTAACTAAACACAATTAGCTTTGTATTGCGCATACGTGAACACAACTCTACGTGCACACACTGCCGCAGCTTCGACTACATGCATGACTCACGAAATTAAACATGATCAACCTTTCAAAAAAAAAGAAATTAAACATGATCAAGACCTAACCAACAAGGTTAACTCTGCCGCGTCAGCGAGCGCTGGACATATACACGTATGATTGCCGTCGGCGTACACGGCTAGCACACATGTACACCCGATCCATCTCCCTTTCAAAAAGAAAATTTACACCCGATCCAACTCTGTAGTTCGGGTGGATGGCCCATGTACGTGCGGCCGTCTTCTAAATTGTTGCTCCTCTTTCCTCCCAGCACCCAATTTGCAACGAACTCGGAAGAATTAGCACGCTCTGCTGAGCCGTCGAATCTCACATGTACCTGTGTGCTGTTCTTTTGTATGCTATGTTGTTTATTAGTGCAAGATGTATACGGTTGACAGTTTCAGATGGTAGTACAACCACCATCAGCACACCATATCCTAAGCACACGACTGTACGTTGCTTATAGCTTTATATATGAGCAAGATAACATAACGAGTCCATACAAATGTTACGTCTCTTTCTTTTACACATGAGGTGTTTAACGCTATTCGCTATTCTGAGTCTGCTCTAATGTAACTCTATGCAACAGACGCAATCAGCGAAGTATTCATTTAAAGAGATAAATCTATGATATACGTGTACGGCCATTGGTTTCTTCATTGAAACATAGGTAGTGACTATGATAGGCATGGTTGTGTTTAACATAAGGCATGTGAGAAAGCAGCGTTCTCTTAGCTCTCTGTGTCATCTAGATATGATAATAAAAATATTTATATAATAGATTTATCTTTTAGTGCTATATATAGCAAATACTTGCATGCCTCTAAAAATATATGATGATTAAAATATAATTAGAAAAAAGTGACGAAGGGATCACATATGGTACGACGGAGAAAAATGCCTTCCTTAGGCATTAAGAGACCATCCATTGATTAAAAAAAACCTTCTCATTCTTCCCTCTCTCTCTCTTTCAACTCAGCAATCATATACTGCATCTTTAAAAGAAGAATGACATCATCCTATTGTGCATGCCCTAAGTTCGCATTTCATTTACTCTACCACTAGGAATTAAATCACAGTGCTTATATGTACACACACGCGGGTGCGTTCAGTAGGAATTTAGTAAAATCAATGAGTATATCTCTTGTTTCCCTCAATTCTAGCGTGTGATTAAGAGCCAAGTGCTTTCCGTGGGTGTGTACATGTGGTAGGTGTGTGCATCTTCCTTGTAATTGAAAAAAAAAGAAAACAAAACATGGAGCAATCTTGTTTCGTACATAGAATCAGCTATCTAATATTTGAAGCCTCAAATTATTTTGTTTAACACTTGAGCTGTAAAATAAGTTAGTATGACATCCTAATATAGCCCATATGACACATATTATTCTATTATTCTTCTAATAAAACATATTAAAAAAACCTTTGCTGAGTGTCACGTGTATACACGAACACTAATACATTTGCCTCATACAGAGACAACCTCTATTACCAGACGACAATGCCACAATCAAGTCCTCATAGACTATCTGTCAGTCGTAGTCACTACCTATGTTTCAATGAAGAGGTACACGTGCGTCATAGATCCATCTCATTTAATAAATGCTTCGCTGCCGCGCGTCTGTTGCATAGGGTTACATTAGAGTTGACTCGCCACCGTAGTGTTACATTGTGGCATTGTTACATTGCCTGAGGAACTTCTAAATTTTGAGTATACAACGGAGCATCGCAGATTACAATGCTGATAGTTCTGGCTCTTTCCTTCTCCTCGCCTTGTTTGCAGCCTTTGTACTATCAGATGGCTCAATGCTTGGATCCTTGGCATAGATGATGCAGTCGTCTAGAGTGTAGATCCTGAGTGCGAGCGAAGATACAGTTCCTGTCTTCATGGCTACTGTGAAGGAGGACCAGTACCACCAATCATTCTTCAAGAACTCGGCTTTTATCATACTCTCCAACAAGTTGGTCGCCAGTACCATCTGAAAGAGGCATGGATACAATTATTCAGTACAATGGAAGATGTTAAAGCGCTCTCAAGCATAACTTACACTACATGTGGTTTTGAGTCATATGAAATGTGGCGGCCATTTATAAAGCCAAAGAGTGAAGTAAGAGATGTGGGCATGTCTGCTTCAAGACTATCCTTGCCATAATTAAGCTTAGTCAAAGTGTGGTTTGCCATAAAAGTGTGACCAACAAAATTGGAGCCACATGTTTGGCAAAACTTAGCAAAAAGTTGAGTCCATGACACATAAGGCATGTGGATAATAAGTACAGCAAGCTACAACTGTAAAGAGCACTATTAGCATATAGCTAAGAAATTATGGCAAGCCTAAGGCTAGGCATAGCAAACAGTGGCTGGAAACCAAACAGGCCCTAGCATGCTGCATTGAGTATGGCAAATTTTGTCACCAACTGAACAAAACATGTCTTGGAATCTTTGAAGAGCACTATTGACACAAAACTTAGTGCACTGTAGTATCATCAACTGAACAAAACATGCCTCGAAAATGGCGTGCAGAACTCATAAAAATAATTAAACAGTACTAAATAGATATAGTTTTTCTGTGACAGAAAGGTAATAAATAGATTAAGGTACCTCGGATATTGATTCTGCATTCTTGACAAAAGCACGCCATAAACGCCTTCTTATTTGTTGGGATTTTGAGGCTCTCAAAGCTTCCTCGGGCAACGCTGCATCTATATCAAGCAAATTTATCTTCTGCTGCTTTAGGATATGAGAATTTCTTCCTATAACAGGCCTCAATGATGACTCTGGAACCAAGCCCCCATTAACAGCTAGCAATCTTGTTGGCTTGTCCGTTGCAGAAGATGCTTCCTCACTGGAAGTACTATCACGAGTGGCTTTCCTAGACTTTGGCACGTTTTCATCACCAGTATTACCAGGACAATTTTGACCAGACTTGGACCCCTCCTGCCCTAACTTTTGGGCGGACATTGCCTGTGATTCCTCTAAAGAGGAAGTCCAATCATTTGGGAGATCATCTTTTTGTTTTTATTTAGAATAACTGCAGGTTCAAGAAAAAATGCAGGTGAAGGCACAAAAGATGGAACTCCATTTGATCCAATAAGTCCAATCTCCTTCACTATCTCCTTGTTTGAATCATTTGTGACAAACTTTCTGCAAATCTCATCGAGGTCATATGGGCATGGCTTCAATTTTCTGTTGCTAGAGGACTCAGCGGCTGAGCTACGATCAAGGGAATCTTTTTCCTTGATATCAGACTTGGCACCCTTCACTTTTGGTTCATCATGTTCTTTGCTTTCACTAGGAGAATTATTGTTTCTATTGCATTTTCCACCATTATGCCCTTCATACTCCGCTGATGTGAAATAAGTCTCATGACATGTTAAACAGTGGTGTCGAGAAGGCCATACAGGTTCTAAACAGTCACAGCGGTATGTTCTTTCTTCAGAACCTAGCTTTGTCTTCCTTCCTCGCTTTCTCCAGTAATCACTTGTGTCTTGATCCAATTGCAAACCATACTTTTGCTCCAAAATAACTGCAGCCTTTGTATTTGGAAGGTCCGTAAGCTGTTCACTCTTCGAAAACTTGGACACTGGTGGATCACTAAGAGGAAAACTACCTTGGTGATAAAGATGTCTTTGCCACTGCAAGATTGAGTCTTTCAGTTCCTTCTCCCTTGGATCATAGTCCCTTAACCAGTCAACAAGACACTGTATTTCTGCATCAGATTCATAAATAACAATAGATGCTGAATTCCAGCCTTTACAATCAAAAGTAGACAGAGGATAGCTATTAACCATACTAATGTCTTTCTTCTTGGGTATCAGCATGCTTCCATCAGCGATCAGCAAAGGACGTTTACCAGGTCTTCCTAAAACCCAGTACAGTCGACCCAAGGAATCCTTTCCCAGACACTCTCTTCTCAAGGATGCCATATTAGCTGTGACTCTACTATGCTAATTGAATCCTGCAGCTTTGCAATCTCATCCGATAAAGTATCCATTTCATCATTATCAGCACCATGCTGAAGTGATCTAGTTGTTGATGTTTCAAGATTATCTTGGAACGATGAGCTAGCATTTTCATCAGCCAACTCTCCACCTGGCATGCTGAGAAGTTTACCTACTGGTGCTCTTTCAGCAATATGAGCGTCGCTTGCATTAAAGTTATCACATGTACTGCTTTGACCACCTAATAACTTCTTCTCGCAACTTTGGGAACCTTCATCGATGGTGTCCCCATAAATCTGGTCAGTAGCTGTCCCTGATGGTTGTTCAGAAAGTCCCAAGGATTTATGTTCTTTATTCATAGATATGTCATTGTCACTTTTGTAAGATTTGCCTACATTCAATTGCCCAGGAGGAGCCCCCTCAGCTGGGCAGTTGAGGTTCACTGCAACATTACCTTGTTCAGCCTCTTCAAGATGGTCTGATGCTGCGGGCACACAATGCTGTTGATTTTCCACAAGTCCAGAACTATCGCTAAAATGCTGTTCATTTTTGCTCCATCTGCTTTGTCTAGCATATGAAGTCCTTATTTCTTCCTTATATTTCAAATCTTTCAATTCAAAATTCAAAGCACGAAACTTCTGCTGGAGATCACTCAACTTATCTGAACTTTGATCTAGATGTTCTCTGATTAGAGCTGTGTTGAGCATTTCGTCGCACAGAAATTTTAGCAAATGTATTCTCTGCATTTTGAAGATCACAATGAAATGTCAGAAATGTAGGCTGTCACCTCTTCTGCTACGGAAATCAGCAGACCAATAAATGATTAGGGAGTAGTACAGTACAATAATAGAGAACAGATGTTCTGGCTAAGTAAAATCATATCATGCTAGGAAGTGAGCCTTAGCTCGCTTGGGTGGGCGAGTGGATGTACAATCCCACCACCCAAGTTCAAGTACTCGTACACTCGACTTTAGGTTCCTATTTCTTCTCTATAATAGAGTACACAAAATCCATGAATTAGCAATAACTTACTCCTTCCATAGACAATAAGGAAAATCATCCACGGAATCGGCCAGAGCTCAACTTATATAGGGCCAGTTCTTTTCGGCTTAAGCTTCTCCAGAAATGGCTTAAGCTTCTCTACCCACAGAAGTCAGTGGTGGAAAGAAGCCCCTGAGAAACTGCAGTCCAGTTCTTTTCGGCTTCTGTCGTTTGAGCTATTGTCTGAGTTGTGTGATAAAAAGTCTGTAATGCCCCTGGACTGAAATTGTGTCCTGACTAACTGACATTTGAGTTATTTCGCACTGTTTTGCCGCAGATATGAGCACCAAAACGATTTCTGAACATCGTAAAGTGCTAAATATTACCAAAAATAGTGTCACTGTTAGTTGAGAACAATTCAAATAAAAGGAAGGTTATAATATTTTCTTCCCAACAAAAGGGGCCGGAGCAGGGGCCGGAGCAGGGCCGGAGAAGGGGTGGAGGGTGGCGGATCTCGGGGCCGGAGCAGGGGCCTTGATGCGACGAAGGTGGAGGTGATCCGGGCGGCTCAGGGTCGACGGAGGCCGGCAGGTGCTCGGGGGAGCCCGGCGGCTACTCGGGGTGAGGGAGGCGGGTGCACGGGATCCGAGCGGGGCGGCGAGATCCGGAAAGGACGGGGCTCGGGGTGGGCGACGGAGAGGAGATCGGGGCGGCGAGGTCAAGGCGGAGACGGAGGTCGGGCTTGGGGGCGAGGCTCGAGGGCGACGGCGGCGGTGGGAGCTCGGGAGGCGACGGCGGCGAGGGGAGCGACGGAGGGAGCCCGGCCAGCTGGATCTCGGCGGCGAGGGCGGCGCTCGGGGCGGCGAGATCTGAGAGGAGGCGGAGGACGGGCCGGGAGGGAGAGGCAGGAGGCGCTCCGGTCGAGCGGATCTCGGGAGGCGGCGGGCTGCGGGGAGGACCGGGGGAGGCGGCGGCGGCGAAGGACCGGGAGAGGCGGCGGGGGCGGGGGATGCGAGCGGGGCGGGGGGGGGGCAGGAGAAAAGCGGGAGCTGGGAATGGGGAAAGGAGCTGGGGAAAAAATTAGAAGATCTGAACCGGTACGTCGGTGGCAGTTGTGTGTAAATAACAGAGCAAGTTGAAGGGTAAAGTTCAATTAGAATAAATGAGAAGCTCGGAAGCTGCTATTTGGCAGCTTATTTTCACTACACAGGAGGGGGCTTAAGCTGTGAATTTAAGCTATTGATAAATTTTGTGTTCTTTTGGACTTAAGCTTAATTTCACCTATAAGCCTCTCTATAAGCCAAAAAGAACTGGCCCATAATCAGGCTTCAATTATAACATCAATATAGTTTCTCTAATACAAGGCATCAGAGGAAATATTCTGTTTATTCCTTCTTCCTTTTTGTAGAATATGAAGGAGGAGCTGCACATCTTTCTTTTTTTAAGAGCATGTGGATGTGAAAACATGACCTCTTGCACCACAAAAATTATCTACAGAACGATACACAGGCCAGCCAAATTCTGTTCTGTCTACATGGCATAAGTACATTCCAATGAACAAATAAGCTTGATACCCAAGAATGAAGGGGACAAACTTTTCTGTTGAAAAATTCTGACAAATATGGTCCCAATTTTCAGGTAATAACATCACAGAAGAGTTGTGGACTTGAAGTGCTGGCATAGCCTGGGGAAGGCAGTTGAGGAGAGGGTATAGTGAGGGAGGGGACGAATCAGTGGCAGGTCAAAGAATTCAAGGATGACACCATCAGGGTGCCTGTACATATATATTTACTTCCGGTGGTGCACACTACATATACATTTACTTTGTATGCACCATATGGCGCCCTCTGTATAGAAATATAGTATATACAAGATACCTAATAACGCTTGAATAATTGAGCTCATTTTGATGGCTGCAGCGGAACAGACAGATTATTCAAGATACAGAATAAAGTTACATGCAGAAGTTTGTCAGAGCTAAGACAAATTAAACATTTCACCTACCACTATGGATGGGCAGGAGATTGTAGATTGTTATACTATTATTATTATTATTATTATAAAGTACAAAATCCAAGGAAACCAAAGCTAGTGCCAGCAAATCTAAAATATCTGGACTTTTCAGGGTTGCCCATGCATCCAGCATCCCTACAATCATAGTTGGACATGCCAATGAGAAAACTTTGGTTTAGCTATGGAGTGAGGCCTTATGAGATCAAATCTTGTTGGGAAGCATGTCCCATATTGTTTTACCGATGTCAACTATCAAACAAGTTAGAGAACTTCACGCGCATGTGCGTGTGCGTGTGTGTGTGTTGAGTACTAGAGGCCCTCTAGCACAGGCCCATTAGGCCCAGGAAGAAAACCCTAGGAATGAACCCAGGGGGTGCTCCCGACCAGAGCTGCCAGAGCTTCAGCCACAGCAGCAGGTCAGCTCCTCCCCATCTCCATTGCAACATGTTTATCAGAGCTAGGGCTCGGGGAGGCGGTGCTGACCGGCGGCGGTAGAGCTCGCGAGGGCTCGGGGAGGTGGTGTTGACCGGCGGCGGGAGGCGGCGCTCGGGGTAGGAGGCGGCGCGGAGGGCGCTGCAGAAGGCGAGGCGCGGCGCGGCGGGCGCAGCGGGAGGCGGCGCTCGGTGCGGGAGGCGAGGCGCGGGGAGGAGCTCGCGGGCGTGGCTGGAGGCGCGGGTGCAGCAGGGGCCTGGTCCCGCGGGAGGCAGAGGCAGCAGGGGCCGGGCGCGGGCGGCCAAGGCGGAGGCAGCAGGCGGCCGGGGGAAGGATGGGCGGCCGGGGGAAAGGGCGGCGCGGTGCGGGGCTGCACGCACAGCTGCAGGCTAAGGAGGGCCAACGGGCTGATGCCGGCATTGCTTGTTGCCGTCTGGGTTGAGGAGCAGGGATAACCAGCTATTGAGGCGGTGCTGGGTCGGAAGAGGGAGAAAGCAGAGGCGGCGGCACGTGTAGCTGAAGAAAAGGCTAGAGCAAAGGCTCTTGCTATAGAAGAAGAGGAGAAGAAGAAGGCCGAGGCGAAGGCTAAAGAGGAAGCGAGGAAGTAGGAAGAAGAAGCCGGCAGAAGAAGGGGCTCTGGTGCATCAAGGAGTTGCAGAAATGGGAACTGAGTTGGCCACAACCTTGGAGAAGCTTGCCCAGCTTCTCACCGCCAAGAATGCGAAAAATCCATCATCTTCTGGGGCTATTGTTCCACAGTCAGAGACAGTCCAGAAACTGGAGCTCATGCCTGTTCTTGTCAAGCTGGAGGGGGTGAGCAACTACCTGAGCTGGTCCAAGCGAGTGTTGCTCATTCTAAAGACAAAGAGACTAACAGGACATGTTCTAGGAGAGGTTGTTGAACCAACTAACACGAATGGTGTAGATTGGCAGAAGTGGAGTGCCACCGATTCACTGATCTTTGCATGGATGCTGAACTCTTTGGCTCCAGATATTGCAACATCAGTTGAGGCACTTCCCAGTGCTGCTGCGGTATGGGGCTTGCTGTCAAAGAGATACTCTGGGAAGGGAAATGTGATGCTGATGGCTCAGATTGAGAGCAAGGTGCATGATGTCCGTCAGGGTGATAGGAGTGTGCTAGCATATGTTGCTGAGCTGCAGCAACTTTGGGCAGACTTAGATCAATGTGATCCCCTTCACCTGACACACACGGAATCCATAGCAATTGCAGAAGCATGGATTGGACGCCGGCGTGTGATGTAGTACCTGAAGGGCTTAAACCCATCTTTTGAAAGCAGGAGAGCCACATTACTTCACCAGCCTGTGCTCTGCTCCCTTGATGAGGCAATCGCTGCAATATCTCAGGAAGAGGTACATTTGCAGCTTTCAAAGGGTGGTAGTAATAAATCAGCCTACAAGGTGGATGAGCAGAGAGTGTGGAGGGAAACCAGAGAATGTTTCAATTGTGACAAACTAGGACATCTTAAGCGCAATTGCACAGCTCCTAGAAAAGGGGGAGGCAGAGGTTACAGTGGAGGTAGCTACGGTGGAGGCAGGGGTCGTGGCAGTGAACCTTCGTACCATGCACGCAATAGTGGATCTCCCCATCAAGCTCACTGGACTACTGGGAGTGATGGCAGGGCAGGTACAAGTGCAGCGGCAAGTTCTGCTGAACAGGGGGCTGAGAACTTTGGGCACCTAGCTCACTTTGTCTACACTGATGAAGGTAATCTTGCAGCCATATCTGTTGCAACACAAAGGATAGATTCTGAATAGGTACTAGATTCAGGGGCTTCAAAGCATGTTGCTAGGAATATGAGGGAATTTAAATCATATACCCAATATCCTCTTACACATCAGGAGACTATTTGTATAACTGATGGCATTGCACAGCCTATTAAAGGGGTTGGGACAGTAAACTGTACATCCACAATTGAGCTGTCCTCTGTCTTACATGTTCCTGCATTTCCTATGAACTTAGTCTCTCTAAGTGCTTTAATTGATCAGCAAGACTGTCGGGTTATTCTTGACAAAGGTATGTGTTTGATTCAGGAGAGGCAGACTGGCAGGAGGATTGGGACGAGGACCAGGCGTAGGGGGCTCTGGTACATGGACCGTGGTGTACCTGTCTTGGCGGAGGACACTGTGCTTGTAGCCAGTTCTGGAGACAAGGAGGCCATGGCAATGATCCATCACTGTAGGATGGAACATGTGTCTTTTGATAAAATGTATCGTGTATTTCCTGATGTAATGGACGGTGTAGACCGAAGTAAGTTGAAGTGTGATGCTTATGAGTATGCCAAGCACACCAAAACCTCCTATGTGAGTAAAGGGCTTAAAAGTATAGCTCCATTTATGCTAGTGCACTCTGATGTATGGACATGTCCAGTTGTGTCAGTAAGTGGTATGAAGTACTTTGTGACCTTTATCGATTGCTATTCCCGTATGACGTGGGTCTATCTCATGCGTCACAAAGATGAAGTGTTTCAGTGTTTTAAGAAGTTCTCTGCTATTGTGAAGAATCAGTTCAATGTCCAAATCAAGATTATTCGGTCTGATAATGGTACTGAGTATGTTGACAAAGTGTTTGGTGATTTCTTGTCTGAACAGGGAATTCTTCATCAAATTTTCATGCCCAGACACACCCCCCCAGAATGGTGTAGCTGAAAGAATCGGCATATACTGGAAGTTGCCCGATCTATGATGTTCACTATGAATGTGCCCAAATTTCTGTGGAGCGAGGCTGTGATGACTGCCACCTATCTCATCAATCGCACGCCATCCAGAATCACAGGTATGAAATCTCCGTGTGAGTTGCTCCTAGGTGAAAACAAATTTGTCGTGCCTCCAAAATTATTTGGCTGCACAGCTTTTGTTCGTGATCACAGGCCGTCAGTGAACAAGTTGGACCGTCGTGCGGTCAAATGTGTATTCATTGGATATCCCTCGGGTCAACAAGGGTATAAGTGTTGGAGTCCTGTGGAACGCAGGACCTTTGTGAGCATGGATGTTACATTTTGGGAGTCCGAACCGTATTATGGAGAGAGGACTGATTTGAGCCTGCTGTTCAAGGATCTGGACCATCCTGCCGTTGGTCCAGAGGGGGAGAATACCTGTGGTGGGAGTGATATTGGTATTGATGTACAAGAGCAGCAGCATCACAGCCTCTGATGGGTGTTATTCCAGTGGTGGTGCAGAATACTGGCACAGTAAGAGAACAACATAGTACTGCAGGAGCAAGAGAGCAACAGCAGGAAAGGTGGCGCGATCCTCCACGTGTTTATGGCAGAAGGCAGGAGGTTAATGAATAGCAGGATGAGGGACAGCAGAATCCAGTTCAGGGGGAGCAGGGGGAGCAACAGGAAGATGACTCTAATTCATCTGGAGAAAGTCAGGCTGAAGGTGGATCAGTTAGTTCAGAGGAACTATAGATCTGCCGATTGCACTTAGAAAAGGGACTAGAGCAGCTGCTGGTAGATCGCTGCAGAGGTATGGGTTTGACACTCATGACATCGGTAATTATGTGTCATATGAGGCTCTGTCACCTTCCTACCGTGTGTTTGTTGCTTCTATACAGCTAGTGTCTATCCCAACGGATTGGAGAGTAGCACGACAAGACCCCAAGTGGTGCGCCGCGATGAGAGAGGAACTTGAGGCTCTGAGGAAAAATAGAACTTGGGAGTTGACAACTCTTCTAGCCGGAAAGAAGACAGTGGGTTGTAAATGGGTCTACACAGTTAAGCAGAATCCAGATGGGAAAATTGAGAGATACAAGGCGAGGCTTGTAGCTATGGGATACAGTCAGACGTATGGCATTGACTATGATGAAACCTTTGTGCCTGTGGCGAAATTAAACACAGTGAGGATTCTGGTGTCCTGTGCCGCCAACTTTGGGTGGCCACTACATCAACTAGATGTCAAGAATGCATTCTTACATGGGGACTTACAGGAGGAGGTGTATATGGAGGTCCCACCGGGACTCATTGAGTCTGAAGTCAAAGGTAAGGTATGCAAACTGAGGAAGTCTTTTTACGGCCTGAAACAGTCTCCTAGGGCTTGGTTTGACAGATTCAGACGTGCTGTGTGTGACGTGGGTTATGGACAGTGCAATGGTGATCACACTGTGTTCTATAGGCACTCTAAGCAGAAGATTACAATTCTTGCAGTCTACGTGGATGATATAATAATCACTGGTGATGATGAGGTGGAGATAGCGAGGCTGAAGAAGAAATTGGGTGAGGCATTTGAAGTCAAGGACCTTGGCCGACTCAAGTACTTTCCTGGTATAGAGGTGGCCAGATCCAAAAGGGGGATAGCTCTATCACAAAGGAAGTACGCTTTAGATCTTCTGAGTGATATGGGTATGATGGGATGCAAGGCAGCCTCAACTCCCATCGATCAGAATCATAAAGTTGAAGCTCAGTGTGGTGAACCAGTAGCCAAGAAGACATATCAGAAATTGGTTGGGAGGCTGTTGTACCTGTCATACCAGGCCTGATATAGCCTATTCAGTAAGTCTAGTGAGCAGATACATGCATGATCCCAGAAGTGAACATATGGAAGCTGTTCACAGAATCTTGAGATACTTGAAAGGAACGCCAGGAAAAGGACTCATGTTCAAGAGCAATGGACACCTTGACGTAGATGGCTACAGTGATGCAGACTGGGCAAACTGTCTAAATGACCGGAGATCGACATCAGGCTATTGTATCTTTGTTGGTGGAAATCTAGTGTCATGGAGGAGCAAGAAGCAATCAGTAGTGTCCAGATCAACTGCAGAAGCTGAAAATAGAGCTATGTCACAAGGGCTAAGCGAAATATTGTGGGTGAAGAACCTGTTGAGTGAACTGAAGATTCAGAAGAATGAGTGTTTGAATGTGTGGTGCGATAACGAGTCAGCTATTAGTATTGCAAACAATCCAGTATAGCATGACAGAACCAAGCACATCGAGATTGATAGGTTCTTTATCAAGGAAAAATTAGATGCTGGAATTATCAAGTTGGAACATGTGAGTTCCGGACAGCAACTTGCAAATTGTCTTACTAAAGGGTTAGGAACCAAATAGTGCAATCAAGCATGTGTCAAGATGGGAATGATCGATATTTATCACCCATCTTGAGGGGAAGTGTTGAGTACTAGAGGCCCTCTAGCACAGGCCCATTAGGCCCAGGAAGAAACCCTAGGAATGAACCCAGGGAGTGCTCCCGACCAGAGCTGCCAGAGCTTCAGCCACAGCAGCAGGTCAGCTCCTTCCCCATCTCCATCGCAACAGTGTGGCTCCTGTTGGGGTGTTGGGGTTTCATCTCTAGCCTAGCCCAACTTCTTTGGGACTGAAGGCTTTGTTGTTGTTGTTGTTGTGAAGGAATATAAAGAAACAACAAATACACAAACAGAACTAAAACTTCCAAACAATAAACAACAGAGAAGTTTACTTTAAAGACAAAAGAGAAAAGACATACCTCTTCTATGCTGAGCTCCCAGTACTCTTTCTCTTCCATTGCTGCAGCTAACTTACTAAGTACCTCGTGAAAGGCATGAGCTTCCTCTCCTACATGCTTCTTTTGTTGTTGCTTCAAATCTTGAACGCCCTGATCAAGATGTGATTTTTTTTTACCTGACATACATGAGGGGCAGTACCAGTTTCCTTGTGGTATACGAGCTAGTGGTGGATTCAAGCAGTAAGTATGGTATTCTGAATCACATTTATCACATAGCAGAACACTATCATCGTCTCTATCAATGCCACATACTTTGCAAACACCATCCTCCCATGGAGCTTTGGGTAAGTCGATTGCTGCAGTCAGAATATCATGTAGCTCCTCGTGGATTTCTGAACCAGCATTCCCATTAGAGAGGTAATAATCAAATTTCTGAACAAGGTCAAGCACCTGCACCAGCCAAGTGAAAAAAAGGAAAGTGAAAAGATTTACGACAAATCCTGGTGACATTATTTAGTAAACAGAAAGTTAACAGTACGGCTAATATATTACATATGCTTAAATCAGCATCAGTAATCCCAATGAGGAGACATAAGCCTACTCTGTGCCATGATTATTTTCTATTCATAATAGCATTTTATCATTAACTCATGTGAGACTACAAAAATCACATGAGGAGGGTTGACTAAATTGATGGTAAAAAAGCATGGTTCTAACCAATGCAGTTTGCATCATAGTCAAAGATAGTATTGTTCACTGATGATCACTTACAGTATGGTCCTAACTGGTGCAGTTTGCACCATAGTCAAAGAGTATTGTTCATTTATCCATGTACTCCATATACTACTTGTGTGGAACTTCTACTGTAAGCCCATCACAAATTATTTGGCTCCCATGTAGTCTTTTTTTTTCTCTTCCAATTTCCATGGTAACCTTGAGGGAACAGATATGCAGCATTGAACATTTGAACTTGTAACTATTTTAACACAGTTACTGCAACTAAAAGCATAAGTCTGAGGACAGGACTACTCTGTATACTTCACACAATATGACACATAAACAGAAGCTGTCAGCACAAGGATACCTCTGGATTTTTCTCCGTGGACAGCTTTAGCATTGTCCAAACAACATAGGAACTAGGAAGCATGGATTGAAGTAGGTGTGTCAAGTCAAACCACATAGAGAAGTGAACTAGTAATAAGCAGTAAATCAAATGAGTGGTGACAGGGAGCCATTAATTATCTTTGTCATCAACATATTCTAATCCAGTTTGTGAGAGTAAATACCATCAGATACAGTAACAGCTAAAATTATGCATTCCCTGAAAGCTGAACAGAAAAGCAAGATGCTACAGAGACAAATAGGGATAACAAACCTCTGTCTTATATAATGACTCAAAACTCTGAGACAATGCTACAACCATTTCCACCACATCAGGGCGATCACCAAATGCAGTGTGCAGATTGCGGATTACCTGCAGTGAACACAATGGCATAATAATTTGACCAGGGAACTAATTGCAGGGGTCTTATTCTAAGAAGATACTGGGTTAAAGATGCTGAGGACTCATATCTATTAAAATACATAGTTTTCAGTATAAAAAAATCCACTGTTCAATTGGACACATAAATTAGAAAATACTACTTTAGGTCAAAAAATGAAACATCAAATTTGCTAATTTTCTTGAGCTGAGCTCATAGAATGAATAGAGATCTCGTCCACCTTTACCCTTTTTATACACAGCAAGGTTTATGAACATATAACTAAATGGCAATCAATAAGCCACCAGCTGTCAATAGAAAACAAAATAAGAACTGCTCATGGATAATGGGTATCGCTGCATTGTCAAAACGAATAGCAAGGTTTATGGATATATAACTTAAGTAAGGCTCAACATTAGGCCTCTGTTTATTAATTCGTAATACAAGCAGCCCATGGGCTCTAACATAATGAGCAATTAGTGTGTACTCATGCCAGCTCTACACCTGTAGTATAAGACATACGACTAGTAAAGTAAACTGGCGTAACATCATAACCTAAACGCCATTTAGTGTAAACACGGACAAGACTTTCTGGTGTCCAAACAAGGAGCTTAGTCAACAACGCTGAAATATTTCCTGTTTTAGATGAAGAATAATGCTGTTGTAACACCATGATCTGGTATTGGCTGAAACCAAGTCAAGCTGACAGTTGGTGCTAGAAGTACTGCCCCCAGGTTCCATCACGTCACTGTCTAGCACAAGCTAACACAAGTGCAAGGAGAATTCTTTGAAGGCACATGAAGCCATCCATGAAAATATTGAAGAAAATATCTCATGTGCATCATCATTGAATAATATAAAAAGGTGTTAAAGAAAAAACATACTTCTTGTACGTCCTCAAGAAAAGTCTCCCAAGATCCACAGTAAGCTCCCATAGCCAACCTTATATCAATTGTGCGAAAGTCCAAAGGGCGAGACACCATACCAGGAAATCCAAGGATGCCCTCATCCTCATTCTCATTGGAATTCATTAGAGTGGTTCCAAGCAAATTCCCAAAAAGTTTTGACTCGTCTGAGGAAATAGCACGGCGAAGGGCATTACGACACTTTCGTAAGATAGCCTCTGAGATGGAAACAGTTCTTCTTTCTTTTCTTGTTTCTTCTGGATTTTGTGGCTCTATTACACGGCATGCCTCTGTCAACACAGATAAAACAGCTTTCTGTAATAAAAAAAATATATTAGTACACTTTCCAAATAATCTACTCGCCACAGGGACTTCCTCAGAATAAAAGATAGACAACAGACATCATGGTGCAGATCAAGTCTAATTTGGTGCTGAATGAATTCATTTGTTTAAATACAATTTAAGCATGGCCTCGACATACGGTGACTTTCCCCTTCCAGCAGCTATCACTAAAACTTTGGTTAAATTGCAATGTTGACACTAAGCTTATGTTAACCAAAGTTTCCTGCTCAAGCAATGGAAGCAAAAGCATGTAAATAGATCATCTGACTGAACGATTACTGCTCATAACACGTTCTGACTTATCTTTGTACCGAATAAAACAATGAATAAAAGATATAAGGCTGTAAGAAAACCCAAATGTAGGCAAATTTCTTATATTATTTAATTCTTATGGAAGATTGAACGATAGCTGCAGGAACCTTACTAACCTTGGTTGGTCCAGATGCATTACCCTTGTAAACTTCCTTACTTATTGAATGCTCCAAAATTTTCCTTGCCCATTCTGGAGGTTTTCTCTCCAAAGCTCCATAAACACACTTCCTAATTCTCGTTCCCACATTTGTTGGTAATTTTCTCACAGGCTCCAGTGGTTCTGCCCAATCTGGCAATGTTTTATTATCAGCAGCAGGCACATCAGCAGAATCTACCATATCAGTATCCTTGTAATCCATCATAAAATGCTTGTTTCCTTCATTTGATGATGAATTGCACATCAAATTTTCAGCCTCCACAAGCAACTGAAAATACAAGAAGATTATTGCACAACAGCCAAGATACGCGTAACTGTTAACATTCTAAAATTACAACCCAAAATTTTTTATAATATCTCCTTAGGAAGCATAGAATCAAACAAATATCTATAATAAACAAAGTTATAGGACAGACAATAACACAGCATCCTTATGAATTATATTTGATATTCTGAAAAATATCACATAGCTGGACAAGGAATTAATGTAGCTAGAGATCTCCCAATTTCATCTGTGACTTAGAACATTTAAAAACATCTCCAGCCAAATACGCAAAAACAAGAATTATGTCTCTATAGACAAGATTTAACAACAAAATTTCTGCAAACAGGTGAAAGCCTCCTTACAAAACCATAGGAAAACAGCTGGGTAGAGTCTCCCCCATACTGTTTTCCCCTCAAAAGAAAGAAAACAGTGCTGGTGGCGACAAGTAACCTTTTTGTTTTCAAATAATTTCAACCAGTAGGTGTACCAAAAAAAAATCCAACATTATAGAATTATATATGTGATAAATAGTGTGGGACAAATCGGAGAACTCATAACAGAAGATTGCTTGGCTAGAAATCCCAGTTAGCTTTTCTCTTCATTCCATTTGCAATAAGACTTCATAATTAAATAGAAATAAGTAGTTGGAGAAAAATCTAAGAAAAGATAGCAAATAACCATAAAATCGCATATGACCAAAGCAAGCTAAAAACTACAACGGTGCCAGTCACAAAATTGCCAATAACATGTCTGATTGAAAAACGAGAAGACAGGCACAGCTGGGAAAATTCAGTATCTCCTTGGCCAAATAAATCACAAGTTCAGCTAAATTAAGAAGTTACTCCTTACCAAGGCATCCTTCTCCATGCCGGCAACCCCAGGTAATGCTCCACACAGGATACCACCATCACCTTGTAGGCAGCGGAATAACTTCACTCCTTCTCGACTGGAAATATCAGACAGATCCATGCACCCACTTATTGAAGAAACAGCTAATATGTACCTTCTAGCCAACTCCGGCCAAGTCAACTTGTTAGCAGTTAGCATATCAAACTTTAATTCTTTTGTTGAAATGAGACTCTCAGTGTCCCTCTTTCTACCACGTCTGGGTTTTGATTCTCTGGGGTCGATGTTTGGATCTACAAAAATTGCAACCTTTGACAATAGCTCACCAAAAAGAACCTTAAATAGTGTAAGGTGGACCCCAGGCAATACTACACCACTACATCTCCCAAGTGTCTGGGCTGCCAATTTATCTTGACCAGCTTCCTTCATAGAAGAAGTTTCAACAGGAATAAACACTGACACAATCTCTTCATTATTGGATATACCTGATTCACCATTTGAATACGATAGAGAAACATTTGCAGGGGAATTCATAGGTGAAGAGTGATCCCTACAGTGTTGAATATCCTTTGACAACATTTCATTCTGATTTGTGCAAACTGGCCATGGGTCAATAAGTTCATCTTCTAATTGCTCGTATGAAGGAATTTCTTTCAGGCCAACAATTTCAGCAAAGCGCCCCAAAAACTCCCATATCTACAAGAACATTGCAATGAGAATATGGATGCAAGAATATTGCAAGACATGGACAAAAAATATAAAGATGTGTCTCTTCAGATAGTAGAACAAGTGACAGAAATATGTATAGAACTACCTGGAAAACATCTCCCGCCAACTCTGGTGGAAGCTTACGGCTAATATGACGTCCCAGAGGAAGCTCGCGGATGCTGAAACCACTAGGCTGAGCATGATCCTGTAGCCCAGTCGCCACAGATCCATGTCTACCATATGACATGATGTCTCCATTACTCTGACCATCCTTATGCACAGCTGTAAGTGAACCACTTGCAACCGTCAGAGAAGAGACAAATTCAGCCCTATTAGACAAGAACTGGTAGTTTGAACAAGCCCTGGATCTAGGAAGAGATTCTACAATTTCTTGAGCAAATTCCAAATCAAGCCCAATTCTATCTTGATATAACCATTCCTTAAGTAATGTATAAGTAGATTCCACATCATTCTTCTTTTCTATAACTTGCGGTATACTGGGCCCATAGGATGAGCAAAATCTAGTTAAGGGAGAGCAAGGACCATCAAATTTCTGGCATCCACTCCCGTTGTTAACTGAACGATTTTCACTGCTGTGCGTGCAGACGAACACCAAATGGCCATGTTCCTTGTACATTTTTTCACAAGCTTCCATCATAGCACAAGAAATCATCCTCCATACTGAGGAAGGCGATGTTCCCTCAAATGTAAACTCACCAATTTTGTCATGAATATTGGCTTCTTTATTCAGTGCCGAACTAACAGTCCCAGAATGTGACGGCAGTATTGGTGCCGTCATATTTGAACTCTGTACATCATTGAAACCTAAAGAAGTCATTTTATACTCCATATCATTGCTAAGACATGATAAGGAATCTTGGTTGGTCTCAGAGGGATCTGATAGGAGCATTAAAATATTATCATCCGTGTCATTAGCGGTATCTTCAATAAATCTGCTACCTTCCTTTGTTTCTATTGTATCGGCCTTTCTTGCACCATTTCGAGAGAGAATGGTCGATGCATCTGGAAGTGGGAACACTGAACATGGTAACCTTCTCACCTTAAACAAAGGCCCGAAATTTCCTCCATCATGAACCTCACACTCAAACAGTGAACCAGTAACTCTATCGTGCCAGTAAGACGTAAAACCCACAGGCCATATCTGGTGGCAATTATGGTAGCTTGCCCGTTTATCAATTTCTCCCAAGCTAGTAATGAAGAAATCTCTATATTGAACAGGTAGGTCGACCTAGAGTTACAACACAACAAAACGACACTGTCCAAATCAGTACAGAGTGAACAGAAGATAAATATGTGATGTCCAAAAGCCAAAAAATTGCACCAGTGGCGAACAATAACAAAAGAATTGACACTGAATGAAGAAACAGAACCAGAAACAGGTAATAAGATACTCACAGTACGATGATGTGGCCGACGGTTACTATTGTCCACTAGAAAGTTTGGAGGCTTCAGTGAATTTCTGTTTTCGGTAGAACTCGACTCTGTTGCTTTCGTAAAAAAAGATGGATCCATAAAAATGTTGGGACTCCCTAACTCGTGCTTCTCAGCAAAACTGGGTAAAGTTGATGTTTGTGGAAGATCTCTTCTCCTTCTGCGTATATGAAATGACCTTTGTGCTACATTTCCATCAGCAGTGAAATCTCGGTCTGTGGAAACAAATTGTTGTCTCATGCTAAGACAATGAGCAAGACCAAATGATGGCATAAACTGATTCCCATCTGCAACAAGATAGCCCACAAGTGAGATTATTGTATGCTGCACTGATGATGGTCAATAGTCGCTTTTGAAACCAGACATGTATAAGATATGTAGCTCTCGACTCCATGCAGGTGGCATCAAAATGTTAGCAAGACACAGAATTTTCTAGAACTAAATCAAAATTACCCTTGACTGATAAGCACATACTATACCTAAGTGGGCACACATGCATTGAATATAGTAGTTGGCAGGATTTGAACTTGATGGTTAGCACAGCAAATTGTTGTCTAAAAAGTTACAGCGCTTTAAAGGTGCAGAAAAATCTCCAATAAAAGCACCTACACATCTCTCTTGCTGTAGATATCATTGTTGTGTTATCCTTACCATAAAGAGTACTATTCTTCAAGTGAAGCCCCTCGAAATGTGGCAACCGTGTAGCAAATTCAGTCAAATGAGCTCCATCAGCAACACTTATTCTGCAGGGATCAAAAGAACATATTAACTACCTTATGATAATAGTGTCTGAAACGTCCAATAACTTCACAAACATTGTTATTGTTAGAGCACCCAAAAATACTCCAAGTTATAAAGGCTATTGCTAAAATAGCTGCCCCAAGTTACTTGTAGTTTCATTTTTCCTTTGCAACATAGAGTTTTAGGAGTTCAGAAAGTTGCCTTCCAACATGTCTTTCAAGTAAATGATGATCAAAAGTCAAAACAATAACCGCTTGACAAGAAAAACAGGGAGCATCATGCATGATAAGGAAAGCACTGCTGTGGAACACAATGAACCACCTATAGTCAATGCAAACATGCTTTGACCACTTACTCTATTCAGTGTAGCACATAAAAGCAATCCACAAGAATGAAGAGACAATAATGATTGGATTGTTTACAATTTATAGTTCATAGTACTACTGAGAATTATCGGGACAGGACCTATTAAACCGTCAAGGTTACAGGCATCTTAACACACTGACATGCAAAAGCAAACATGATAAAGCAAATTTGACTCCATAGTCATTAAAGGAACAGACCACCATTTATCAAGATAACTAAATCTGTAAAAAATGATGGTGGACTAAAACTGCAGAGTAATTAGTTCAAATTGTGTTTGGTTTTGAAGCTGTACTGCAATCACATACTCAGTTGCACTGATTACACAACCATCGGTGGATGAGCTACTGATGGGATCTAGTACAGTCATATGGCTTTAAGAAGATATATAAAAAACTGGTGAACGAGACAAGGAAACACCAGGGCAACTTGTCAATGTAATCAAGAGCAAGAATCACCTAATAAAATTGGGACTACAATTTTAGCGTCACCAGAACAAGGTAGGATAGATCTACAGCCTATTTGCAGGTACCAAAAGTAACACCAAGAAAAGCAGGCCTTAGTTCAATGGCACCAGAGAACACATTCTGCTAAGACAGGAACCACAAATTGTAGATTTAAAAAAAAATCATATAAGGCATACCATAAAGGGATCTAACCAATACATGGCAGAGAAGAGGCAGAGCTCACAAGAGGATCAGCTACTGGGGAGCAGAAAATTTTCTTAATTCCATTTTCCACGCTAATTGCACCTTTAATATGGAATGTACACACCAAATGTGATGTACCAGTAGCATAGTCCACATATGCCACATTTCACCACAACCACAAAAATTTGAGCAAAATATGACAGGCCGCAATAAATACTTGCAAATAATGGGAAAAACACAGGTCAGGTCTCTCTAATCAGTGAAACTCTCCATTACGTTCCAGTACTATGTCATTCGTGTTCAACCTAGTCCTTCCCGAAGTTAGCAGCTAACACCTAGGTGTTGCAATTTCTTATTTAGACTAGGTAAATCATTTCAGTGTAGCCCTGTGATCATAGATAGGCCACTCCCAAATAGATCATGTCTCAAAAACCCAACTCCTAGATTTGACTCATCCGATCTGATTTCCCCCCTGCTTTTCATTATTCTTCACCACGATGCATAAGACTTATCCCCTAAAAGAAGCAGACAAAAGGCAACTGGCTCCGACACGAAGATGCCTAGATCTATACCTCAAGATGCACAGATTTGTGGATCACCCAACACCCGATCTGCCACCAGCTGAAGCGAGATTTCAGAGCTGATTTGCACAAGAATGGTGAGTGCAGAGTTATGGACTAATCCCCTAAAACAACAGAACCAGTAGGCATGATCTGATGCAAGCAAAAGTATAAGCACTTCACTAAACTGCAAATTTGGAATCGTCGACGCACTGTGGAGCTCCTATGCCTGGTTACCCCTACCCCCCCCCCACCACCCCCCCCCCAAGAGCGAGCGAGAGAGAGACCTAGATATATTCCTCAAGATGCACAGATTTGGGGATCACATGATCTCCCATCAACTGAAGTGAGATTCCAACGCTGATTGGCAGAAGAATTGTGAGGGCAAAGTTAAGGTTCTCTTTTTGTCCCTTCCATTTTTTGTTATCAAGGAGATAGGTTATCAGCGCACGGTTATATATAAAGGGGAAGGCCCATGGAGTATGGACTCAGTTTATCAACTCCATACAGGAATGCAAGAAAAATGCGCCATCATTACAATAAACAAAATATATGCATTAACAAAGTCCATGTCACCATGCCAGCAAGTATATCTGACAAGACTTGGTTGAATAAAAATAATAAAGTAAACGGACCTGGCCGAACAATTACGATCTACAAACACTAGTTGAACAATTTCGATGTACGGACACCTCGTTGAACAATTTCTCTAAGTATATAGACCTATGCTTTGTTTTTCCCTACGGATCCAAATGGGATGTAAAATATTGGGTCAAGAAATTTAAAAGAAAAAAGGGGAAGTGTAAGGGTTGGTGCTTGCAAAGCAGAAAACATTACATTCTTACTGGCATTGGGTTTCTTTTCATATAAATTCAATGTGAAATAGGTATCTTCTCAACATATAAGATCCATGCAATCTAATATAGTAATATGTGACCACACCCCAACCTCCAAAGGTAATAGACCATCCTTGCAAATATTTACGGAATAACATAGCTAATTGAAAGGGATTAAAACGCAGTAACACCGGTGCAAAGTCTAATTAGAGTTCAAGTCAGATCAGAATCCATCACTGATTCAGCATGCGTATCAACAAAATCACACACACTGAAATCACATAGGATAGCGAGCTATGACCTATATTGGGTTTGTCAGCAGAACATATATTGGGTTTGTCAGCAGAGAACCTATATTGAGTCTATCAACAGAAAATCATTCAATACTAGTGCCAAACATTACCGGCACAACCAGCATCCAAAGAAAAAAAAGCAGTATATGTTCCAAGAATGCCCTCATAATCTCATATCCTGTATATAACACTCCAATAGCTCAATAACGGAAAGGCATCATTTTGCTAACAATAAGGTAGAAAAGTATATGAACTACTCACAACTTACAGCGACGTAAGAGTTGCCATGTTAAAAGGTGAGTAGATGATTTGCGAGTTTCCATAAATAACTTGGTTTACGGATGCACCTTCTACCTCAACTACAATTTAGCCCATTTTGCTAATTGCTACTCGACATCAACTTCCCACCGATACTGTGCACATTGCAGTAGCCTTCCAAGATTACAAAATACACAAGGGCAGACCCAGGCTTAACAAGCCGGGCAGGAACCCGACAGTTCCCACTGAAAATAGAAATCCCGGCAATTACAAACTCAGAAGGATTTTTCAAACTAATATTTTGATATTTAAATGCATATTGCAAAACAGTAAAGCCAAGGTTTTATATCCAAAGAACAAGTTAGAATTTGACAGTAAACAGTCACGGAAATAATCCTTTCCAATTAACCTATTGGCAGGTTTTCTTAGAAACTCTGATGTCGTCAACCCTGGTGGATCCACATTATAGTGCTTTGGTGCCCATGCCCCACTCAAATTCGGTTCACTCTGTAATGGTAACTGCGTGTGCCCCCACAGGATCGAGAAAAGCATGAGACACAAGGCACACGCTATACTACATTACACTCTCGTTCAAAAGAATTAAAAAGCAGAGAAGCAAGCTAGCAGTGTGGAGAGCCACAATTACCAGATGCCCCAACTCCATCGCCACATCATTCCCCGGACAAAGTGGTGAAAACAGGTCAGATACTATCCGATCAATCTAGAGCAGGATCCAATAGTGACCAAATTCGGAAGCCAATTCAATATGTGGCCAGATCAAGGGTCGATTTGGAAACTTCATCTCAGATAAAAAATTCAGTTTTGAAGGTAATATCCGCCGATACGGGTTGAGACCAAATGTCAGGGTAGAATACTACTGGATATCGGCTGTGTGCATAGATTATTGCATGTTGGGCTGGAGATGTATGGGCTAAGCCATAAGCCGACTTAGCCCTCAAGGAAATTGAGGGACAAAAAGAAGGCATTTAGTGGTTCGAACCCGGGATCATTAGTATTAGACGAGCATTGCAGATGGTAACCAATTGGAGTGTTTGTGTTTTGTGTGCTCTAGTCAAAGGAGAGCTCTAATGAAGATAACTAATAAATCTGCATATGTACTCCGACATGCTTGTCCCTACATTCATTTTAGGTACCATTATGAGTATGACACTTGCCTAAATTCCAGTCCATATTTTCCAAAAGAACACCAAATTCGTTCTGTACGTCGCCACGATACCACTTAGGACGTTTTGTTCCTCTTCAGGTGAGGATCATATTCTCTAGTGAGTGTCGAAGTTGGTGAGGGTTGCTAGGTTAACCTTCCGAAGGGGAGAGAGAGCTAGCTAAGATAAAGAGGAGTTGGGCTACCATGCCACCAGTCACGGATGAGGCCAACACCACCAACAATGCTGGAGGCACCTCGCACCCCTCTATGCCTTCAGTTTTACCTTGTTACTGCCACTATTAGATGTAGTCAGCCTTCCCTTCTAGCCACCCTACATGGAGCCACATCTTGGAGTTGCCAGAGACTAGCTTGAGGAGCGTTTGATTTAGATTTCAGCAGGTACTCTATATCCATGGCAACAGTGAGTCTTCGGCAAGTTAACTAGGAAAGTTATCAGTCTAGAAAACATGGAAGTAGATAATTAGGAAGCTAACCAAGGATCCCCCAGTCCTAGGGATTGGTTGCACTAGCTGCAAATTGACATAACACCCCTCGCGGAAACACAACTCATCCTCGAGTTGTAGGGTTGCGGCCGTGGTGGAAGACCTTGGTGGCCTCACGAAGACATGAGTTCACGGTATTGGTGTTATACCGTGTGGCGATCGATGTTGCTTCGATAAATGGTGACAACAATAGGAGCCCCTTATTGTGGCCAGGTGTCAAGGAAGTTGTCAATGGCAGGAGCAACTAGAGGAAAGCAACACTAATGCCCATGCCGCCATAGAATGCGATGGAAAAGAGAATGCCGCAAGTGATAAATGATATCACGGTCACCCACATGGCCCTGTCATGCTCTACATTGCCAACGACAAGCAACACCCTAAGGCATGGAGAAGACAATCACGAAACGATAGTAGTCATCTTTTCCTCCAGTGAAGTCACCAACGAAGAAGCAATAGGTGACAAGATTAGTGGAGGAGACAACACCAACAGGGGTACCAGTGTGACCAGTGGTGGCACTGCCATCGATGGTGGTGGTGATGGTGGAGTGGCCATCACAACATCACACAACGCCACATCTTGATCCGTTACCTTAGTCAAGGTTTCCATCCCACCCTCCAATGTAGTCACAATATTGTTTGAAGGTGGTTCTGATGTCGTAAAAGGTGGCCATGATACTAGCAAGTGTGGTCACCTTCTTGTTGTTGCTACTGGCCTTCAACTCGGCCAAAGGAGACTCGTCGACGACATGGTGACTGACTCCAACACAAAATTGTTATGCATCTTAGTTAAAAACGTGGTAAATACCATAGGAAGGAGGTCGCATGCTAGCGGTTTGAAGGGGAGAGGGTACAAGTCGAGAGGAGATTACAAACTTGAAGAGAAGCCTACTTCATTGTCTTCCTCTCAAGCATATGCTCTTCCATTGAAATATACAACATCTCTTAACAATCCCATATGGAAATATCGATAACTAGGAAGGATTTGAATCTAGAAGACATGGCAGAATATAACTGAGAAGCACCAAGAACACCCTTAACCCTAGGGATTGGTTGCGCTAGCTGCCATAACAGCCTGAAACTTGGGAGTCCCATTAGTATTATTCTAGTGTAGGGCCTACACTTTGATTAAAATGGATTCTTGCACTCAATTCCCTATTAGCATTTTGCCAACATTTCATCAACATGAAACAGAATGCACATATCCCTTTGTATCAGAGGCACATAACGTCTATCACAATCAATCAAATGAGCTCACACCCAGGCGATATAAATAGTGTAACATCTTGCAATCGAAATCACTAACAGGGAGGCATTATGAGCAACTATTGGAGCGCAAAAGCACGATGACAATGAGGAAGTGCCAAATATTGGTTCTTTTTTGCATTGTATGGTTTATCTAAATATATATGTGTTCTCTTCGGTGGCTTGATTTCATGTCATATGATATATAACCATTACATGGTTTAAATCTTTGTGCTTTGTGATGGTTCATATGCTCATGGTTATAACAATAAATCAGACATACTTCATGTTATTTTGAATATGAAAAGGTCCGATTCACCTCCCCTATTTTCATGGAAGTCCATATTGGACTTTCTACTAAAACATTAGCAATTTAACCCCCTCAACTTTGAAAACCAGTCCAACTTTCACCCTAAGGATGGCACTAATAGTGGTTTTGCGTACATGACATCCGACTGGGTCCAATTTGCTGAGTCAACAAGCAACATCACACATAATAGTCAACAAAAAGAATTTGGTGACGGGTTTCATAGAAGGCTACGAAAGGGAAAACAAAAGGGCAATGTCACATCAACGAATAAAAGTCACAACAAAGGTGGTAGAAGATGTTGGACCATGCTCAATCTAATTCGCACAGACACAGTCAATCCGAAAAGAAGCAAAAAGGAAGGATCACTCCGTAGAATAAGGAAGGATGTGGTGAACCAAGGACATAACTGGCTAAATGAAACCTAAAATATGAAGAACTTGTCATGGCTTTAGATGAACTTGAGAGAACCAAAGTCCAAAATAAGGCCGATGGTGCTAAATTCAGAGAGGAATCTAACAACAAGAGCCGGATCCACCGATATTGAGCAATAACTCAACAACAACGATGCAAGAAACATCCAAAGAGACTGGAATGGACATTGCGATAAGGGACAAATGCCAATAACAGAAGGAGGCAATAGGTGCCACTCGACATCTATATCCTCGTGCCGGAGAGGTCATGGATACTCATGACGATGGTGAATAGCACATCACAAGCTTCAGATCTAGAACAAAGCACGAAAAGGCAGCCACTTGCAATGTTGTGATCAGAGTTAGTTCTAATCACAGCAAGAAACCATGTAGACGCAACTCGATCTAGTAGATGATTCGTACATTATATTGCATGCAACACAAGACCAATGGATTTTATTATTTCTTATTTTACTTTTTAGTACCATGTTAGTGGTCGTTTCGATCATGAGTTTTGTTGCCAAAATTTTGAGTTATTTAATCATGATAGGACTTAGTGAAATGTTGTTTGGCCAAAACTGGTTTTTAGTTATTATCTTATTATATTTTCAGTATCATGAAGCACAGGTAAAAGTAGGCTTTCATAGATGGAACAAGTTCATTTTACACCCCTCAACTATTGCTCGGGTCCAGAAAACTCCCCTCAACTCCGAACTGTTTATTTTTCACAGTCAAACTATCAAAACTGGTCAAGGACACCCATTAACTCAATACCACCTGGTTTATGCTGACGTCACACCCAAGGTCGCAAATCTACTGATAGGGCATCCAAGGTGGCAAACCTACGGACATGGCATGTGAGTCGATAGATAAATTATTTTTTCATTCCAATCTACCACACCTCATCACTTCTTCCACCATCTTTCTTTATCTCACTTACCCTACCTCATCATACTACACTACAATTGGTGTTCGAGTTCATCGGGGTTAGTGGCGACATTAGCTTCTTCATGCCATTGCTCGACTCAGCCAACATCACAGACATGATCAAGTCGTTCCACCTCAATCCGCTGTGGTGGGGCAATCGTCCGCCATGGGCTTCCACATCATGAGACACCTTTTCACTAGGGTGGACAGTGATGATGGCACGCTTGCACTAGTGGTGGAGGGAATGGGGTTGTTGAAGCTAACGTGGTGGTACCGAGCATCGACCACAACTCGTTGAACTCAATTTCTTTCGTTGATGAGCGTTTCTAGAAATCGCATGTGCCATCTTGTTTTTCCAAGTCCCTTCTAACTTTTCCCCAAAATAATTAGCTTTTGACCCAGCAGTTCGGTGAAATGGGATGCCTTCTTCGCCACCTTGAACTCACCCCTTGGTGTTCCATTTTTCAATTAACTGCACCCATACCATCTCCTCTTCTCCATTAAAACTGATAAATTTGTTTACTTTAATGGAAGAATTGGTACCTAACCCCAAACTTGAGGCACCAAAACAGAACCCACAAAAGAGTTCATGATTCACTAGTCAAAACACCTAAGTTGAGGACCTTGAGGTACCAAAATGGTGCTATTATTTCCCTTAAAACAAGGATAACATCCATACTGATAAATTAAAAAAAAACTTGTGCCCAAAACATTGCAGTCAAAGTTTGAAATATGTATTGATAGGTCATCAGCTAACTAAAAAATATATAAACATGGATAGGGTTTTACATGAAGCCTTAGCCCACAATCTTCTTTTTCCTTCCACAATCATAAAGATAAACAAGATATAATAAAGAACTCAGTCTGTACTTAAAAAGGTAAGCACTTTAGACATAGTCCAAGATTTCCATACTAGAATAACATAAGAAGTTCAGGCAGCAGATTTTTCGTGCAATATAATCCAATAACATACCTTCCAAATGAACGAAATCAAAAATAATTATAAAGTTCTCACATACAGGTTGCAAGTCGAGGTGATCAGAAATTTCCTAAGGCCCAAAATGCATGTACCTGTCATGACCTGACCATGCAGGTGTCCTACTTGAATTAACTCACAACACAAATCACAATTGACTAAGGAGTGGTGCTAAAACTACAAAGAAATAAAATATCATTGATCATGCCAATCAAAAGGTTAAAGCATCAAGTCAGCTGCACTATCCCAGATATCCTGTTCTTCACAATACATCAGGGAGAAACATGCAAAAAGCACTAATTACTAGGTGTGACACCTAAATATAGTAGTCGCTAAAGATGATGCAACACCATGCTGCACTCTTCAATAATACTCTACAGGTACTAACTATAGCATTTAAACTGTCATTTCAGCATCAATCTTGCAATAAGACCCACAGGCATCAAAAGTCAAACAGAGCATATAAAACCACAGATAACACTAGATTACTATGCTAGGTCGAAAGCAAATGCAAGTATGTAATTATAGCAAGCAGCGAACCAAATGTCAGCCACAATAACAAGGTTCAAAGCACCGTGCCACGCTCTCGCGGTGTCTCACCATAACCATTTGCAGAGTACTAGAATCTCATAAACAGCAATTTACTTCTTAGAGCTATAAAGTCCGCGGATCAAGTGAGCTGCAATCATAAGAAGATGATTAAGAGGGAGCTGAGATAACTGCCTGCTGATGTCTCTGACGGCGACTGCGACGGGGTCCTCTGGCGGGGCGGTATTGATGTCGAGCGGCACGGGTCCAAGCCTCCACCGGTTCGTGCGGGCGCCACGCATCTCACACTCCGGGCACATCCAGTCCTCGTTCACGGCTACCGGGGGCCGACGCATGCCAGGGGGCCCGGGCGGTGGCGGCAGCGGGGGCTGGGCCATTAGCGGCGGCCAGACACGGACGCAGGCTTCGTGGAACCCACGTTCGCAGGCGTCGCAAACAATGGTGGCCCCCAGCATCTCGGGGCGGCCGCAGGACGCGCAGGGGAGCGGTGGATGTCCCCAGCCCGCCTCCCCCGGGTGCTGCGCCGGCGGCGGCATCCCCAGCGGCGCCCCAGCGGCCACAGACGCAATGGCCCTAGCAGCAGTAGCCCTCAGCGACTCCGCCTGGTGGAACCTCAGCGCCAGCTCGCGCGCCTCGTGCGCGAGCAGCAGCTGAGCCTGGGCGTTGGCGGGAGGCGGGGGCGGCGGCGGAGGCGGTGGAGGAAGCGCCAAAATGGGGGGAGCGACCTCGCACGGGGGCGACGTGGGAACCGCCGGCGGCGGCGACGGCGGCGGCGAAGGTGCCTCGTTCAGGTCGATGTCGAGATGCGACGGGCGATCCATGGCGAATGGGGGATCGGGCTCGCGCTCAGGACCAGGCTAGGGTTTCGATTTCGGGCATGGCGACGGGGGGACGAGGAGGAGGCGAGAAGCGTGCAAGGGAAGGGAGAGCGAGGGAGGGAGGGAGAGCTCGCACGAGCAAAGCGAGGCTGGGGTTAAGGGGGATTTCGGCGCACACAGAAGCGGAGAAGAAATGGAAGGAAGGGACGGGACACGTGGACGGGGGGTGGGGACGCGTAGGTGGGGCACGCGGTGGAAATGGCTGCGTGCCCGGCTGTCAGTGAGTCATGACGTGCTTTCGGGGAGGGGCTGCGGTGGCGCGGAGCATGTGACGTGGGCTAGCCCTTCGGCGCGGGGTGGTGTCCGTCCGCGCGCTTGTCTCTCGGTTGGTATTCGCTGGGTCTACTGGCTGGTCTACACCGGGCCGAAGGATTTGCATGCAGGTTCAACCATACTCGCTCCAGTTTACGAAAGCATGACACCTTTTAGGTATTGACACAGTCTTTAAAATACAACTGTAACCATTTATTTTTATTGTAATAGTAGATTTATAAGAGCCAGCAATACTGTAGTATTACGAAAGTATTTTCAGAGACAAATCTATTCGTCTAATGTTGAAGTACCCAATTTAAATATCAAAAACAATATCAATAATTAAAATTTTAAAATTTTGACTGAAAGTATATCCAACGTCATGTCTCAAGAGATAAAGGGAGTATAAGGATTGCCGTGATTGTAAAAGTTTAACCGTAGCTTTTACTAGAAACATATTATAGCTGTAAGTAATTAATAAGAACCAAAAGATAGGAAGCACTTACTTCAGATATGTTGTAGAGCTTTCATATTAATAAATCTTGAGGACAAGGATGTTGTCATTGTTACCAGTATTGATGCATTAAATGCGAACATGTTAGCAGTAACTAATTAAACGGGAACTATTTATTTCGAATATGCTATGAAGATTTTTCTATATGAGTGTATATATTTAATGTGATTATGTTTGTACGTCCAAAGGACTTCCCTCCACAAGGATTGTTGCAATTGTAATTTTTATTTACGACTTTAATTAGAATATATCTCGGAGGTAACAAACTAATACAAACTGTTCTTATTAATTTGTTACTACTATGATATTCTCTTGTAAAAGCCACGAATCAAAGTTTACACCTACAACAATCTTTATTGCGAGCTTGCAAACTAACCACGTTAAATATGCACATATAATTCAAAATTTCTCCATACCATATCTAAAATAAATAATATTGGTCTTTTAGTTCTTATTAATTAGCCAAGATTATTCATAACATTTCTGAAATAAATAATATTGGTCTTTGAGTTCTTATTGATTAGCCATTCCTAAAATATTATAACTAAAGTCATTGATAATTGGTTACAAATGGTAGCAATCTTCGTGCTCAAAAATTTATTGATAAAAAATCTTTGTATTATATCTAAAATAAATGCTTTCGTCTTCTGGTTCTCAATAATTTGTTATTATTAAGATGTTTCCTAATTAAAGATAAAAATTTACAGCTACAATGATCATTATCATGGGAAGTTCAATGAATCTACAAACAAAATCACACTAAATATGCACATGTATTTTGAAGAATCTTCATAACATATATGAAATAAATAATGTTGATATTTTGGTTCTTATTAATTAGTCACTACGAAGGTAATTGCATTCAAGCCATTAATAATCAGTCAAGTGACATCAATTCTCATCCTCAAGAGTTCACATGAACTTGACATGATCAGAATTGTTATTATTGTAATCGATGCTCAATGCCTCAATGAGAATGTCGTAGTGGTAACGAATGAATAAAAGGCAAAATGTTGAAATCATTTGTTTCAGATGCGTTGAGATTTTGTTTTGTTAAATGTGCATATTTATTGGGATTATACGGGTCATATGAACCTCTCGAGATAAGGATTGTCGTAATCGTAACTAGGAATTAAATGGTTTTTTGATGATGTATAGTAGTAACCAAGGAACAAGAATCAAGATAAAAGCCATTTATGTGTAGATTGCAAACATACTATAAAGTTTTTAGATAAATGTGCATGTATATAATTTGATTTAATGTAGCTCCCGGGATAAGTGTTGTTGTGATTGTAACAATGCAATACTAGGCTTTACGAAAATACTTCATGGTAAGGACTAATAACAAATGTGGAAAATCTGTGATCACTCATGCAACAAAAACGGAAGGAGGATAAATTGGATCCAATGTCACTGTAACATCGTGAGATTATAACATTTCAAACTTAATTTGATTCGTTCTTATTCCCTTCTATTATGCTCACGTGTTACCGTGCATGGTTCTAAAACGCAGAAGGAAGTTGCGCATGGACCCACCGCCAACTATAAGAGGGTGTGGCACGGTTACCAGGTGTATACTTGGACTAATGAAAGCACATGATGAACCTTGTGGGGCTCCTGATATATAAAAAGTGAAACAAACTATAGAAATGGAAAAAATTTCTTTGATAGCACTATTCATCCATTTGATTGAAATGAATGGAGCAAAGAAAAAATAGAGGAAATTTTCATTTGATCTTTGTTTCAAGAGAAAAACACGGGAATTTTACAATCTACTTTGACCTATTTGTAGAATTCATATGTATGAAGGACGAGACGAGGGTCTTTAATGGTATGATAACATCCTAATTTTACTTTTGTTTGTGGTTTAACTTTGTCTTGGCTTAGCTTATTAGAATTCCAGTGTTTTTCCTATTTCTATGAATCAAAAACTCAAATCTATAAATTTTTTGTATTTTTCAATCATCTATTTTATACATGCATTCATATCTTATTTATATATTATTTCTATTCATAGATTTTTATAATCATGTAAATAAAATTTGAAGTGTTGCTAAAATTTGAGCGGGGCTAGGAACTCACTCCTGTCTACCTAGGTCCGCGCATGCTGGTATACATACGCTATTCACTCCTACGATATTCGTACGATGCATCAAATACGGCTATAACTTCTGTTTTTCTATTCATATGACCCACATAATAGGGCAACCCGTACATGGTTTCATGTGCCATCATAAGTATATCATACGACCATTCACCGTATCTACAACTTCCGTGTAAAATATAATATAAAACTAGCATAATGTCCGTGCGTTGCTACGGATTGAAAATATACTTTATGTTTAAGAAGAATATACTATCATTTATGCTACATTAGATCATTCACAATCACCCTCATCTTAATCGTTTCTGTCGGGTCCGAATGGTGGTCTGCCCAAAGATGGACGAACTGTCGCCACCAATTAACATCTTTATAAGAGTAAAGATATATGGGCTAGGCCCATTTCTTACAACACAGTAGAGCCTACATTTTGTGAAATTTACTCGTCAGAAAATTGGTAACTCAAATAAAACAAAGGTTGTTACAAAACAAAAAGATAAAACAAAGGACTAACCTAACTTAAAACAACTTTACCACATAAAAACTGTGTAAACACTCCTTAAGACCATTACTAGTAATACAAGACTACTAAAGGTAGTTTTTTTCTTTCTTTATTTCTTTCTTTTTTTCCAACAGTTTTTCTTTTCCTAGTTTCCTTCAACTATTACATATTTTTCATTTTTAATCAGTTTTTGTTGGGGATTTCACTGTTCTTAAGGTTTCTTTCATCAGTTTTCTACCTTTTCATAATTATCTTTGAGATGAAACGGGGAAAAACATGTAGAAATCCTAGATGTGGAAAGATGCGGTAGACTGTGAAAAATGTACATATGTGGTAGACAACTACTGTAAAATGCAGTAGACAATTATCAACAATTGCAGTAGACAAATAACAAAAATATAGTAGATAAAAACATGTGGTAGAGAATGATAAAAATACGGTAGAAAAATATATACAGTGGAGAATAACAACACAAAATATTGTAAACAATTAAAACTGTAGCACCATATGAAATCAGAGAAAAAATCATCATAAAAAATGCAATAGACAAAAAAATCATCAAAACTTATTCAACTGGGACCAAGCTTTGAAGATCTCGTCAAAGCGAATATAATGGTGAAATTGGATCTTGTTTTGGACGCACGATTTGAGAGCAGTATCTTTTAAAGTTTTGGAATCAAATTTTAAAACCTAATGTCATCAAACCTAGAGGCTAGCTGACCAACCCAAAAAAGCGTACGGGAGGAAGGCTTGACGCGTTTTTAGATCACGTGACGTACTTTTTTGATGCTTTTACCGAGAACCATAGAGACCACGAAAACTATAAAACAGAAAAGTGTTTACTCATTCCTCATAGGATAAACGTGCCCGTATCCGTTAGCATTCTCCTAAAACAAACCCCCTCCTAACTGTTTGATCGTCTGGCACGAGAAGTACCAGGCGGCGGCGGCGGTTGCAAGCGACGATGTGAGTTGGTCGATGCTATCACAAGGGCAGAGGCAAGAAGCAAGATCATAGCACAATGCAAGATCATGGCAGGATAATGTGGTACAAAACACCCATTACTTTTGAACTGAAGATCTCAAACGCGTACAAATTGATCCCTGAAGTCAAACTCGGCTACAGCTTAGAGGCCTCAACGCCTCTTGTACAGTCCACCAGACTTTTTTCAAATCATTCGCCATCGATCCGGCCTCACACAAATTGGACGAACTAGTTCATGAGCAATTAATCAAGCTGGCCTCATTACAGTGCAACAAGAACGACGATTAGATATGATACAATGCAACAGCGAGGTACATACCTTTCCTACCTTTCTCGCCGCCGTAGCCGGTGGGCGCCCCGATCGAGCGAGGGAAGAGGACGAGGCCTTCTTTCGCTATTTCGATGGCATGCAATTTTAACGGGCTTATTATTAGATCGATAGCGATCTACCTTGCATGAAACCAGTCCGTTGCCAGAGTGGACGGCCACGACAGCAGCTGGCGTGGCGCCTGCTAGTGGGCCCGTCCTCGGGGTCGATGCCCAGTGCCAGGTGTAACAAGCTACTCCCTCCGTCCACAAATGTAAGACGCGCACGGAATTTAAGGTCTAACTTTAACCAACAATTAAACCAATACTATTGACTTATATGACATAGTAGCGGTACCATTGGATTCATATTCAAACGTATTTTCAAATGGTATCACTTTTGTATTATAGAATTCAATATTATTGGCTTAATTTAGATCTTAAATTTCATGCACGCCTTACATTTGTGGATGGAGAGAGTATCAAAATATATGAGGTTATGTGCGAACATTGTCTAGTCGCCGGTGTTTTGTCCAAGCAGAGATGCAAAGGACAATTTAGTTGAAAAAAACCGGAAGATCATACCGTCTTTGAAAAGGAATGAAGATTATCTTTTCATGCGATGCAAACACTCCGTATAGTAACGTAATCAACAAGTTGAATTTCTTGACAAGGGTCAGTGGATGAGAGTGCTTATGCTTCTGTGGCGTATTTGGTACATCCGCAATGAAGTCACACATGACAAGCAGTCGATCCCTGTCGAGTCTTCAAAGCGGTTCCTCCTTAGCTATGTCGAATCCTTACTGTCTATTCACCAGTTTCCTCAGGCGGACTTCATTAAAGGTAAGCAAGTTGTGGATCCTTCAGGTTACTCATCACGTTCTGGTGTTCGTTCAGGTGTGTCTCAAGCAGAGCGATTTAGCTGGATTCCCCCGCCGATTGGATGGACAAAGCTAAATGTGGATGGAGCCTACGATGCTGCGAACAATCAAGCCGGTGCTGGCATGGTGCTGCGCGACCATCTGGAGGTAGTCGTGTTTGCCGCATGTAGATCTTTAAAGAACTGCTCGGGTGCGTTGGACGCGGAGTTGGCGGCCTGCAGTGAAGGTATTATGTTGGCACACCAATGGACGAACTTGTCGATTTTGATGGAGTCGGATTGTGCGGAGGCTGTTGCGATGCTCTCGTCAAATTGCCTAGATCGATCCATCTTTGCGCATAGGGTCCAAGAGACGAAGCAGTTGGTACGTGGCGAAAGGGAGGTGTGCCTAAACCGAATATCCAGAGACCAAAACAGAGTGAGCCATGAGCTAGCGAGGCTTGGTAAATGCGCCGGCCGTACGGCTTGCTGGCTTGGCATCTGCCCAGCTGCTATTGAACATTGTGTTGCTCGGGATTGTAATTGTTCTGATTGAGTAATATAATCCCTTTCTTCGCAAAAAAAAAGAATTTCAGAGACAAATTCATAAAGCAAAATAGCAACTGGCGTGTACAAGCATGACCGGCAAGACAGAGGAGAAAAAGAAAAAGGAAAGAAGGCCACCTAGGATACTGCGGCTACAAGCGACAGATGTTTACGTAGGGCTGTGAGCGGCGGCCCGCAGAAGCCCGCTTCATGCTTTCAATTAGATGAATCAAGTATACCCGCTGTTTGATGTAATTAGTACATTTTGTACCGTTTGATGCGATCTTGCAGACCTAGAGTTTAACACGTCCTAGGGAGAAAGCTCTATCTCCTCCTTGATCTTGGCGAGTAGACAAGCAGTGTGGGGCAAGAAATTAGAGATGAAGGAAGCCAGATGAGTCAAACAATGTAAAATTATTAATAAGAGGGGTCAAACTATAGTGACACAAACAACTTTTTGGAGAATATAAAAAGCTAGAAGATTATATACATGCACACCTGAGATCATAGGGGGAGCCCTGGCGCCCTGCCAGTCTCCCCCTCCCACCGTCACTGCGGGCAAGGAGGCATGGATGATTTGGTTTTTGAAAAACTCGCACGTCACGTCATTGTTTCTTCCAAATTTTCGAAGTTACAATGATGTTAGGTTATGCCTGCATTAGACGACCGGGTCGGCAGACATTCTTTGTTTGGCCACCCTGTTGCTGGGATGTTTTTTGGAAGAACCAGTGGAGTTTGCATGTATAGAACTATGAACTACACTGGCGGAATTAGTGCTAAACAGATATATATTTCATGTATGAATTCCACGAAATCATATAGTTTCGATTACTCATCAGAGCCTATCCCTATTGTAGGAAAAAAGGATTTGCAGAAAGTCCAACAACTACAACAAAAGGCAACCTAAAGCAGCTTCGGATGGCAAAACAACCAGCACCTTAAATGTTTTCCCCAATTCTGCCTACTAGGAAATGTTTAATCTAAGTGTTCAATAATGTCAACCTAAACAGAAGCAGTACAACACATTTCGAGCTATGATCAACAAACAGGATTATGTTCCGCACATTATCCCATAAACGATGAAATCTCACATGAAGGTTCGACTAGAGTTCATAAAGGACTGCAAAAGAAACTGTCAACATAATTTACATTTTAGAACTGATAACAAGTGCAATTTATGCTGAGATAGGGACTTTGCAAGTTGCTTTGTTGTGCCCATAACCCTTACACCTGCTGCAGCGCACTGCCCTTTTAATTGCAATACGGGGATCAGCTGGCTTTTCCTTTGGTCGGCCAACTTGACGTCGGGTTAGAATTGGGCATGGTTGTAATCCCATGCTCTGTAATCCTATGCTCTGCGATGGGTGAGTTGATGCAGTAGGCACAACAACATCAGGTATCGGATTGATTGACATGGCGTAAGTCATGCGGTAGCTTTCTGTTGTGAAATACTTGACGCAGTAGTCAAGTGGATTCTGTTCAGTTTGCTCAAATACCGCTATTGCATGAGAGCAAGGAATCCCAGACACATGCCACTTTCTGCAGGTGCACTCACATGTATCAATGTTGACAACATTGACCGAGCCATCACACACCTCAAACACATTATTGTTTCCATCATTTTCAGTCGAGCAAACAACATTGAGTGAAAGAGCTTTGCTCATCTCTTCCTGAATTTTCAGATTTGCTGATGGTGTTAATACTTCTGTCCATGCATTGGAAGATTCCCTGCGTGTGTATATCATCTCCATCAGGTTGCATCTGATTGTATCAAGCAACTGCACTACTGAGAGCTCATATCTGCTGGGGATCCACTCAGCAATTGTCTCAGAAATATTGCATGTGTACTGGCCAAGTCGTGACCCCTTGAAGAAGGCATCTGACCACCGCTCAGGTTTAGTCTCCAAAAGCCATTCAGCAAGCTTATCAGATTCAGCTTTGATGAGTTCAATATACTGACTGAATTCATCGACTTTGCACGAAAATATGGCTTTCTGAAGATGCTCAACCATTGTATCTTTTACTTCTTCACTCCAACTATCATCCAATTGTGTTTTGAATTCTTCAATAAAATCGTTGACATTGTATCCATGATAACTATCTGGAAATATTAGAGAAACATCATCCCATAGACCACTTTTGCCATTTGATATGAATGTTATTCCTCCGGGCACAGGCAATGATTGTTTTAGCTGTTCAAGAAACCAATGCCAATTTTCTTGAGTCTCATCATCCACTACAGACAATGCAACAGGGAATACATCACCTTCACCATCAACGGAAGTCGCAGCCAATAGTTTCCAATGCTTATTTGGTTTCACAGATATCACATCAAGAAAGAGAAGAGGCCTGCAGCCATGCTCAAAACCATGAAGGGAGGCATGGAATGCAACAAAGAAGCGGAATTTTGAATCTTCCAAGGCCACCACTGTTGCCAGACTCCCAGGGTTTGTCGCAAAAATCCTGTCGCGAAACCAAGGTAACTGATTACATGCCTCTTCATGTGGGCTGTAAAGTTCTTTTCGGGCTATTAATTTGCCTCGCCAAGCTTGAGAATAGTTCAGGCATAGTCCGTATTCACGCTGGAGATCATTTGCAATATCTCTTGGCCTGTAGTTTGGACTATCACGTAATTTTTCCTTAATGACACTAGCAACCCATTTTTGAGACGCTAGACGATGACTTTTGACTGTCTCTGATTCACAAGTATGACTTCCAAAAACTTTCTTGATCATGAACTCCTTCTTTGCAGGAGATTTGGAGGCATGTATGCGCCATGGACATCCTTCATCAGTACATTCCACAGTGACACGAGAAGAGTCATTCTTGACAAATCTGTAATGAAACCTATGTGCAATGGCATACTTGTGTAATGCATCACGAAATTCCTTCGGGCCTTCAAACACTTGGCCAGCTCCAGTGATCGCGTTCTCCCAACTTGCACAGATCTTTTGTCGCTTAGATCCATCTGGAGTAGTCGCTATTATAGCAGAATCTGCAGGAGCGCCGGAGTCTGCTACAGAGCTCTTTACCCTGCAAAGATGTCTCATGTCATTTTTGGAATCCATTTAAAGGGATGTTTATGCCAGTCAGAAGGCTACCTGTTGTCAGCTTTCTTAATGACGTAGATGTATGTTGTCTCTGACTCCGCATGGAATTCAACCATGCGCTTAAGGTCTTTGTCATTGGAAATTGAAATCAAAGTCTTGTTATTTCTCGGAAGGAAGTATTTGAACTCATAAGAATCAAGTTTGAGGTTATTGAGTGTTGAAGATATCTCATGTTTAAACGCTTTAAAAGTCCAACCACTTTTGACATGCATCGCATGTGCCTCTCCACCAGAATAGGTCATACGCCCATCATCATCAGTTGTGAATGCTCCACCTAGTTGAAGAACAGCAACAATTTGTCTGCTCCCCATGACTTACTCCAACCTAAGAAGATATAGCCGATCCAAAGATCCCTAAGATTATCTGCAGAATTCCAAAGATTTATGCTTTAAAAGTTAGCCTACACAGAAAACCACTTATTGCAGTTTCAAAATAAAAAAAATAAAACCATTTTTTGCTCAGTCGGTACTTATTTGACCAGCTAAAGAAAAAGCTTCAAGTTCAAGAAATAGTTATGCTACCATATTGCCAAGTGATAAACTTGTTTCTCAAACTCAAATCAGATATTGTTAAAGGATAGAAATAGCAGGCCATCATCATACAAAGAGGATGGAGAGAGAAAAAAACTGCAGTATGTACATGGCTTATCAACAGCTTGTTAGAGTTCTATACCATCTAATAGAATAATAGCTGTATGGACTAAAATGAAGTGCAAAGTAGTAACATGAGATAGAGAATCAAGCATTGGTTTGACTGATTTTCCAAAATTTCTGTTTTGTTTAAATAATAACAAAATAATAAGTAAATCATCTTTCGACAGCTAATCATAATTAACTGTAATGCAGTTCAGTTGGTTAATTTAGTGTAAATTTAATTATTGAACGCCTCACATGTACGATACAGCAATTTACCAACTATATAAAGGTGTTTTTGGTGTTGGGTATGCACAAGAACCCCCAACAAGTCTATCTTTTTAGATATACCCTTTCTAGCTAGTTTCAATTGATTTGGACTTTGTTAAAAATAGCAAATTAGTAATGCTTGACGCACTTAGGTATAAGCTCTAATCTATAAATGTCTTCCATATATGTCACCTGTACTTCCCTTGCTTTCTATCCCTACTTTGCTACATGGAGGCTTACAATTGATAAATACACATTAAATTTTCTTTAGCTCTTCGCTTCTTACAAATTTCTTTTGATTGTCACGGAAATACCCAGTATCTGACACTTCATATCCTGCACTTTGCAACCATCTGGATAGGTGAAAAGGTTTAAGATCATCATTAACAATATTTGAAGACACATTGCTATTATCATGTACAAATTTAAAGATCATATGATGTGAATAGGCCAGGTAAATAGTCACATCCATGCTAAACATCAATGTGCACCCCAACCTAAAATTCCTTGAACCAGCGACGCATCTACCGTAGGTGTAGCTTGCCTTAGTAAAAGCAGTTCAAGTACATGATCATTTTTTGGGAACAAGCGAGTTCACTTCGCATATAGATAGTGGAATTCAAAAAACCATGCTCAATGCTGTGCGTAAGCATCTAACTAGGCAAACGCACTTCGATAGGTACTGCAGACTGAGGGGCGGATCTAGATGGTGTGCCGGGTGTGCACCCAAAATTTGTGGAGGTTAGCTTGGGTTTAAGTAATTACTGCATTGACTAAAAGCTCATACCTCAGAAACCAATGTCCAAGATTGCGGACGGGGTGGAGACGGCAGGGACGCGATGAGTAGAACGGGAACGGCGATGGCGGCGACGCGGGTGAGAGGCGGAGGGGTTGGGGGTGTGAGGCGCCGGCGGTAACGCTAAGCTAGGTCGCGGCGGCAGCTCTAGGGCACAGCGGTGGCAGACTATAGGAGAGTTTTCATTGGGTCGGGTCGGATTGGAGCTTGGGTAGGTCGGAGCATGAAGAGGAAAGGGGAAAGTCGCTGTGGAAGAGATGGATTCTCACCGGGGTTTGAGAGGAGATATTTTTTTTTCTTTAGCATTTGAGAGGAGAGATTTTCAAGGTGACTAGTAATCGTGCACGTGCAAGGCACGTTTTTCTCAATATGCAAATTTACCAAAAGTTGCAAGCCACATCAACTTGTAAAGATGTGACAACCTAAAGTTTGCTAGCTTAGACATATTAAATATTTTAGAAGTGTGATTCTTCTTGTAGCTCCCACGTACAAATATAAATCATATGGACTATTTAACCTCCTAGAAGAAATGTTGGAAATGGCCTGGGGTTGACCCTTACTACCCACACTATGTGAGGATATAACACACCCGCTACACCAACTACTCTTTAGCTGGTTAGTCTTTCTTTCTTACTAGTTAGTGTTCGGGGAGATCACACTTTTACCCAAGGAAACTCTTATTCATCGCTAAAACTATTGATACAAACTCTTTAGTTGCTATCCTAGCTACCACTCTACCAAAGACTATGCCACACTCGCTAGCATTCTATTCTACTCATGGTGGCTTATGGTAGCTTCACTTACTTGTACATAGGAAAGGGGTGGCACCCCTATTTATACTTGTACAAGACCATTAGATGCATGACAAGTGTCATCCTCATAACCATCATACTACAAATATCTCTATTCTAGAAATCTCTACAATATTTGCAAGTCATAGATACTTTCTTACTTCACAACTTCTCTAGCATTACATTTAAAATATCTTACTCTAGAATGTTTCCTAAATTCTAGTGTTCTCTAAAACATCTTCACCATATTTATTCATGATATTTTCTAGTGTCTTCTTCTCAAATATCTTTCTCTTGAAATACTCAAAGTCTTCTAGAGTATTTTTAAATATGCATTGCTCAAAAAATAATTAAATTAAAGTGATTTTGTGAAATACAAGCACGTTACACGCCAGCTAATTAAGCTCAGACACTACAACCCGAACCTGCAAACGCTGCAGAATAACAAGCGCACTCCACGAACAGTATGGATCCTAATTCGACTAAGCTCGGAAACCCTAGAATCCGGCCCCCGAATGCGCAGGCAAAAATTCCCCACGCACGAAGCCAGAAACCCTCGAATTCGAGCTCAACAGCCTCTCCCCAACCCTCACGAACCCGACCAAACCGCGACCAGGGCGTCCAATTTCGGAACCGAAGCAAAGCCGGAAGCAGAGGAGGAGGTGCAGACCTTCTTCTTCCAGCCGGAGGGCGCCGGGAGTTCGGCGCCCGCACCTTCCTCCCCCTCGACCGCCTTCCTCAACGGCGTCTGCGAGGGCGGGCGGCGGGAGTGTGCGAGGAAGGCGAATGGCAGGGGCGTGCGCGGGTGGCGGGCGCGTGCGAGGGTGACCGCGGCGCGCGAGGGCGGGGGCGCTGCGGGTCGTGGGGGGCAGGTTAGAGCGGACGTGGTTAGGGAGAGTGCAGCCATCCGATTGTTATTAAAAAATTAATTAATTGATATTAGATGGTTGAGATGATAAAAGTATTCCACTTAAACTGAGACTTTTAATATTAGTACAGATACAGAAACAAACTATTATGATGAGGTCCACCAGGAGGTAAACAGAGACGATGTGTTCATTTTTCCTTTTGGACTAGTCTAGAATTATTTCATCAAAATTTATAACCGAGATATTGGTCTTAAGGAAGTTTTATGTTAAGTCCATCATCGACCTCAAATCGATCTTATGCTTATTGTTCCGGTAAACTACGGTCACCGGATAGAACTCAGTGAGATAGACACCAACGAGCTCTCCCATAATCATTTATGCCACTATTGCTAGCTTTCACAAGACCGTCTCATAAAAGTTCCACTATGAATGGCTTTGCCGTGTGCAAGGACGATCTGCGTGCTTGCCATTATAGATGTTTCGTTGTCGGGGCTCATCATCATCATAATTATGCAATTCTACTATTACGGTTTATCAAAACTCTTCTTTGTTCCGCTGTCTCAACCCAAATCAACACAATAATATTGTAAGTACAACCCTAAAGGCGTCCCCGCACAGCCTCTAAACAAAAGTCTACTATTGTTGGAGCCAGAGTGTTCCAATACATAAGTAAAAATTTGTGAAAAAGAGGAGATGCAAAGAAAGGAAAACAAAATCCCACTCATAGATAGAATCATGCTTATTTTTCATCCTATAAGTGAATTCGTTTCGTATACGTAGTTTCCACCTCCAAAATTTTACTATACTTGCAAGCACTTGCTCGTTGGTTGGCCCTAGAAGTGATGAGTGTACATGTTCTTAAAAATTATCAAGAATTTTCTTTTTAGAAAATGGTCTCACAACATAAGGCGAATTTTAATTGATTAAAACACGATTAATTTATTAGTATATGGTTTATGTGACATAAAATTTATATTATGATATGAAGGAAGTATAGAGGTAGCCATAAGATCTATGATTTTGACAAAAATGAGAGACAATTTGGTTCATCGCCAAAAATAGACAAGCCATATATTGACATGTCTACATTTCGGCAATGCTAATATTTATCAAACTTTGGTAAGAAATATTTTATTGGTTTAATATCAATTACCAAACACACATTGCATTAGTATCTATTAGATATTTGGGCCTAACTCAAATAATAATCCTAATAAATCTCAAAGACCCACGATAATGTGAGAGTGTGAGGACACATGCTACCATAGGCACGGTGTGTGCCCGCACATGCTATGTGTGTGAGATTATGTAGATACACGTGCCAATATGCGTAGGGCGCGTGTCGGCACATGCCAACATATGGAGGGACAACCCCACCTCTCCCCACAAGCCTATATAACGAGCGCCTCCAACCCTCCTTACAATACATCACTCTAAGAGTCTCTCCTCTCATGTTCTCCTCCCTCCCTCATGTGCTAAGTTGCCTCCAGAACTACTCCGTCCCGAAGCCCTAGCGTGCACCGGAGTTCGGGAGAGTAGGTCCCTGGAACCGTTCGTCCTTGGGTTCCTGCCCAGGAGAGGACAAATAGTGTTTTCGAGAAGCATCTCGGCACGACTGCTCGTAGCATCCACTTCATCTGCATCGACTACAGAGTTCATCCGCGGCTATGAAACGGCTTCCCTAGGCTCATTATCATCAACTTGTCCACCATCATCTCCGACCGAAAGGTATATCGTCAACATCAAGTCTATATCATTACTATATCTGTTCTATGCCATGCTCGTATGTACATGTTGTCTAGATATGAGTTATACTTTTTTGTTTATATTTATGTCTAGTGTGTACGTGGTATATGATGTGATTATTTCTATGATTAATATTGTCATGAATTATTTCAGAATTAAAATAAATCTAGAAGTGCTAATTATTCCAACAATCCAAAACTTTATTTTAGGTACTTGAGTTTTACAATGGTTAGTTTTGCCGACGCACTAAAGCTGGATAAATTTAATGGAGTGCATTTCAAAATATGGTAGATTAAAGTCACTCCGTGGCTTATCGCTAGGAACATGTACTGTGTAGCGGATGGCAAACTTAAAGGGACCCTTACTCCTGAACAGGAGAAGGCATTTAAGGATGTCACCACGCCATTTGTTGGTACCATTCTTAGCATTCTTGCGGGCCACCTCTACAATGTGTTTATGCACATGAAAGACGCCAAGGAATTGCTAGATGCACTTGAAGCAAAATTTGGTGCATTGAACACATGTAGTGAATTGGAAGTTATAGAGTGGTATCATGATTATGAAATGGTTGATAATCATTCTACAGTCGAACAGGCTGATGAAATATAATTTATTGTGAACGAACTCGAACTACTTAAGTGCGTATTACCGGATAAGTTTGTGGCAGGGGGCATTATTGCCAAGTTGCCTCCTTCATGGAGAAACTTTACCACATCTCTAAAACATAAGAGACAAGAAATTTCTATTGAAAATCGGATCGCATCTCTTAATGTTGAGGAGAAAACTCGAGCCAAAGATGTGTACCCAAAGGTAGGCGAGGGACAGCCAGCTCCAACATGGAGCAATAGTTCGGTCATGAAAAGTTCAAAGGAAGAGCAAGGTCACTTAGGGCCAGTTTTTTTGGGCTTGTGAAGAGGCTTATAGGTGAAATTAAGCCTAAGCTGAAAAGAACTCGAAATTTCCCAGTAGTTTAATTTGGCAGCTAGGGCACTTCGCTGTTGAGTGAAAAAAAAGCTAGGGAAGAGCAGCTTCCCGAGCTCTTCCTGAGCTTCTATTTCAAGTGAATTCAATGTTTCCAAAAATATCCCTAGAACGAACCGTTATTACGCTCATTTGCCACTTCACCAAATAGCTTGCACGGTTCGCTCGCCTCCCGCATCACCCGCTAGGGTTCCCCGCCGCCGCCCCCAGCCCCAGCCCCATCCCCAGCCCTGGCCTCTGCTCCGGCCCCTACTCTTCCACCCACCGTCGTCCCCGCTCCCGCCCCCGGCCTCGCCGCGTTTAGCCCGCCACGCCGCCCGGTCGACCCGACGCCGCGCCGTCCTCCTCTTCCACACGCCGCCATACCCACCGCCGTCCCCTCCCTCGGCCCCGCCACCCTGCCGCCCCGCTCGCCTGACGCGTTGCCGCCCCGGTCGCTCGATGCCTCGCTCGCCCGAACCCGCGCCGCCCGGTCAACCCGCCTCCCCGCCCTGGTCGACCCGCCACGCTCAGCCCGCCACACCGCCCCACTCTGGCAGCACTCGGCCGCACCCGATGCCCCAGCTCCGGCAGCACCACGACGGCCACGGCACGCGACGTCCTCCATATTTTTCTTCTCTTTTTTCCTCCAAATTTTCTTTTTGCACAAATGGGGATTTGTTCATATTGTGTGGAATGATATTTTGTTGTCCATGTTCCTGATCTCAACGAGATGGGAATGGTTATTTGGTTGAATTGTTTGATTTCAAATTTGTTCATGTTAATGGATGGGGATGGGAATTTTGGATCCGTTCTTCTTCCATGTGACAGCTTGTGAAGAAATGTTATACCATGGATTCTTTCGGCAAATATGGAAAAGGTAAATGTTATACCATGGATTCTTTGTAGGTTGCCCAGCTTTCATGTGAAGAAATGGTAACAAAGTTCAGGCAAATAGAATTAAGACAAGACATTACAGTTTACGGGCATTATAAACTTTTCATCGAACTACTTAGACAATAAGCTCAGATGACAGAAGCCGAAAAGAACTGGACCGCAGTTTCTGAGGGCTTCTCTCCACCGTAGCTTCTATACGTAGAGAAGCTTAAGTTGGCTTCTGAATAAGCTTAAGCTGAAAAGAACTGGCCCTTAGACTACCAACTTTAAGAAGAAGAAGATGAATATAGGTGACAAATATTGCTTCATGTGCAATGAGACTGGCCATTAGGCCAAGGACTACAAGAACCGCAAAGAAAGATATGGTCAGCAAGGACAAACCTCCCAATATGTCAACCAGACTATTTGGCAACAATGGAGAAGAGATATCTGGGTGTAGTAATTTACCCACTGTTCTCTCAGTTAGACAGTCCACTGGTTAGTGGATTGACATTGGGGCTAATATTAATGTGTGTGCTAATATCTCGTTGTTCTCTTCTTATTAGATTGCTCGGGCTTCTTCCGTCCTTACAGGGAATGGGTCACATGCTTCTGTTCATGGTGTCTGCACAATAGATCTAAAGTTTACTTAGGAAAACATTGTGCGATTAAAGAATGTGCAGCATGTCCCTTCAATTAATAAGAACCTCGTCAGCGGCTCCCTTCTCTATTGAGACGGGTTTAAGTTAATGTTTGAGTCCAATGAAATAGTAGTGTCTAAGTATAGACTATTTGTTGGAAATGTCTATGAGTACGAAGGCTTATTCTACTTTTTTCTTTATGATTTCTACAATAACGTTGTAAACCTTATTTGTGACAATGGTAATGGTGGTGAGGCCAATGTCTCGGCTTTCTAGTATGAGTTTATTTTTGAAAGTTTTCATGGTCAAAAGTTCTAAGTGTCAAACTTGTGTGCAAGCAAAACAATTCATAAACCTCATAAGGTCGTGGAGGAAAGAAACTTGACACCCTTGGAATTTATATACACCGATTTCTATGAGATGAATGATGTGTTGACTAAAGGTGGAAAGAAATATTTCATGACTTTAATTGACGATGCTACTAGATGATGCTATCTATGCCTATTGAAAACAAAATATAGGGCTCTAAACTATTTTAAAATCTATAACATAGAATTTGAGAATCAACATAATAGAAATATCAAAAGAGTTAGGTCAGATCAAGGTGGAGAATACTTGTCAAATGAGTTCTGCGAGAAACATGGAATCATCCATGAAAGAACGCCTCCTTAGTCACCCCACTCAAATGGGGTTGCCAGAAAGAAGAATCATACTTTGATTGACTTGGTTAACACCTTGTTAGTCTGTTGGATTGTCAAAGGTATGGTGGGGGAGGCTTTATTGACCACGTGTCATGTCCTAAACAGAGTCCCCGCTAAGAGCAAGGATATAACCCCATACGAGGGTTGAGAAGGAAGAAAATCATCACTTTCTTACTTGCACACGTGGGGGTGCTTGGCAAATGTCAATGTACCAATAACTAAGAAGTGCAAGTTTGGACCTAAAACCGTTAATTGTGTCTTTCTAGGATATGCTCATAGAAGCATTGCTTATAGGTTTCTAGTAGTAAAATCTGAGATATCCGACATATGTGTCGTTTCAATAACGGAGTCTAAGGACACTACGTTCTTTGCGAACATTTTTCCTGCATAACACTTCTAGTCAAGCAATCTACTTAACTCCTGAACCCACCTTTCCTGTTGAACATCTTATACAAACTCATGATCAAACTCCTGAAGAGGATAACGGTGAAGCTCCTAGGAGGAGCAAGAGACAAATGACCACAAAATCCTTCAGTAAGATTTCACTGTGTACCTCATGGATGATACTCTCAAAACCATCTCAGAAGGATATGCATCTCCGAATGCAGACTTCTGTTAGTGAGACAAATAATCCATTCTCACTAACAAAAACTTAGAAAATAATCCATTCCCCACAAGTCTATATAAGGTGCACTTCCACCCCTCCTCACAACCCACCAAGAGTGTCTCTTCTTTCTCCCTCGTGTCCTGAGTTGTCTCTAGAGCTATTCCATTCCGAAGCCCCGGCGTGCATCGGAGTTCAGGAGAGCAGGTCTTCGAAATTGTTTGTCCTTAGAATCCTGTTCAGTAGAGGACGAATAAGGTGTTCAGGAAGCATCTCGCATGACTGCTCACATCATCCAATTCCTCTTTGTTGACTACGGAGTTCATCTGCGGTGCGAAACGGCTTGCCCCAACTCGACATCATTGGCTACTCCACCATCTTCTCCGATCGAAAGGTATACCGTCGACATCATATCCATACTGTTACTATATTTTTTCTATGCATAATATGTACTTGGTATATGCTGTGATTATTCCTGTGATTAATACTGTCATGAATTATTTTAAAATTAAACTAAACCTAAAAGTGCTAATTATTCTAAATTATTGAAATCTAGCAAGTTTTCAATCTCTTAAAAGCAAATATCAACTTTCTAGACTTACCATATTGACTTACTCAACTTTTGGCAATAAACCAAACAGCCTCTACATTTTAATCAGTTTGTTCTCCGGCCACCGTACGACATGCCTAAACATAGTGGCCATTTATCAAAAATGAATTTTATCCAAACTCACGACTTCGTTACAAAAAGGCTGCATTTCCATTTTTCACGAAACACAACAAATATCTCAGAAATGCCATGGCGCATGTAAAATTTTTTTAGAAAAGAAGAACTTCGCAAATATTAAACGTAAAAACACGCAAGGAGCCACCGTGCAAAGATCTCCCATCGACTCCAGCCCTGCACTGTCACCGGCCGCCCTTGGCGATTAAGCCACGAACCAATCCGATTCTCCCAAACCCTAGAAAAAGGAGAAGAACCAGACTACCTCCTCCGCCGCGGGCCACCGCGAGGTACGCCTCCTCCTCCCCCTCCTCCTCGCCATGGCGCCTCAATGTCGCTGCTTCGTTCGCGTTCAATCAATCGGTTCCATGTCCCGGTTGTAGCTGCGATTCGCCATGGGGAGCAAGGGGCGCATGCCCCCTTACCACCACCGGCCGCTCCCGGGCCCCGGCCCGGGCCCGGCGCACGGCATGATGCATCGGGACCCGTACGGCCAGGGCATGCACCCGCCGCCGGGGCCCGGGCTGTTCCCCTACGACATGCTGCCGCCGCCGGAGATCCTGGAGCAGAAGCTCGCGGCGCAGTGTGGGGAGATGCAGAAGCTGGCGGTGGAGAACGAACGGCTTGCCACGAGCCATGTGTCGCTGAGGAAGGAGCTGGCCGCGGCGCAGCAGGAGCTGCAGAGGCTGCGGGCGCAGGGGGAGGCCGCGAGGGCCGCCGAGGAGCAGGAGATGAGGGGGCTCCTCGATAAGGTCGCCAAGATGGAGGCTGATCTGAAGCCTTACGAGTCTGTGAAGGCGGACCTGCAGCAGGCCCACACGGAGGCGCAGAACCTGGTGACGGTGAGGCAGCATCTGGTGGTGGACGCGCAGAAGCTGAGCAAGGACCTGCAGAGGAACATTGGTGAGGCACAGCAGCTTCCGGCGCTCATGGCTGAGCGTGATGCTGCTAGACAGGAATATCAGCACCTCAGGTGTGTCGACGTGCGCTGCAATTGTTCTCTAGCATGTCTTATCTTCAATATGCGACTGACCTCAACTTTGCTTGCACCATTCATATTTTTAGAGCCACATATGAGTATGAAAGGAAACTCAAGATGAACCACTCCGAGTCGCTACAGGTAATGAAGAGAAATTATGACTCCATGGTTACGGAGTTAGAGAAGCTTCGTGCTGAGTTGACAAACACAGCTAATATTGATAAAAGTGGTATGTCGTTATCTATTATTTCATTTTATTACTCTGTAGATTGATATATGTAGAAACCTGCTGTTTGCAGTTGCAGATTTTTTTGGTTATCATGAGTCGTTTTTAATATGTAGGTGCTTTGTACAATCCTAATTTTGCTCAGAAGGATGGCGGCACATCTAGCCGTCATTCTATTGGACAAACTGCTTATGATGGTGGCTACGGGGGTGCACAGGTGAGCACCTTTACTTCCTGCGAAATGGGTACCTCGCAAGTTGGGACATTTATTATTTCTGGAGTATGTTTTATCTAGGTGATAGTGTGGGTATGTTGCCGCCTCCAGGAGTAGGTCTGTCAAAAATGCTCGAGCTTGACAAACTATTCTAGCCCAATTGAGCAGAGCTTGAGCCTCGACTTGACTTGAACCCTCATCAAGCCGAGTTTGAGCTCAGCTCGGCTAGGGTTGAACTTGAATGTAACATTACGCACTATAACATATTAATTTTCTCCATCTTGTCGCATAATATAAGGCGTGTATGTGAATTTATTGTTGTTTTTCCTTGTTTGCCTGCATTTATCTAATCTCTTGTTTCCTACATTTATAAGTAACACTCACTGATTATTTCCACCATTTCCAATGTATTAAGTAGGGATAGTATGGTCACTTTCTCCTCTTCCTCTTGGTTTCATAACCTCCTTAATCCTTGTGCACACTAAAAATATGCCTTATGATTTGTAACGGAGGGAGCATATCTTAGGGAGGAAGGAATAATAAAATGCAGCCTTTATGTTTATGCATGTATCTTCTGAGTTAAGTTACAATGCAGGAGCAAGAACGTAAGGCTTTGTACCCATCAGTTCCAGTTTCCTACCTGATACTAATCATAACTTTGAATGTTTGAAGCATTTATTTTCCCTTGTATAACTTTTGCATGTATTATTTTGTTCATATAGATGCCCTTTTTTCATATTTTTTAAGAATTCCCAGATACTTTCTTTGTTAGTCTAAAAAAAGATACTTCCTTTGTTGATTTTAGAAGGCACGGTTGACTTGGCTAAGTTGAACTTTGACCGTTAATTTCTTTTACAGTATGTTGTTGATAACTACACTTATGATCATAAGAAAGTACTTACAAATACAAACCCGACATATTAAACCTACATGTTGGACTACTAAGTTCTTTTTCATAATTAGTAATTACTTTGCATATATGTGCGCCCTTGGGATATCCTTCTCACGAGGCTAGTTTTATTTGGTTTGAAAATTTTCTAATTTTAGTATGGTAGAGTTCTACAAACTATTCCATTTAATTCAAAGAAGCCACACACCCACTATATTAATATTTCATAATGAACGTAGATACTGTTGAATCAAGGATCTGGCTCAACCCCTGTTCTTATCTGGGCATTCAAGCTAGAGTTTGTCATAGAAAATACAGAATAATGTAAATGAAATATGGACTGGCTAGTTGGCTACTTTAGTTTGCCCCTTGACGCCTTTCTTTTCTGGCTTGAAGTCAATTGGTGCTTATTTTTCTGTGCAAAATGGATCAAAAAGAAATTATTCTAATTTTTCCCCATAACAATGATAATATAAATTCGATCTTTAGTTTTTTTAACTAGTTGCTGGAGTAATAATATTTTTATAGTAATAACAATAGAATTTATAATGTCAATTCAGGCAAGGACGCCTCCTACTGGTCTGGCAGACCCTTTAAGTGGAAGCCCAGCTGGAACTGCTCCTCGTTCTGGATTTGATCCATCAAGAGGCAATGCATATGACACTTCTCATCTTGCTAGCTTCAATTCTTTGAAAGCTGGAGGCCATGATGCATCAAGGGGTGCTAGTGGTTATGACTCTCTAAAAGGTGCTGGATATGATGCTTCTAAAACACCTGCACTTGGAGCACAGGTAGCTGCTGCAACTGCTCACGGGAGTAGTGCTGTTTACTATGGATCAAGTCAGGCCACACCAGCTTCATATGCATGGGCACCAGCTGCACCCACCTATGGGTCCTCTGTACAGGTGCCACCATCATATGCATCTGGGCCAGTACCATCTTCATCCTACAGCGCAACAACAGCAAGACCCCATGGCTCAGCTCAGGTGCAACCATCATATGGACAAACACAGGTACCATCTTCATATGGACATGCACAGATACCATCATCCTATGGACTAGCACAGGCGCCATCTCACTTTGCCCCAGCGCAGGGGGCGTCACCCTATGGGTTGTCTGCACAGCCGCCGGCCTATAGATCTGGGCAAGCAGCACCAAATGCTGGCAGTGCTTATCAAGCTCCTCATGGACGTAAATAAATTGAGGATAGGTGTACTTTGATGGGGTTTATCGACAAGAGAGACATGGTGCTGCTTTGTTTGCCGGAATTCAATTTCGTTTCTGCAGCTACCAAAGTACCAAGCTGTTGTTGTTTTACTAATCTTCCTTCCCATAGAAATTATATGTGCAATCATTTATTTCTGAAATGTGCTATGATGCTTTTAAAGCATTCTCTATGAGATGGTGACGCCTCAAGGTTAGGCAAGCAATAGTATTGTAAATTTTGACTAATGTTGTACTGTTTGATTGGCACGCGTGAGTTATCAAGCGATATTCATTGGTTGTCAACCGAGTTTGTCGCATGTATGATATGAGATGCGCACTGCTAATACTGGGGCTACATGTGTATCTTATCCAGTAACCGTCTTCAATGGCATGGTAGGAAACTGGATTACAGCTTCCCGTTGTGCAGCAATGATCCGAGCCTTCTATTCTGCAGGAATTCTCCAAGTTTATTTTTGAAACTGAGATGAAAAATTTTGGAAGCCATGCTCACATACCTGCATGCAAAGACAAGACAGTTTGTTCGCTTCATGTTCTGTGCATTCAGCTTTCTAACCAGCATCATACTTGAAGAGCAGACCTTGAACACTCGTAGTAGCCATTGATTCACAAGTTGCAGAACATTTTACATCCCCATTTGTTGACAATACACCATAAATCCAATTTAGTGCAGTGTATCAGGGGAAAATCACTGGGAAAATCCAGCGAGCGATCTCGTGGAACCTGCGTTTCGGTGGTCATGGATGCAACAGAAAAATCTATGGGCCAAGTCGTCAAATTGCAGCCAAAGTTCTTGGTGCCCGCACTAGTACATCGATGGTTCTAAGCCTCTAAGCGAAGTTGAACAGAATAAATTCATACGAGCCTTTGCAGAAAGCAGAACAGAAAAGACTGAAATGGTTCCAACTCTACACACAGGGAGAATATATTAGGCCCTATACTGTCTCAAGTTTGAACTTGGTACGGACTAGATGTCACGATCAGGGAGGGATAAAAATGAAAAGAAAAGGAGCTTTTCCTAGGGCAGGTAGAAGTGAAAGCTCTGGAGATAATTGGAGGATGAAAAAGACTCACTGCCTAACTCATTTTTTTTCTTCCTGAGGTGCGCTTAGTTCCTAAAGGCAATCTTCTTGCAACAAACATGGTCCATAAGGTATAATGTTACTGAAGGAGCTTATTCAAGTATTCAACTTGCTTCAAATCACTCATTTGGTATGTTCGATAGCACGGTTGCTTTAAGAAAAGCTGGTCCATTAAACCACTTCTACTTGATGATATAGCTGTTTGAAAAATGACTTATATTATTTTTCTTTTGTCGTGATGCCAATCAAAATCCATGTTGCCTGCCTACATATTAGATGTTGCCTATATAGCTAGACTGCGTTGCAACAGCTACTGTTGATGTGATAGCAAGCTATTAGATCCAAAGAAATCTCAAAGTAGGTTAGAATTTATTAAATCTAGCAGTTGATTAAAATTTACTTCACCAAAGAGAGCACAAACTTTTCCAGAATATTTTTCTTGTAAAATTGCACATCGGCACCCACTATGAAACTGAGATATTTCCTGCTTTCTATGTCCTCTAAGTAGGGATATCACTTGCTTTCTAGGTTCTCTAAGTAGTTAGTACCATTTGTAAGATTCTCTTATTCTTAGTTTGTTTGGCACAGAAAAATAGGAAAAGAAGGTGATAAATTAGTAATAGTTTGATCAAAAGGGGTAAAGAAGAGAAATATCTTAACATCCTGTCTTTTCTATTGTGATTGCTATCTTTCTTTTGAAGCCATGAACTCTCCTGGCCTAAGATTCATCTCTAGCTACCCCTTCCAATGCCAACTGGACAGAAAGACATACAGATGGTTCAGCTTTACTGCATGGAGAATCCAATTAATCTAACAGGTATTAGGGCATGATCATATCAATATATCTAAATGCTTAGCTCTCGCCTAACAACTCTGGACATCTCTGCACATCATTATGATTCTGCCTAAAATTCGTTATTACGATCGATCCGACGTTATGATTACAGCAAGCACGCATCACATGTACGACGGGAACTAAAGTAACGAAGCAATGGGCTAAAAGTGAAGCGATCTTGCATTTTGCAGCTTCTCTGCTCATTTGGACTAGGCAAAGCCAGCTGTGGAAGGCAGCACAGCTTGCACTATGCAATGTACAGACTAGGTGAGATCTTTCTGTGATCGGAATATCTACATGGCATAGTTTCCTTTTTGACTGGTCCTTCTCAGTACTCAGTGATATACTGATATTCAATCATACTGTACAGGTACAAAATACACAGTTATATGTGGCATGGGTTAAGGGGGTAGGAATAATTTGACGAAACTTCTGCCTCTCTACCTGTTAGGCACCGAAACATGGTAGAGATTTGGTGCAATGTAAATGCTACCTTTTTTCAGTATTTTTTGGAATTTTGATTAGTGGTGCCATATCACGGAATTGCGTGCTGATCAAGATTTGTTGTTCTGATGTTCTTCTAAACAGGAAGCTGTACCATTGGCTCTGAGGTAAAGAGGTAGACCAAATCTTGGCCAAGCTGATTATAAAAATGGCACTGAAATGACTAAACGTATTAGTGACCCTAAGATGCTGGCTTATCATCATAAGCTTCCTTATCTGAACAGTCCCTCCCTTCCTCCCTTATCTGAATTTACTTTCAGCGATGTTCTAAACAGATGGTGCACAAAGTCACTATGTGGAAGCTCAACTGATTTTGCTCCTATGATTAACAGTTATTTATTCATGACATTTCAAATCCGAGGAAGAATGTGCTGTTGCACAGCCAGACTTTCCGGGAAACAGTGGTAGTAGAAGTTTGAAGTTGCATTTTGGAATTTAGATTTTACAGTGTAATATGTGTATCACGCTTCAGCTGCACATTAATAATTGTTTTCTTGACAGTTCAAAAGATTAAAAGGATCGCCGATTGGCCAGACAAAGAAAGAGGAGCGGTTGTGATTGGCTAAGCGAGAGGTAAAAATGATGCTAGGCTATGTGCTTTCGGGTACCCCATGCATCTCACCTTAAAAGACGGTGCAAATGGTCATAAAAATTTCCAAAAGTTTGATAGCATTGACATAAAATAAATCTAGGATGCTTCGAAATTTCATATTTAAATCTAACACACGGAGAAGCAAAAGAATACTCCGTGGAAAATGATATCATCAGGGAATAAAAATAGAGTTTTTTTTAGGTACATTGGTACTCCCTAAATAGGGGTGAGAGTATCAAGCAAATCTAACCATCCATTTACAGGGGTAACTTGAGCTTTTCACGAAGAGTAATTCCGCTCCCTCCTGTAATTTATGAGCTGCTAGTTACTTGTATTAATTATCAATCTGTTTATGCCCTCAAAATAGCTACATAGATTGTGACCAGTATTCCAGCAAGCGATAAGCTACGAACAACGGCCACAAATGAACAATATCATCGGTCGATCTCTTGGTTTCTGCTGTCACAGCGATTCGGCGACATGCAAACATCGGAAACCATCGGCCCAAGTTGCTGACTGCCACGGAGTTGGTTGATCATCAATTGTGTCGTGCGACCGGGGGAAGCTTATCTGATTTAGGACAACTTGCACATGACCGCAGGTCCGCCTCTGCCGACGTGAGTCCTGGCGTAAGCTCGTCCCTGCTGTTCCCGGGCCTGTCGCTGCTGGTGGCCGCGCGGTGGCATAGGAGATTAGGGTTAGGATTTAAATAAGGATGAGATCGAATGTGAAATGTTTCAGTATTGCATGGTGAAATTAGATATTATGGTTAGGGTTTGAATGAGGTGTAAATACATATTACTAAAATACCTATGTGAGAAATAAGTAAATTGTTCTCATGATTCTGGTTTTACCCCTAACATCAGGGTACAACGTAAATTTTTTAAATCTTTGGAGGTGCTACCACTACTACAGATATGCACATCACAGACGGGTGAAAACCGTCATCCGAGACAGTTTTCTCACCCATCTACGATTAGTGGTCTGTGATGACCTATTTTTATCCAAGACGGTAGTATTCACCCGTCTGCGGTGTCCCTATTACAAAAATAAAAAAAACCCCCAAATCGGGCCGTTCCTGGTTCGAGGGCCATGCCGCCACCGGATCTGGCCGTCTCGGGCTCAAGGCCGCTGCGCCGCCGCCGGGTCCGGCCGCCTTGGGCTTGAGGCCGCTGCGCCGCCACTGGGTCCGGTCGCTCCGGGCTCGAGGCAGCCGCGCCGCCGCCGGATCCGGTCGCCCTGGGCTCGAAGCCGCCGCCGGGGAGGAGGGAGGAGGGAGAAGGGAGGTCGGCGGCTCGGGGAGGACCCGGTCGGGGACGCGCCAGGGAGGAGGTGGTCGGGGACGCGTCGGGGAGGAGGTGGTCGGGGACGCGCCAGGGAGAAGGCGGTCGGGAGGCGCCGGGGAGGAGGCGCTCGGGGCGGATATCGCGGTGTGGGAGGCACCGGGGAGGAGGTGAGCTCGCCGAGGAGGCGGGGTGGCGGCGCTCGGGCGGATCTCGCGGTGTGGGAGCCAAGGGGCCGGGAGGAGGGTGAGAGGAGAAGGCTCGGCTGCGGGGTGGAGACTTAGAAAATTTGTGGGCAGCTAGGGTTTGTGGGGTGAGTTTATATACCATATTTTTGGGCCGAATGTGCCATGTTGCTTCACAGACGGGTTGGCAAAAAGAGCCCGTCTGTGATATCAAACCCATTATCACAGACGGTTCAAGAATAAAAACCCGTCTGCGATGGCCTCCTTATCATAGACGGTTGATCAAAAAACCCGTCTGTGATGTAAATTTTGACAAAACCCGTCCGTAATATATGTGATTAGAGACGGATTTTGATGAACCGTCTGAGATAAAGTGTCCAGAATGAGACTTTCTGTAGTAGTGTACTCCTTAAACCTAGTATAGGAGTACCAGATAAGATTAGCCATTGGATTAGAATAAGTGGATGTTTGTATTCATTTCGGGTAGTGTAAAAAATCTTTAGAAAAAAGAAAAGAAAAAGACAAGGCAACTATGCTCTGAGCTTTTTCTTCCTCCTCGTATAGGTCACGTTTTGAATTGAATTTTAGTATGGTGCTTGATTATATCATGAACTTTTCATGGCCACCATGCTATGAGGAGGAATGCATTGGAGTATTGAAGGTTGATATGCACCAGCTACACCCTGGTGCTTTCCCTAAATAACTCAGAAAACCAAGATTTGAGTGCTAAGGCTTTGTCACGATTCGTGCAACCACCTGTCAGATTTTGGAGAGGGTCCTCATAGGATGGCTTTAAGGATTGTCCTTAGAAACATTTTTCATCAGGATTAACACAAGCGAATGTGGTCTATTTTTGTGAAGTCCTATCTAACTCAGAAAACTCGCGTTCGAATTGAATCTTTGCAGGATGCTTCATTATATGATCTATTTAATCAAAATGTTCTGAGTTTTTCATGACCATCTGCACCATGCTATGAGGAGAGATGCATGGGAGTATTCGAACGGTAGGCTGCACAGCCAACACCCCAGTTCTTTCCCCACATAAGGCTTGGCGGACCAATAATTGAGTGCCAGGGATTTGTCAAGATTCCTGCAATTACCTGTCAGATTTTCGAGAGGGTCCTCATATGATGGGTTTTAAAGATTGCCTTTAGAAACATTTTCACTAGGATTAACACAAGTAAACGTGGCCGGTCAACAATTTTTCTGAAGTCCCACTTAGAACTCCGAAACCCTCATTTTGAATTGAATTTTTTGCAAAATGCTTGATTATATCAGGACCTATCTAATCAAAATCTTCTCAAATCTTCATGACCCTATACGCCATGACACGAGGTATGATGCATGGGAGTATTCAAAGGGTTGGAATGCACCGACTACACCCTAGTGCTTTCCCCACCTAAGGCTTAGAAGACCAAGAATTGAGTGTGTTGGGAATTTGTCAAGGTTTGTGCGGTCACCTTTCAAATTTTGGAGATGGTCCTCATATGATGGGCTTTAAGGACGGTCTCTGGAAACATTTTTCACAAGGATTAGCACAGGCGTTCGGCCAATATTTGTTTCCCCCCTAACGTCCACTTAAACCTCAGGCAACACTCATTTGAGTAGAATTCAGAAACTCCCGTTGTGACAGCCCTTCCTTCGCCTAAAACGATCTTCTGCTTAACAAAACTAGTAATTGGGGATGGCTATGTTGCATACAAATGTGGATTGAACTAAGTAACGACCATGCCCAGGTTAGACTTACGGTGCGGCGTTGTTCTGACCTCGCGTCAGCGCAGTAGCACATGCAACAACTCTCTTCCTATTCCTGTCCTTTTCTTCAAATTAGAGCAAGCAGGGCGGTGCACCATAATAGGGCATGCCAGCTAGTCCAAAAGACGATGCAGCAAAATTCTTACAATTTTAAAATTTCAAACTAGTCTTTAAACCGCTTATCCGATTTGCGATTGATTTTCACCCTTGTGTTTGACGTGACAAGGGTTTCAAAACTAGATCATGCTAGGGCATGTTTTGATGAATTTTTCAGTGTTAGCAATTATCAGGTATTAATATGACGGTTACTAGATTTTTAGTAAATGATAATGAGATAATAATTGATATGTTATCGGACCATTGGTGCACTATTCTATAAGCAATTGTGAAGTGTTATCAGATTATTGATGCATTGTTATGTTGTGAACCCGTTCAAGAAAAGGATACTCTATGAGTGGAAGCAAGGTTGAACTAATTGATAATACACTAATTATACCCAGATATATAGGTCATCACTAGCAATTAATGTGACAACTCATTCATAATTGTCTGGTAGCTATTAACGCCAAATAAAATCACCAGAACATATTGATATGTGATCTAATTTTGAAATCATATTGACAATGAACATAATGGTAAAAACAGCCGTCAAATGGATTAGCACTTTAGAGATAAATCATTTTCAAGCTTCAGATTTAGCACTTAATGTCGTTGATATGAGCAATTTCTTCTCTTAACTATCAATTTGTGGGTACGTGATGGAAGATTTACTGCAGCCAACGCTCACCAAAATAACCGTCATTGCCTTACTATCCGACTAACGGAAAGCACCACATCATAAGACAACGATGATATTTTCAAATTAGATTTTCCATACATTTTTTAGTTAAAGAAAAAGTTCAAAAACTTTTCCCCCTCACTATTTTTCCACTCCCACAACTCCCAATTGTACGTAGGATGATTAATGGATGGTAGAAGAAGTGAAGTAAAATGCCTAATTTACATGCACATGTAACTACCTGGTAATTTTGCTCCCAGAATTCAATTTACTACGCTCCGCGCAAATGAGTATAACAGCAATGCGGATTGCAGGTCCACGAAGAAAAAGAACGGCTGCGACGCCAGCTGCTCATCACCCCCAGCCAGATCGTTCAGTAAACAACTTGATGGTCCTCCAGAAGAATCTGGAGTACCGTACTCCAAGAGTGAAAAGGCTCACTGCACACACGCACGAACGCACGCGTGCGTGACAGTCCGATCAGCACGTTTCCCCCTGACCGTCGAAGACGCGCTGCAACTTGCAGCTGGAATATATCGTGCAGATTCCGCTTGAACTGAACTGCTGCACAGCTAGCGTTTGCCATTGCCATGCCAGAGCCCCAGAGCCACGCTATCTTAGCTTCATGGAGCCTTCTTCGCCAACCAAACCCCGCTATAAATTGCGCCCCCTTCACCTGCCATCCCAAGCTAGCTAGCTCGCTCGCTCCTGCACTTGAACAGAAGAGAGCTAGTATCCCAACTGCCACAACCTGCCTAGCTAGCTGATTAAGCCACGAGAGATCGAGAGGGAGACGAAGAATCAAGGGGAAATGGGTGGGTGCTTCTCTTCTTCCGGGTCGTACGAGGAGGCCGGGTACCGGCGGCCGCGGAAGGTGCGGCCGAGCGATGAGGACGGCATGTGGCCGTACGTCGGCGAGCGGGACGTGGACAACAAGGCCGGGATCTACATCGACAACTTCCACCGCTACCAGTCCGAGGTGGTGCCACAGACGCCGGCGCCGGCGCCGGCCACGGCCTGACCGACTACCGTGCATCCAAGCACGGCGCGCGGAGCAAGATGCGTACGTGCATGGTTTGGTTGTGGTTGATCGTTCGATTGGTGCGTGTGTTCTTTCGCTTCCTTTGTTAAGGCTACGGCTAAACCTGAGGATGAGCTAGTAATAAAAAATAATTAAGATGAAGGGTTTGTTAGTAGTCAGTACGTACTTCGTAGTGTTATGCAGTGAGGATACATATGTAAATTTGTTCAAGACCAAGATATATATAGACTATGCTTGCAATTGGGGCTCAATTTTCATGCAATGCTTCCTCAAAATAATCCTTTTAAATTTGGCCTGATCTGAAGGTGTGTATGGCAGCATAAAATGTTTTCAATCTATGCAGAAAAGGGAATAAAGAAAAACCACATGCATCCTGGTGACTGGAATTTCATGTCAAAGTTGCATAAACGCATGCATGGTACTTTCCGGTCGGCACCGGCACTAGCTATTAATTCAGACATTCGAGTATGCAGGTTGCCCAATCAACCATGTTAAAGAGAGAAAAAAAGAACACAAGAGGTGACCATGCAAATAAGTTCTTCAGATTTTAGTAATTGGAAATCAGACTTATGGGAAGAAATGCTAGAACAGTGATAAGATCCAGACCCAGAAGAACTAGCCGTGTTGCCCCTTAGTTATCTCAAGGAGATTCAGTTCATACGTGAACTACGTGTGACCTTCCTATCATCCTATGGAACGCTTAATTCCTATCATCCATGAGAAGCACGATTTGTTCGACCTAATTAATTAATTAAAGTGCCAGTTGCATGTCACTTTGCATAAAAGGAAAGAAAAGGGAAGAAACCAAGTCAAGTCCAGCAAAGAAAAATATCCAGGACGGTCTGGATTTCTCGGTGACCCCCGGTTAACCTGTGAACTGGAGAAGAAAATATAAAAAACAACTCAATCTGAATTTGGCGTGTTTCCACAAGTTTCGTTGAATTTGGTGTAAATTCACTTGAATTTGGTGTTTTCCTAAACTTTCGTTTGGATGTTGTGCATTTTACAATTTTCGTTTTTCATTCGATTTAGAATACTTTGGTCAGTTATAGGAGCGAGATTTCCGGTTCAACGAGAAAAAAAAATCCCTGGTCCAAGTGGACTTAGGCCCTGTACAACGCAGGTGTTTAGACAGGTGCCTCAAGAAAAAAAACCTAATTTTTTGTGAGATCGGTTTGCACAGGTGCTTAGGAAGGGCGATGGAAGCAAAGTTTAGCTTCCGGTGCTAGGCTGGTACTTACGGGTGACACAGGTGACAGGTGCTTCAACCGGTGTCTATCTCAGCAGCAAAATCAAGAGATCAAAAAGGCTGCTGCTACTACCAGGTGCATTGGAGATAACATGTGCCAGAGTAGGTGCTACATGAATATTAAAGCAACTTAAGCACCCATATGAAGCACTCTGCATTGCAAGTCACATATTTTTTTAAGACGCAACGTTACTCTCTCTCTTTAAGCACCGGTCTATAAGCACCCTGTATTGTACATGGCCTTAGAGACCCAATCTCAGGATAATGCATCGATCGGCCTCCAAAGTTCGCCATCCAATGCAGCGAAAGCTCCACAAGATATGCAGGAGTTAAAATCCTGTCAGAAGTCTTTGCTCCTAGAAAATTCTGATAATATAGATTTAGACAGCTATCTCAAATTACAATTTTATCTATCCTGTAAGCATTTCTACCCCGCATTTTTGGCAAAATCTTTCGTCTTCGTTTTCAGCTCCGCTCGCTCGAGAATTTCCACAAGCGCAAATTCCGCTTTTTATGGGTCCAAAGATTCTTTCACAAAACAATCCATCTTTTTCTGGTTTATCGGTTTTATAATGAAAAGTAGAGGGCCTTGTGACTTCGCCAACGACTTCTCCATTAGGTAGGTTTTTGTTAGCCCAAGCCCTTATTTGTTGAGGGGAAACGAGTCCAATTTGAAGTTGTTGATGTTTATATTGGTCAATCATAAAAAGAAATAAGAAAAGAATTTATATTTATTCCGATCAAACTTCCTCCCTATTAACCTGGAAGTTCTTCTCAGATACAAGGAAATGATTCAGTTCTAGAGCCAAAGATCGCAGTTTCAACCTTACGCAAAAGCCGAAAAGAGTCATTTCGTGCTTTTCGATCGGTCTTTTCCTGTTCCCAAGCTAGCCACTACGTTGCTATAGTGGAAGATCAGGATTCTTTGTTGATGGTAGGCTAACTAGAGTCCAGAGATCAGTTGATGTTTCTTGCTACTATTTGGGTTGTTTGAAAGTTGAAACTATCTTGCCACACTTATAAGAATTATGAGAAATAAAAGACCACTGCAACTTTAATCAAAGTGCTTGAAAAATATCTATTATTATATACTAAAAGTAGAATACAATAGAAAAAAAAAGATCAAGATTAGAAATTCTTACAAAAAAGCAAAATATCCGACCGTTAATCTGGTGGACCTATTTATTATTAGTAGACCAAACTGCACCTAAACAGATCACAGCTGATAGATCTTCATAACTGCACATAAGCACATCAAAACCGATATATCTTCATAACTGTACCTATACATATCACATCTGATAGATCATCATAACTGTACCTAAATAGATGGCTCAGTACAACGATTAGCAGGTCGGCTCGCGATTTGAATTTTATTTCCTGTACTGATCTAACATCAGAACGGCTCGCGGTTTGAACTTTTATTTCTCGTGTTGATATAATATCGCACATACAAGTAAAAAATAAAGATAATTAAAAACGTTTTCCGTGTAATTGTGCGGGACACCGTGCTAGTTATTTAAAATAATGTAATTTAACCATGGCCATTTTAATCTCACCATGAAACTAATCCTAGCATCATACTATCTTAGCAATTACCGTCTACAAATGATGCATGTGCCATTCCCTGCTAATTTTCATGTCCTTTTGGTGGTAAGAAACATGCTTTGTGAAACGATCATTCAAAATCTATCCTCCTTAGAAGCAAAGCTGGCCTACAAGATTCAAATTTTCCCGGCAAACAATGATGATCACATGAACTTTTCTCTGAACTCTCATCCTTTCTTTCCCTCGCTCACGCTGCGAAAAAAATTCCCTAGCTACCGGGGCAGGGCATCAAATCCTCCCGGCAGATGAGCCCTCCCTCTCAATCCTTTCCTTGATGGCAAATGCCACTTTTGATAGATAAGAACAAGCCAACAATGATTTCTGGTCATTCATTGGACCGGGTTGTTCAGAAAGAAGAGGAAGAAAAGATCGTCACTTTGGGCCTGCTGCTTTATACTGCTCGGATTCTTGAACCAGCAATGCATTGCATGCCGTAGCTTTATGGCACTCACTAGTGGCAGCATCTGTGTGACGTGTTTAGGCTGATTTCTGTGTGTTTTTTGACTGTCCAATCCACGGATTTTACCAAAGCAGTGAAGGCTGGTGGATCTGAATGTTCTCCGAGAAATGACCAGAATGCCGACCACGAAAGAAATCGAGGTTCCAATGGCATATGCAAGCACCGTAGCACCTTCCATCCTCAAGAGATAGATATTTTGTTTGCAATTCTCTCGGAAAAAGAAAGATGTTTCGCTTGCAATTGCAAGCCTCTGTATGCGTCTGAAGAACAGCAGTAGTAAGTACCTACAGGGATGCAACTATGCCAGGATTCTGCAGGTCATGTGACGATTCCTCGATTCTAATTGTGGCCGAAGTGGCAGGTGCTCGATCGATCGAATACAACATGTTACTGCGGAAGATACTCTCTTTAGGATACTTAACATGATAATTCCATCTTATTTTCTCCTAAGCTTTCTTTCAGTTTGCAATGGCATCCTGCGAAGATGTGGAATTCTTTAGAGACTAATTTTTTTACCTTCACATGCTACTAATTAACAACTCGCAACTCCATTTCAAAAAAAAACAACTCGCAACTCTCTCCTGAATTCACATGCCTAATGAAATTCCCAGTAACTTCGATTAGTGCTTTGCTTAGGGAATCTGACAAGCTAATTTAGTCACGAGATGCAGATGGTCCTAACCCCAGAATCACACATGCTTAATTAGCAAGGGGCCCCATTTGTGCGACACATTTTCCAAGCCCCAGTTTATAGCAGCGGCTGCTGCTGCGACGTTCTTTTCCCGGCGGAGTGGAGCGGGAAAGAAGACGAGGAGGAGAATTACGTTGACGCTGTAGACAGCATTTGGACGGAGGAGAGCCGTCTGCAAACTGTTGCAGAGCTGTGCAGGACTGAAGTGAAAGGACACCCTTCTCTGTACTTGGAAAGTACTAGCTGTTGTACTTTTGTTTTTCTTTCTGAGAAAAGCTCACCATGCTTGTACGACATGTTTAGTTACCAACCTAATAGTAATTCTGGCAGTAAAACTACTTTTGGTTTCGTGATAGAATTCCAGAAGGCAGGGGAGAAAGAATTTCTGACAGACTATACGGAGAAGATGAGAATTTTTTTACACCTTTCTCGGTTCTCAAAGTAGTGGCACAAGAGACCTTCGGAGCATAACAGACTCGGTCTCCAGGTTTTGCCCTTGTTAGTAAGCAGTACTGCTCACTGAACCTAGCCTGAGAGCAGAATTCCCGTCTAATATCGCCATTGTTAGTAAGCAGTGGTGCGCACTGAACCTAGCCTGCTCAGAGCATAGTTCCCATCCAACTTTTGGAACATCTTCACGGGGAAGACATCCAAAGGTGATCGACTCCTCAGAGGAAACTTCTAATTTGCAGCGAACAGCTGACCTCGAGTTGCAGTGATCTCGAGCTGTTCTCCACAGAATCTTGAGAGAGAAAGAAGGCAGGAGAGAAAGGAAGGAGCCTTCGCTTGATACGTCAAGATTGTCATACCGGACTGGGAGAGTGCCAGTGCATTCTGTACTGGTGATAAACTCGCAGGGCTCTTATCATGTCTGGACTCTGAAGTCTGAACTGAAATTTCGATAGTTCTTCTTCCTGAACAGATCAGGACGTCCAAATACGCTGACATGGTAGTATATTCGTGTGAGGGGGAGTCGGCTAGTAGATTTACATGGATAAGGAGATGTTTTTTTTCTTCTTTTTCCTTAAAGGAAATGTGGATGGGGATATCCGGATATATCATCTTCTCTTGTTTCAGGATGGACATGAGAAGGCACGGATCAACCTCGCTGCGCTGGGCTTCACTGCTTCTGAGCTGGGAGCCCTGGAGCGGAGATCCGCTCTGCTTAGGAGCGCGAAGGAGCGCCCAAACCCGATGCCCAGCTTGTGGCCCGATGTATCAACCCTTTACAACTCCCTGTCTCGTAGGTGGGCGCTTATCGCCGTGTGTTAAAGTCTGTACCTCGTTCTGGCGCTTATCGCTTGGTTGTCATCTCCGGCGCTTATCGCCCCGTTGTCATCTCCGGTCTTAATGGATTGCGACCTTAAGCTGTTGAACTGGAATGTGAGAGGCCTAAATGCTCCCGCTCGTCGACGCGTCGTGTATGACCTGACCACAGACACCCGCTGCTCCGTGCTCTGCCTTCAGGAAACGAAGTTATCTCACATGGATGATTTCGTCGTGGCCGACATCGCTGGCAGCAGACTTAGCAGCTGGGTGTGCAAACCAGCGCAGGGTACCTGAGGCGGAATTCTCCTAGTGTGGGATCCTACTTGCATAAACATTGATAGAGATAGCGCACACACTGCCGAATTCTCTCCATCACGGTTTCAGTGTCACCCTTGGAGCCGCACAATCAACACTGGTCGCTCACCGTCGTCTACGGCCCCTGTGAAGACGCCGCCAAACCTCTGTTTCGCCAAGAGCTCAGAAATCTGCGGGGGATGGCTCATGGCAATTGGCTAATTATTGGGGACTTCAACCAATATTTTCTAGCCGCTCACAAAAATAACACAAATCTTTCTCAGCGCGCCATGAACGCTTTTCGTGCGGCCATCAACTCCTGCGAACTGATGGACATTAGACTCCACGGACGGCGTTTCACGTGGTCCAAACGAACGCGATGATCCGACGCAGATCAGGCTGGACCGGGGCCTCTGCTCGAATGATTGGGACGCAAGCTTCGGCGATTACCAACTGATGCCTCTATCTACATCCACCTCTGACCACTGTCCTCTACTCCTTTGCGCCAACAGACCGGCCATCCCACTCCAGGCGTTTCCGTTTTGAACAACACTGGCCCTTTTTTGCCGGATTCTCTGATGTCGTCTCCACCTCCTGGCACTCCCCTTGCCACGGATCAGACGCTTACAATAGACTCGCCTTCAAACTGGCACGACTCAGCCGTGACCTCCGCTCCTGGCGGGCCAAGTGCGTGGGGAACGTCCGTCTACAGCTTGAAATTGCTACGGAAGTTACGCTCAAGCTCGACGAAGCGCAAGACCTGCGAGCCCTGTCCCCGGATGAGCGCTCGCTAAGACGGGAACTCAAGTTGAGGATCCTTGGGCTTGCCGCTGTCGAACGTGTTCACTGGAAACAGCGTTCCAGGGTAAACTGGCTGCGCGCCGGTGACGTGAACACTAGATTTTTCCACCGCAAGGCCAATGGTCGGAGGAAGGAAAAGTTTCATTGCATCGCTGGTCACGCACGAATCCTTTGCACCACTGCTGCTGAGAAGGCCGATGCGATCCGCAAACACTTCGTCACGCTCCTGGGCACGGCCGCTCCCGCCAATTTTCAAATTGATTGGAGCCGTCTCGGAATGGCGACGGAAGACCTGCGCGTATTAGATACTCCCATCATCATCATCCATGAGATCGACGACGCGGTCAAATCCATGCCAACGGACAGGGCGCCTGTTCCCGACGGATTCAGTGGCACTTTCTTCAAGCATTGTTCGAGTATTATCAGACCGGACACCATGCTTGCAATCTGCAAGCTCAACTCCCTGAACGGTGCCCATTTCCACAAGCTGAAGTCGGCACACATAATCCTCTTGGCCAAGAAGCCGGACGCGTCAGTAGTTGGGGACTATCGGCCTATTAGTTTGATACACGCGATTGCCAAATTGGTGGCCAAGATCCTAGGCAACCGCCTTGCTCCAAGACTCCAAACTTTGATCGGACACAACCAGAGTGCTTTTGTCAAATGCAGAGGTATCCACGACAATTTTTTGTACATCCAAAATCTCTCCCGCAGATTCCATAGATCCCATACCCCGATGCTCCTCCTCAAGCTCGATTTCACAAAGGCTTTCGACTCCATTTCCTGGCCGTATCTACTCAGTGCCCTGCAAGCTAGGGGATTTGGCAATGTTTGGCTCTCCTGGATGTGCATCCTCTTCTCCTTGACATCATCCTGCGTGCTATGCAATGGGACCGAGGGCGACGCCTTCCAGCACCGCAAGGGTCTGCGAGTCACCGGCGACGCGCTCGTAGACGTCGATGCCGGATAGGTACCGGTGCACCGCGCAGAAGCTGGCGAGGTGGGGCCACGCCGCGGCGCCCGGGGTCGACGGCAGGCGCGCCTCCACCGCGCCCTGCCACACCTGCTCCAGCGGCGCCTGCGTCGTCTTCTCCATTTCTTTCGGCTCCTCTAGTGTTTGTTGGTGTGGTGTGGTGTATCATAACGTGAGCATGCGTGACGCAGGAATCCATTGGGGAAGGAGACGTGCCACACGTGTGTGTGGATGCATGGTAGTGTGCGCATTGAGCTCTGTGTGGTGTCACGTAGTACTATAATATGTACCAACGGATCAGATGTACTGAGATCCAGCCGGTGAAGTTGTTTATGCCAACGCCAGCGGATTTTACATGATTCAAATCTGTGGTTCTCCGATTTCTGATCACTTCGTCGCTCGCGCGCTCTTTCCTCAGTCTCCGGTCACCGTCTCACCGGCTATTGCTCTCATCTCGCCGCCGCTAACCAACTCACCATTTCGCTGAAAGGGAAAAAAAACTATGAATTAATAAATCAATTCCCGATATACATAGGAGTAACCGGGTTCTAAAAACTATATATACATAGGAGTACGTGATGCACCTCACGCTGTTAGCCGCCCCACGTAGAGATGAATAACAAAATAAAAAAAACGTAGTTGAATTTCAGGGTTGACAACTTCATCAGATTTATTTATGTACCAGCAGGTCTCGGTAGCCGGCTCCATTGTCGTGCCAAACGCTCGTAAAGAAGACGTCGAAATGTAAAAATTTGGGCCGGAGGCCCAAGAGTATTGCCAGGGCTGATCGGACACGCTGATTTCGTGAGGTGCGGCATAATGTCTCCTGCGCACGTTGATTGGACGGCTGCTCCGGAAGTAAGACGCCCTCGCTCACTGTCACCGGTTCCGACTTGGACGCGTGCTAGCAGGTGAATGCCCGGATTCAGATTAGGACGTCCGAGTCGGTCACGTACACATTACATCCGAGTCGGACACCTAGTTCCTCCACTTATAGTATAAGAGTACACCCACGTCCCTCTTCCTTTTTCATCAACAAGCTAGCGACAACGCAAAGACAGCCCCTGGTGATCAAGGTAATCCAGCTAGCTTCCCGGCGAGACCAAAGTGAGCTTAATTCATCGACGAGTTGCTCCCGGCCGTGGCGCCGAAGGAATCGCATACATATACCTCAAGAAATGGCATCGCGTGCGCTCATCCTGGTGGCAGTTCTCCTCGTGTTGTTGTTCCTCTTGCCGATAGGTGCTCACGCGAACATCACCGGCAGGCGAACAAAGTCCATGCACCACCGAAAACTTGCACATAAGAGCAAGCCTTGTCGGATCGTCGAGGTCGACGTAGTAAGTAATGGAGCTATTGGGCACCGTAAACTCCTTGGACAGAAGAGCAAGCCTTCTCAGAGCATCGAGGTCGACGTAGCAAGCTATGGGGCTGTTGGCGACGGCCAAAATGACGACACAAAGGCGTTTCAGAAAACATGGGCTGCGGTTTGCTCCTCGTCTAAGCCGGCAACTATGCTTGTCCAGAAGGAGAAGACGTATCTCGTCAAGCAGATCACGTTCTCTGGGAAATGCAAGTCCAGCGTGACATTTAAACTAGATGGGAAATTAGTAGCTCCCGCTAGCAGGTCAAGCTGGACAAAGGAAAATGTTAGAAAGTGGATCGTGTTCACCAATGTGGATAGTTTAACTATGACTGGTGATGGGACGATGGACGGAAAAGGTGAAATATGGTGGCGCAACTCGTGCCGAATAAACAAGAACCTCAAATGCACAGAGGGTCCAACAGCATTGTTGCTCAGCAAATGCAACCATTTGAGAGTCGAAAACATAAGACTGCTAAATAGCCAGCAGATGCATATGTCTGTTGAAGATTGCAAGGATGTGATGTTGAGGCATATCACAATCACTGCGCCCGGTGATAGTCCCATTACCGATGGCATCCATATTGCTCGTACAAAAGATATACAAATCATGGATTGCAACATCAAAACTGGGGACGATTGCATATCAATCGAGACAGGAACAGAAAACTTGTATGCTTCAAGAATAACTTGTGGCCCGGGTCATGGAATCAGTGTCGGAAGCTTGGGTGACAATAACTCCGAGGCCCGAGTTTCCAACATAACCATCTACAAGGCACACTTATACGGCACAACAAATGGTGCACGCATAAAGTCGTGGCAAGGAGGGAAGGGATATGCGAGAGACATCCGATTTGAGGACATAATCATGGAGGATGTTAAGAATCCCATAATCATTGACCAAAACTATTGCACCAGGAGTGATCCCTTAAAGCCTAAGTCATGCAAGAAGCAAAATTCAGCGGTAGAATTGAGCAACATTCAGTTTAAGAATATACGAGGCACGAGTGCCACAAAGGAAGCTATTAAGCTAGACTGCAGCGACGCCGTCTTGTGTCATGACGTATTGTTGCAAGACGTGAATCTTACTTTTAGTGGACCTGACAATACTGCCACCACAAGTATATGCAATAATGTGAAACTAAAGAAATCGACCAATGTCATCCCGCAAACCTGCTAAGACAATGATTGTTTCTTGTATGATCCCCTGTTTTCTTTTCTTTTTTGAATTGAGCGATTTGTCTTCCTGTTGTATTTGCAATCTTCGTTGAAAGTGTAAATAAGATAATCTCTTGTAAAGACAGATTTGAGATATATGTATTGTATTTACTATTTGTATAAATCATACGCAGATAAATATCCATGCGTGCATCGTGCCATGTTAAATGCATACGTAAGGCCACGAAAAAACTATATATGTAAGGAATGAATCCCTTTGTAGAGTTCACAGAGATTCTTCCTATCTCCCGTAGCTGGAAGGAGCTAGGACATTTGCTTCCTTTTCCAACGAACCTATTTGCATATGTAAAGCCTCGAAAATAAATCTATTTATAGAGTTTACAAATTATTATTTATTGAGGTGTTTTATGATACATCCTACTGCTGCTTGGAAGAGGAGTATAAAGACATATGAATCGTTGGATTAACAGGATAATTTAAATATTTACCATTTAAGTTTTTTTCTAAGGGCAATTTGGTCCGTCCGTAATAATCGCCCAGGTTCAGTTGAGTCGCTGCTGCCTCCCTCGATTTCTCTCGCGTCCGGCCACCCCGCCGCCACGCCACCGTCCGCCACCCTGGCTTCCCCGCCACGCTCCCGGTCAGGCGACCTGCCTACCCCGTCGGGTCCCCGTCCGCCACCCCGCCGCCATGCCCCGTCCGCCCCGTCGTCGGCTAGGAAAGGGATTGAACCACTGAATCACTTACTACGGCGTGCCACTGAACTTGGTCTGCTGCATCCCCTCTCCGGTCGCGCCGCTAGGATGCGGGCATCAATGTACGCGGACGATGTCGTTCTTTTCGTCAGGCCCGAGAGCCGTGAGTTGGAATCCATTCGTCAAATTCTTGCTTTCTTCGGCAACGCCTCCGGCCTTCATGTCAATATCCCCAAAAGCACCGTAATGCCCATCAGGTGTTCGACAACAGATTTAAACGAGACCCTGTTTGATTTCCCGATCTCCATTCAACATTTTCCCTGCACCTACCTCGGTCTACCTCTCCCCCTCAGGAAGCCAGGAAATTCGCTATTCCAACCACTCATGGAAAAGATCGATGCCAGATTAATGGGATACAAAAAAAGACTGTTCTCCAAAGGCGGCAAGCTGACGATTCTACACTCTGTGATCTCCGCTATCCCCGTCTATCACCTCACAGCTCTTCACCTACCAGCCAGTATTTGTAAACGCATCGACTGTCGTAGGAGAAGCTGGCTTTGGAACGGAGATCTAACTTGTGGTGGCGGAAAAATCCTAGTCAATTGGAACACAATTTGCAGACCAAAGATTTTCGGTGGCCTGGGGGTGATGGACATCGCCAAATTTGGTAGGGCACTCCGTCTGCGATGGCCCTGGCTCAAGTGGACACAACCGACCAGACAATGGACATCGATGGAAACACCGTTAAACGCTGTCGACCGGAACCTCTTTGCGGCCATGACGTCCGTTACCATTGGCGACTGTGTGACTGCCAAGTTCTGGTCCGACCCATGGCTCCGGGGGGCACGACCCAAGGGCATCGCCCCGCTCATTTTCCGCAGCTCCCGGCGCCCGAACCGCTCCGTCAAAGACGCCCTAACAGATAACAAATGGATTGCGACATAGCTAACAACATCAACAAAAGCAACCTGACATAATACATATCCCTTTTCCAGGAGGTGATGGACATTGAGCTGATCCCCAGCACCCCGGGCATAATAATTTGGAAGCTCACCGCATCAGGAATCTACTCCACAAAATCCGCTCACAATGCTCAATTTGGAGGTTCGCTGCGCAGACCTTTCGTAGACCTAATTTGGAAAGTTTGGGCTCCGGAAAAATGTCGTTTCTTCGGCTGGCTAGCCACGCAGGAGCGCATCCCTACAGTTGACCTGTTAGAATCTAAAAACATCCCAAATGATAGGTGGTGTGTCTTCTGTAGAAACATCTCGGAGACCGCGCGGCATCTTCTCATCCACTGCCCCTTATCCAGGGACATCTGGCGACGGGTCACCAATTGATCCCACCTAACCCATCTACAACCAATTGGTTGGGCTCAGGATAGCAACATAGGCCATTGATGGCTCGCACACGCTACAGACGGTAGATCCTGGGCGACAATACAAAGCAAAGGGCAGCAAAATCACTGATCATGCTGACGTTGTGGGAAATTTGGAATGAGCGCAACCGACACCTGTTCGAAAACCAAGCTTTAAGGGGGGACGGATCCTATCTCTAGTCAAGAACAATGTATCTCTTTGGGCCCAAGCCGGCGCACCGGGTCTTGGTGAGCTATCCTCCAGACCCGACGACGTACCTTGATGCTTTTTTCCTTTTCTTTTTCCTTTTCGCTTTGGTTTTCTTCTCTTTTCCCTAACCCTTTGTAAGTTTCTCTATCCCGGGTATGCTTCTCGCAACCCATATTTGGCAATAAAATAGCACGCTGTGGCTGTTTTCGTGTAAAAAAAAGATGGACATGACATGTCACTGATTCTACTATGACTGGACTCAGAATATATGTGGATTGGGCCGGAACGCCGCTATTCTAATCTGAAACCACCTTGGGAGGACGTGCGTAATCACCTTGACATTTTTTTCTCATGCAATTTCACGCCCAAAACTTTCTCAGGAAATCAGCAGTACACCTCAACTTTGAAGGGAAGAAAATAACTTTTTCCTGTGTAATTTTTTCGATAAAAGGAGCCCAGCCCCCCCAATTTCATGTTGAAATCGTGCATAATGTTCCCACATGCTCAACACAAATTTTTGTCAGAATTGCATTACCGTAATCTGACAGTCTACCATCACAGAATACCCAACTTACAGACGACATCATCTTTATCTTTACTCTTTTAAAGTTTCCAGTTCGTGGTCGTCCGTTCACTCCCATTTTCTTTTTCCTGTCTCACTCGCGACCTTACCTGACAACTGGGACCATGCTTCCAGCAAAGCTCATGACCATGCTTCAAGTTTTGGAGTGCTCTGACGCAGTGCTGCTCAACACCACCTCCCATCCCCTTTGCCTCTCGTCACGCTCAAGCCCAGGTGTCGCGCTCGCTCGCCATCGTTGGAATCGTGCGGCGACCGCAGGAGCGCAACGTTGTGCCGACCATATCGTCTGCTGGGCCTCCAATCGCGCTCAATCCCTGTCGTTGCGCTCTCTCCCTGTTGCCGATATAGTGCGGGTCCTGAAGAGTGCAACGCCGTGCCGACGAAGAAGAGAATCGGCCATCGCGCGCTCTGTGCATCCAATTTGCCACCATCCAATCTCATCCCTGCCTCTCCAGGATTCTTCAGCACTTCCAGCAGGCTCTCAATCAAGGTACGCCATGTCCAATCCCACCCCGTGATGCCTAGTCAAGGTCCTGAACCAAGTAGCTTATAGCTTAGAACGTCTTTTGCCTACTGCTACACATTAGTTCACATGTCTTCCCTGCCGTATCAAATAAGCATGAATTCTGTAATCTCAAAACTTACTTTATTGGTACTCTGTGCTGTGATGATGTGTTCTGGAAAGTAGGATTATTCTCCCTGAAGATGAGAAATTCATTCTTCTTTGATACTACAACACTTGTGTTTTTCTAAAAGAAACAATTATTCTCTTTGTTCTTTGATACTAATCTGTAATGGACTGCTGTTCACTGCTATTTGAAGATTCAGAAAAAAGAACAATTGTTTCCAAAGGCTGCAAATGGGAACATGAACCATTATGTAAAAGCACTTCATGGGGATTAGTAATGTAGCAACTTTTGACATGAAAAAGTGAATATTCAGTAAAGAACTAATCCTCAGGTAAAGAACTGATCCTCTTAGCATTCTATCTATATAAAAGCTGCGTGTGAGTGTTTTTGGAATGCTTTAGTTTCCATCCTGCTTCCTTTCTACTGATTGGACTGACATATCTAAGATTGGAGACTACGATGATGAATTGGTAGGCCCTGTTGATTAGGAACTAGCTGAGATTTATGGCACTGTTCGTATTACTTTTGGCCATCACTAATTGATGCAAAGGTCAAGAATAGCAGTGTGGTTAACTTGCAGCTTGTACCTTGATGCTTGAATGTCATATAGCTATAGCACAGTGCAGATGGGTAGTACTTAGTTTTTGTGTTTGCAGACCGGCTAACAGATTAGACTGCAATACTGAAAATCGGTGCTCCTTCTCTTGAACTCACATACTTTTATCTCTTGGTTGTGTGTGATCTTAAACTATGTCAAGATTTTGAACTCTTGCTATGCATGTGAGATTTCAATGGGCATGGAAGTGATGGGATTCGTAGCATAGAAAACAAAAATTTTCCTACGAGATGCAAACGAAAACCTAGATCCAATCTAGAAAACCAAGATCCAATCTAGAAGAAGCTTGCAACGAGAGACAGATCATATTTACATACCCTCGACGAACACGTCAATGCAGCGGAGAATTTGACCGTTGTCGATGAAGCCCGCAGCCTCCCGCAGCTAGGTTATACCTCCCAGCCGCGAGAGGGATCTTCTCGTGTTCCAATCCGATCAAGCACCGCAACGAGCGGCACCTCCGAGATGTGCACACGTACGGCTCGAAGACGTCACCTCCTTCTTGATCCAGCAAGGCGGGAGATGAGGTAGATGAGATCAACTCCGGTAGCACGACGGCATGGTGGTGGAGGTGCTGGGGTTTCTCCGCGGACAGGGCTTCGCCAAGCGCTGCGCACGAGAGAGAGGAGATGGGAGAGAGGGAGGCGGCGGCTGGGATGGATCTCTCCGGAGGGCTGCCCCTCCCCTCCTTTATATAGAGGAGGAAATTTGGAGGAGGAGGAATAGTACCCGTGAACAGTACACGCGTGAACAGTACGCGCGTGAACAGTACCCTCCCCCAAGTAAAGCCTCCCCTTTCGATCTTATCTCCTATTTTTAAGGGATTTGATCTTATCCCTTGGGGGGGTTACTGTTCACGCGACACTATTCACGTGTGTACTGTTCATGCAGTACCCTTGGTCCATGTGGACCCCTCCGGGATAAGTGGACCCTACTCTAGAACCCTCCGGAACCTTCTAGAACTTCTCCGGAACTCTGCCGGAAAATTCCCGAACCTTTCCGAAACCCTAAAAATACTTTCCCATATATAAAATTGTATCTCCGGACCATTCCGGAGCTCCTCGTGACGTCCTGGATCCCATCCGAGACTCCGAACAAAATTTCGGTCTCACCATATTAATATCTCATTTTATACCCTAGCGTCAACGAACCTTAAGTGTGTGACCCTACGGGTTCGGGAATATGTGGACATGATCGAGACACCTCTCCGATCAATAATCAATAGCGGGACCTGGATGTCCATAATGACTCCCACGTATTCAACGAAGATCTTTATCGGTTTGAACCACGATGTCGAATATTCCATTCCCTTTGTCTCGCGATATTTTACTTGCCCGAGATTCGATCGTCGGTATCACCATACCTAGTTCAATCTCGTTACCGGCAAGTACTCTTTACTCGTTCCGTAATGCCACATCCTCTGTGACCAACTCTTTAGTCACGTGCTTGCAAGCGATACAGAATGTGCTTTACCGAGTGGGCCCAGAGTATATCTCTCTGTCACATGGATGGACAAATCCCACTCTCGATACATGCAACCCAACAAGTACTTTCTGAAATACCTGAAAGACACCTTTATGATCACCCTGTTACGGCGTGACGGTTGATGCCCCCAAAGCATTCTTCCGGTACCAGGAAGTGGCATTATCTCATGGTCTAAGGATCGAAACATTTAACAATGGAAAGCTATGCAATATGAACTTTGTGACGTGATCGAATTGCCTAACTTAATTTGGGTCTGTCCATCATGTCATTCTCCTAATGACATGACCCCGTTATTAACCGACATCACATGTCCATGATTAGGAAACCTTAACCATCATTTAATCAACGAGCTAGCCAGATAGAGGCATTGCTAGGGACACGGTGTTGTTTATAAAACCACACATGTATTATGTTTCCGGTTAATACAATTATAGCATGGAGTATAAACATTTATCATGAACAAGAAATATGATAATAACAATTTATTATTGCCTCTAGGGCATATTTCCAACAGTCTCCCACTTGCACTAGAGTCAATAATCTAGTCAATAATTAAGCACTTAACACCTATGGCATTCCGGTGTTATTCATATGCTTTGCATGTGGTAAACTTTATCAATGGATCTGACATGTTCAGGTCCATGTATTTGCAAATCTTTTGCGTCTCCACGCATCACTCATTCTCGAATGAGTTGACATTGTATATGTTTGGTCACTTGGTGGGACCTTAATTCCTCGTCCTGAATTATGTTGCCACCATTGTCGCACAATAGAGCTTCATAGTACTGGCTCACTTGGAACTACACCAAGTTCGATAACGAACTTCTTGACTCAAACATCCTCCTTTGTCGTTGTTAAAACAACGATATACTCAGCCTTCGTTTGTGGAATCCATCAAAATGTTTAACTTTGGAATTCATCCAAATCCAGCATGAAACCTCCTTCCAGCCCATTGTGCCACCTTTTATTAAACACATAGCCTAATTGAGATAAATTGTTTGTATCTGTAACAAAACTAGCACCGATGTAACACCTTACAATGGACCGTTTGACGATGCCATGCCCCCGGGGTATACCAGCGGAGGAGGAAGTCGGCCCCGACAGCACGGGGTAGCCCAGGCCCACGACTCGGAATCCGACTGGGATACCGGGGCGCATCATCAACTTGGAGTACAAGACATGTATATTTAGTAGGTCTAGTTGCAAACCGACTAGGACTCTACCTTGTAACCGACTCGGACTCATGTAACCCTACCCCTCGACCACCTATATAAGGGGAGGTAGGGGCCTCCCGATCGGCAGACTGAGATCTAGACTCAGATCTCCACACAGACAACCACCTCTGCACATACCTCTCATACGAGGCAACCTTCAATACAATCCACAAAGGCAGGACGTAGGGTATTACCTCATCTTGAGGGCCTGAACCTGGGTAAATCCTTGTCTCGTGTGCACCCCTTTGGATTCTCTATGCGTACGCCGCCCTATATTCATTATTGCCGGATCAAAACACCGACAGTTGGCGCCCACCGTGGGGCAAGTGCGCATAGATTAATTTGAAAGGATTCAGATCGGTTCTTTTGATGAACAACAACGGCGACTTCGCTGATTCACTCGGCAAGCTCCGCATCTGCGACTCGGCTCCAAACCAGTCGACGGAAACTTCACTCGGGCGATCCCTCGAGTCTACATCAACATCAACTTCGGCGGAAACTTCACTCGGACACGGCGCTCGGGGGCTCGACATCAACATTGCCCTCACGCGACCGTGCGAGACAACACGAACGACCGACTCGTTTGCGCTCCCCCCGCTGCCTCGAGCACTGTTTCGCTGATTCCTTTGGTGGGATCATGCAGAATAGAGTCTACATCGACCCTGCAAAATTTCGTCGCGATCCGATTGGGGAATCTCCGGCTAGCTCCGAAAAACTGAGTGCTGCTCGGGTCCAGTCTGGAATCCGCGCGATCTTGGGAGAACAAGGATTGTGGTTGACTCCCACATTGTTTCGCCGATCACACCGTCCAGATTGTGCGGAATTATTATTCCTACCACTCCGTAAAATTTCAGCTCGATCCGACGGTTCAATCTCCGGGAAACGCCCAATTAGCACATCAAATCTCGGATCTAGGCGAATTCCTGCACGGGAACAACTCGATCCGAGTTCATCTCTACCCTTGGGCGACTAGTCATACCACCTCGGTTTAAAGAGATTTTTTGTGGAGTGGTGTGCTATATTCTCATGCACATGCCTGCAAAATTTGAGCATATTCCGATGGTTCAATCTCCGGCGATCTTCCGACTATCAAACCGCTGCCGGCGCATGAGGCTACGTCACTCCACCGACTCGGACTTCGTCGCTCCACCGACTCGGACCTCGACGCGCCACCACTCCGCCGACTCGGACTTCGTCACTCCGCGGACTCGGACCTCGACGCGCCGCCGCTCCGCCGACTCGGACCTCGACGTGCCGCCGCTCCGCCGAGTCGACCTCGCCGCTCCGCCGACCCGGACCTTGACGCACCGTCGCTTCGCCGACTTGGACTTCGTCACTCCGCCGACTCGGACTGCGTCGCGCCGCCGCTCCGCCGAGTCGACCTTATCACTCCGCGGACTCGGACCTCGACGCGCCTCCACTCCGCCGACTCGGTCCACAGTCGGCTCGGGCCACGTTACCAACGCCTGAAACATTGAACAGCTGCGTCGCTTCTACACTTAAAAGCTAAGTATTTTCATACTTTGCATTTATCAGCATGAGTAAATTACTATTTTTTGCTCTATCTGAAGTTTTATTTTAAGTCTTCCGACTGCCCCGCTATGTACGCTCACGGCCATGCATAGCGGATACTCGGGTGCTACACCCACTGGGTGCGTCTAGGCGCATTCGGGCGCTTTTCCTTCCTAAACAACTATTTAAGTACTGTGTAAAAAGCTTGGAGTCAACTCTTCGTCTCCGACTGCCGGTCTACGCCACACCCCCGCGCTATACAAGGCACACGCCCACGGCTAACCTTCACGAGGCACACGCCCACGGCTAACCTTTATGCAAAGGGAGGATACGACGGGTCGGCAAGAGCACACACGATGAGCCAGCTTACACACGAACAAATATTAACGGAAGAAAGAGCGAAATAAAGTTAAAACCAAAAAGCACGCATAAGTTTCACTCGGCTTCCCGAGTACTTTACATGTAGCGGTTTTTACATCTTTATTCTTTACTTTACAGGTTGAGGAACTCGGCCAAGGCATTCGCTCTGTACGTGACCTCATCCCTCAGCAGGGGAACCTCTTCATCGAGGGAGCCGACAGCTACCCGGGCAAATTCATCAAGACCCTCCACTCAGTTCCTCGAACCAACTGGAGGCTCGGGGGCTACACCCACTGGGTGCACTGTTCGTGCCCCCAGGGTGGAATCTGCAAAAGGAAAAAGAAAACGGCCGTAGTGCGCTTCAGGGCCGCCAGTCGGAACCGAGTCACTCGGTTCCGAGCGCTACAGGCTGAAAGATTTCGAGGGTTAACCTCCAGGGGTTCAAAACCACTTGGATACACCCGATACCACTCGGGATTCAGTCGGCAAGTTCTATGAGTCCCTCACAATCTCCCTACAGGCTACTAGGAGTTGCGCTCAGGCGGATGATCACTCGGGAAAACCTGTCCGAGGGAGAAGGCTGGAGCACTCGGCTCAAGCTAAGCTGCAGTCAGATCGTGAAGGACTCGGGGGCTACTGACGATGCCATGCCCCCGGGGTATACCAGCGGAGGAGGAAGTCGGCCCCGACAGCACGGGGTAGCCCAGGCCCACGACTCGGAATCCGACTGGGATACCGGGGCGCATCATCAACTTGGAGTACAAGACATATATATTTAGTAGGTCTAGTTGCAAACCGACTAGGACTCTACCTTGTAACCGACTCGGACTCATGTAACCCTACCCCTCGACCACCTATATAAGGGGAGGTAGGGGCCTCCCGATCGGCAGACTGAGATCTAGACTCAGATCTCCACACAGACAACCACCTCTGCACATACCTCTCATACGAGGCAACCTTCAATACAATCCACAAAGGCAGGACGTAGGGTATTACCTCATCTTGAGGGCCTGAACCTGGGTAAATCCTTGTCTCGTGTGCACCCCTTTGGATTCTCTATGCGTACGCCGCCCTATATTCATTATTGCCGGATCAAAACACCGACACCGTTTGTCACCTCTGCATACAAAACATATCCTTAGTTCTTCCAAAGTACTTAAGGATATTCATAGTATTGTTCAAAGATCAACATGTGATCATTCTGGTATATGCCCGTAACACTCAGAGCATACGACATATCTGGTTTGTGTGCATAGCATGGCGTACATGATTACAAAAAAAAAGAAATGCTCATGCGTTTAGCTCATCAAGTGTTTGTAAAACACTGAGTCTTGCATCAACCTCTTCCATGCGACAAGAACCCTTTCTTGGCGTTTCCATACTGAACCAACTCAATATCTCATCTATGCACTTTGGCTTAACCATATTCGGTGCCTCAATCTATCTCCATAGATTTTGATGCCCAATATGCTGTTTAGGCTAAGTCTTTCATCAAAATCTAATTTTAATGAAATCTCAACCGTATCAAGAAAAGACACATAATTTCCAATCAACTATATGTCGTCTACATAAAGTATTAGAAATATGTCTTAGCGCTCCCACTTACTTTCTTGTAAATATACAAGCATCTTCACCGTCCCTGATGAAACCAAACTCTTTTGACAATTTCATCAAGTGAAAATTCCAACTCCGTGATGCTTGCTTCAGTCCTCAAATAGAACGCTGAAGTTTGCATACCCTTTCTAGCATTCTCTAGATCGACAAAACCCTTGGTTGTATCTCACATACATCCTCGGTTAGCTTCCTGTTAAGGAACTTAGTTTTGACATCCAGCTGCCATATCTCTTAATTGAAATATGCAGTGATTGCTAGAATAATCCTTACAGACTTAAGTATCGCTACGGGAGATCCAATCTCATCGTAGTCAACTATTTGAACTTAGTCGAAAACACTTTGCGATAAGTCGAGCCTTTTAATGGATGGACACATCCACGTCTGTCTATTTTATAGATCCATTTACGTCCGATAGGCTTCATGCCTTCCGGAGAGTCTACCAAGTTCCAAACTTGATTTTCGCACATGGACTCTATCACGGAATTTATGGCGTCCAGCCATTCAGCGGAGTCAGGGTCCATCATTTGCTTCCTTGTAAGTTGCAGATCCATCGTTGTCACAACAACAATACTTCATCCTCAAACCACACGCTGGTTTAGTACAAAGTCTGCTTAACCTACGCGGTTCATCTGCAATCTCGACCGAAGTCTCTACAACACATGTAGTGGCTTCCATTTCAGTCATAATAGGAAACTCCAGAACAACTTCCGGTGTTGTGCTACTCTGACCTAATGACAAAGATTCTCCAATCTTGCCGAGCTGCACTGTCCTCCCACTCACCTTTTCGCAAGAAACACTTTCTCGTGAAATCCACCTTTTGTGACAAACACTTTTGTCTTCAGTTCGGTGATAGGAGAAATACCCAAAAGTTTCTTTGGGATAACCTTTGAAGAATCTTTAATCCGATTTTGGTTGTAAACACTTTACATATGCTATGCATACCAAAATTTAAGAAAAGACAATTTGGGTTCCTACCCATGCCATAACTCATATGGTGTCATTTCAACGGATTATGATGGCACTCTATTCAGTGTAAAAGCGGTAGTCTCTTAAAGCATAATCCACAAAAATATAACGGCAGTTTTATTTAATTACATCATCGATCTAACCATGTCTAACAAGGTTTGATTACATCTCTCGGACACTCCATCACTCTATAGCGTTCCGGGATGCGCAAGTTGTGGAACAATTCCATAACTCTTCAGATGTTCGCTAAACTCGTAACTCAAATATTCTCCTCTACAATCCAATCATAGACATTTGATTTTCTCGTTACGATGATTTTCTACTTCACGCTGAATTTTGAACCTTTTCAAATATTTCATACTTCTTTCTCATCAAATAGATATATCCATATATATCCACTCAAATCATCGGTGAAAGTTTATAAAGTAGAGGAATCCACCATACACGGCTACACATATCGTACTTCATACATCATTATGTATAATTTCCAAAAAGTTAGTCGTCCGTTCAACTTTGGCCTATAAACGGATTTTTAGTCATCTTCCTTTCAGACAAGATTTGCAAGTGTCAAATGATTTAAAATCACATGACTCCAAAAATCCATCAACATGGAGTTTCTTCATGCATCATGGAGTTTCTTCATGCATCTCTTTCCAATATGACTTAAACACAGGTGTCACAAATAAGTGAAATTCAAATCATTAGCCTCGCGGCGTTTTAGCGTCAGTGTTATGGATGTTGGTATTACCATCAAGATTTAAATGATCCATCCATTATGGAGCATGACCATAATTTGAACAACCATTGTTCTCATAAAGCCGAAACAAAATAACAATTACTAAGCACTTATAATCAATCTCAAAGGCTCGAAAGGATGCTGACGGTGAACATAATAAACCCTTTTATTTAGTTTCCAATGTGCATCACTACCACATCTTTTGCTAGTCTTTTAGGCCATTGTAGTTCTTGTATCGTGTTGCATTGTATGACACTCATACCAACCGATCTAGTATCACATACCCAAGAATTACATTATTTACTAGCAAAGAATACATCTACAACATGTATATCATCTATATACCTGAGCTGGACTTTTCCAGTCTTTTCTTTTCCTGCCAAATATTTTTCAGATCCTCTTTCAGCGTCCCCTCTCCTTTTAGAAGAATCTATCAACATCAACAATGGCACCAGTCACATTGGCACATAGTCTTAGGATTTTAGTCAAGTACTAGCACCCTTAGACTTGCACTTTGAAATTGATCACCATCATCACATGATTGGCGTTCTTTCGGATTCCACTTTTAGCTATCTTTAAGTATGGTAAATAAATTACCCATACACTTTATCCATCCCATCATAACATTTTATGATGAAGCTACTATAGCTCGTAGGGAAGTATGCGAGAATAATTTCAGTGCCAAACTATTTAGAAATCAAGACGCCTAGCGTCTTCAATCTTTGCATATACTCATACAATATGAGCACACGCTTTCTCACTAGATTATACTCAGTCATCTTGCAGCAAAATAAGGTTTTAGATATCACATATCTGTTACTCCTTGCTCACTTCTGAAACAATCCTTTCAGCTCCTAGATTATCTCATAATCTCCTCAATTCTCAAAACAATTTTGTAGATTAAGTTTCACGGAGACAAACATGACTTTAGACACTAAATTGGAATCATTGCTCTTGGATTAATACAACTTATTAAATCACATGGAGCTAGGTCAGGTTACCGAAAGTTTGCAATAGGACTTTATCTTAACTTGGCACTAATATGGTACCATTCCGTATCATTACTACCAGATCAATTCAGTTTTTCTATCTCAATTAACAAGCTAAGTGTAAGGTAGATAACGGATGCCAATGACTACTACGAACTATGCAAATTCACTTTGATTAGTTGTTCATGATAATAAACTCCCACTAAATTCAACATCCCTCATAGTTGTTTTAGTGGTACATGATCCAAATCCACTACACCAAGTCCGATCATCACGTGAGATGATGTAGTTTCAATGGTGAACATCAACATGTTGATCATATCGTCCATATGACTCATGTTTAACCTTTCGGTTCGCTGTGTTCCGAGGCCATGTCTGTACATGCTAGGCTCGTCAAGACAACCCCAGTATTCTGCATGTGCTCCGAGGTCATGTCTGTACATGCTAAGCTCGTCGAGACACCCGTCGTATGTGAACGTAGAGTCTATCACACCCGATCATCACGTGGTGCTTCGAAACGGCGAACTTTCACGACGGTGCATACTAAGGGAGAACATGAACATGATATTACTTTGTGAGGGATCATCTTATAATGCTACCGTCGTCATACAAGCAAAATAAGATGCATAAAAAGGATAAACATCACATGCATAGATAATGTGACATGGTATAGCCTTTTTCTTCTTGTGTCTTTGATCTCCATCTCTAAAGCACCGGCATGATCTCCATCACCACCAGCATGGCGCCTAGGTCCTTGGGCGCCGCACATGATTGTCACCACCACGCGTTGCAACTACAACTATTGCTAACCATAGCGATAAAGTAATGCAATTACATGGCGTTTGGAGTTGACACGCAGGTCATACAAAAATATTAAAGACAACCATATGGCTCCTGCCAGTTGCCGTACTCATCGACATGCAAGCCGTGAAATATTACAAAACATGATCATCTCATACATCACATATATCACATCACATCTTTGGCTATACCACATCACATGCCCCTGCAAAAACAAGTTAGACGCCTCTACTTATTGTTTGCAAGTTTTACGTGGTTTCTAGGGGCTGCATACAAGAACCGTTCTTTACCTACGCAAAGCCACAACGTGGATTCAAGTATTGCTATTAACTTCTTCAAGCCTCCCGTTGCAATTTAGATCTCACTATAGCAAGAGAGACAGACACCCGCCAGCTGCTTATGCAATACAAGTTGCATGTTGATCGCAGAACCGGTCTCATGTGCGAGGACATGTAAAGTTGGTCCGGGCCGCTTCATCTTACTATCCCGCAAGATCCAAAGTGCACGAAAAGAGGTAGCAACAAGAGAATCAACGCCCACAATCCAATTGTGTTCTACTCGTACAAAGCATCTACGCATAGATCTGGCTCTGATACCACTGATGGGATTCGTAGCATAGAAAACAAAAATTTTCCTACGAGATGCAAACGAAAACCTAGATCCAATCTAGAAAACCAAGATCCAATCTAGAAGAAGCTTGCAACGAGAGACAGATCATATTTACATACCCTCGACGAACACGTCAACGCAGCGGAGAATTTGACCGTTGTCGATGAAGCCCGCAGCCTCCCGCAGCTAGGTTATACCTCCCAGCCGCGAGAGGGATCTTCTCGTGTTCCAATCCGATCAAGCACCGCAACGAGCGGCACCTCCGAGATGTGCACACGTACGGCTCGAAGACGTCACCTCCTTCTTGATCCAGCAAGGCGGGAGATGAGGTAGATGAGATCAACTCCGGTAGCACGACGGCATGGTGGTGGAGGTGCTGGGGTTTCTCCGCGGACAGGGCTTCGCCAAGCGCTGCGCACGAGAGAGAGGAGATGGGAGAGAGGGAGGCGGCGGCTGGGATGGATCTCTCCGGAGGGCTGCCCCTCCCCTCCTTTATATAGAGGAGGAAACTTGGAGGAGGAGGAATAGTACCCGTGAACAGTACACGCGTGAACAGTACGCACGTGAACAGTACCCTCCCCCAAGTAAAGCCTCCCCTTTCGATCTTATCTCCTATTTTTAAGGGATTTGATCTTATCCCTTGGGGGGGTTACTGTTCACGCGACACTATTCACGTGTGTACTGTTCATGCAGTACCCTTGGTCCATGTGGACCCCTCCGGGATAAGTGGGCCCTACTCTAGAACCCTCCGGAACCTTCTAGAACTTCTCCGGAACTCTGCCGGAAAATTCCCGAACCTTTCCGAAACCCTAAAAATACTTTCCCATATATGAAATTGTATCTCCGGACCATTCCGGAGCTCCTCGTGATGTCCTGGATCCCATCCGAGACTCCGAACAAAATTTCGGTCTCACCATATTAATATCTCATTTTATACCCTAGCGTCAACGAATCTTAAGTGTGTGACCCTACGGGTTCGGGAATATGTGGACATGATCGAGACACCTCTCCGATCAATAATCAATAGCGGGACCTGGATGTCCATAATGACTCCCACGTATTCAACGAAGATCTTTATCGGTTTGAACCACGATGTCGAATATTCCATTCCCTTTGTCTCGCGATATTTTACTTGCCCGAGATTCGATCGTCGGTATCACCATACCTAGTTCAATCTCGTTACCGGCAAGTACTCTTTACTCGTTCCGTAATGCCACATCCTCTGTGACCAACTCTTTAGTCACGTGCTTGCAAGCGATACAGAATGTGCTTTACCGAGTGGGCCCAGAGTATATCTCTCTGTCACATGGATGGACAAATCCCACTCTCGATACATGCAACCCAACAAGTACTTTCTGAAATACCTGAAAGACACCTTTATGATCACCCTGTTACGGCGTGACGGTTGATGCCCCCAAAGCATTCTTCCGGTACCAGGAAGTGGCATTATCTCATGGTCTAAGGATCGGAACATTTAACAATGGAAAGCTATGCAATATGAACTTTGTGACGTGATCGAATTGCCTAACTTAATTTGGGTCTGTCCATCATGTCATTCTCCTAATGACATGACCCCGTTATTAACCGACATCACATGTCCATGATTAGGAAACCTTAACCATCATTTAATCAACGAGCTAGCCAGATAGAGGCATTGCTAGGGACACGGTGTTGTTTATAAAACCACACATGTATTATGTTTCCGGTTAATACAATTATAGCATGGAGTATAAACATTTATCATGAACAAGAAATATGATAATAACAATTTATTATTGCCTCTAGGGCATATTTCCAACAGGAAGTTACAAAGGTTCAACTTTAACTGTATATGGTTACACCGAGTTGAATGGAAAACTACTGGAGTTCTTAATGAAGTTGGTTACGAAGCATGAGTAATGCACTTCTATAGAACGGTAATTAAGATGTTTTGAAGATTAGTCAAGAAACATATTGATGCTTATTCAAATCCTATTTAAATCGAAAGGATATCATCATGGCCCTAGGTGTTATAAGATAGGAATTCCATGTGATTACCTTTTTGGTCAAAAGATTATGATGACATCTATTCTTGTTCTTGTATAGTACATGAAAAGCTTTGGAGAGTTCCCTCGGTGCCATGTCGTTTTGCCTTTTGTTTAGAGCAAGAGTCTAGCCCATGCACTAGTTCTTTCAGCCTTTTCAATGGTTCCTCTGGTTTAAGAGCATGGTCTCAATTCACTTGCACTAGCGGCACGCGATTTGATCATTGGTAGCCCATTTGTTTCTTGTCAAAGTCTTAGATGGTGGTGTGGTTTTCAAACAAAATATTTACCCTAAGTGTAATTTATGTTGGGAAACACAAAATGTCAAGGGAATTTTAGTACATATAATATGATTTTTTATTCTGTAGCTATACTATTAGCCTTCAATCATAGTCCATAATTGATAAATAAGAGAATCAAAGTAAACTAATTTAACATATGACTCGAGTAAATTATAACTAATTTAACATATGACTCGAGTAAATTATATCTCCACTTATTTCTTGTAGTTTCGTAGGGCAGCACGGGCACCTTACTAGTAGCTAAACAAAAATACCAAGACATAAGTTTCACAGGATGCCACGTCTCCAGGACCTAGCCTGCCTCCAGACGTCTGACCGTAGGCCTCCAACCATGGTGACAGGCGAAAGCTTCAGACGCCAGTCGGGGTAGCAGTTTGGCCCCCAGTAGAATGCAGCTTCTGTGTTCTTTCTGTTGGAGTTCAGCCCATTGATTCATTCAGTGAAAAATCAAGAAGACAACATTAGCAGGATCCTGAGTGTAGAATATTTTGAAAACAACGTGACGAAGAAAACGCGAAGAAGACAACGTGAGCAGGGATCCAGATAGACCAAATAAGAGCAGCTACTCCTACCATCACAACATTTTTTCCTGTGTAAATTGTTATGCTATTTCCTTGATTACGAATTTGGTGTTTACCAGCTTCAATTTTCTTGACCTTTTTTAAGGGAATAATCTATCTTCTATGATCTGGCAGTGTTTACAGGGGTTGAGTCAATATACTTGGACTAGGTAGGGGGGACTTGATCACTCGATGGTTTGACGATACCGAACAGGCGAGAGCGAGTAGAGCCCAGCGAACGAACAAATCACTTTCGGCTAGGAAAATCAACGTGACGAAGAAAACGTCACCACACCTGATTTTTACCTTCTTCGCAGGTCTTGGAAAGCGTCTATCAGGCAGTTGCGGCCGTCCGCGGGTCACGGGAGCATCAGACCAGCGAACGTATCGACCGACCGAGACCGACGCGACGATACGTCCGCGTGCGTGGCACCGCACATCCTTTTCTCTCAAAGTTGGCAATCTGACACATGAGTCCGGATATTCATGGTATCTGACCCGCTAAGAAAACGTATGAATTTTCTTTTTCGCTCATGACCCGGATATTCATGAGTAACCCAATCAACCATCGGTTTAGTATAGAAACAATGCAATTTTATGTCCATGAATTACCTGATTAATATGAGACGTGTGTCCCCTTCTCTCGCCTATACGTGCACCTCCCTCGCCTCCCCTCTCCCAGGACGCCATCGCCACGCGCGGTTCCCCACTGAAATCTTCCGGGGGCGCGGACGCTGCTGCGTGGCGTGGCGTGGCGTCCCCCGCGACGCACCAGTTCGGCTGTGCCCAAGTAGGCCGCCCCCATCCACTGATTCGCCATGGTGCCAAGGCATGGGTCACGGCAAAAACGGTTGGGCCGCGAGGTTCACGGGCCGCGGACATGCCTGAAATGCCGGCCAACCTCGTGACGGGAAACACGTACGCACACGACGATTCCAGGATCGATGGTTTTGGCCGGCGGAGGAGAGAGATTTTAGGGTTGTTCTCCATCGTCCGAGCTGCCTCGTTCCGTCTGCTCCCATTTGCGGAAAGAAAGCAAGGGAACGTGGCGAACAAGGTGCATGTCACGTCGGATCGCAAGTCAAAAGGCTACAGCCATTGATCCTTCTGCTAGCTGCACAATCGTGTAAGCCGAGAGCTAGATATCGGCACATTATTGTGTGCCTCGCCACCGTTCTCCGACATCACCACAAAAGGCTAACCGTAGGCAAACTAATTGCAAGGTACGTAACAAATCAAGCGAACACTTCAGGAAATTTTTCGAGGAGTAGAGTTATCACTTGCTGTGAGGCTGGATAAATTTCTGGTTTAAGCCTCAAGGCGTCCAATCCTGTCTAGCTAGCTGCTTCTCCCTCCCCTGCTACAGTACATATATAGGAGACAACTCCGCAGGTAAACCTGTGGCACCACCATCTACCACTGAAATTGACGGCCCTCCTCCCCTTTCGGCGACCTTCCCAATGTCACCGAGGGGGCGGAGGGCTTCTTGGGGTAGTTTTATTGCAAACTTGTGCAGCTGGAGGTTAGCTGGATCATTCGGTGCTCAATAAGGATTTTCTACTGCTTCCTCTTCGATATGGTGGAGCTTCTTCCTGGTGCCAAGTGATGAATCAGGGAGGCAAGGTTGTGCATGTGGTTGCATGGATGGCCTAGACAATCTCTTCCTCCAGCTGTTGTTGTTGCGGTGGTTCGCTGACAGGGGTGGACGTACGTTCGTGCCTTCCCGATGTATTGGATACCGCTTTGAATTTTATTTCTCCATTGTTACAATCCATGTGTTAATAGGAGTGACACCAGATGTACAGCGAAATGCTAAACAATTCTACTGGCATATAAGTGCATACCTGATCATTTTTGTTCTAGATTCGCCACTGGCTAAAGAAGCGTCGAGGCATAGCCACCGTCAAGAGGGAGAAGACGATCTGTGTGGTTCTCCTTGCAATCTTTCTTCTTTGTAGGTTTCTTTCAAATTTCAGGACAACTCGCCATGTAACGCATTCTTCTAATATAAGGGCTTCTAGCTCCTTCCTGCAAAAGGAAGGAGGAGGAAGAAACATTTCTGATTTAAACCAGGGAAACATGATGTCCTAGTTGAGCTACGGCTGACCTGAACAACTGAACTAACATGCTAAAACATTTCATTTGTTAATGTTTCAACGCTATGGATAAGTCGTTTGCAGTGCACGTACGCGTCACCTCCCTCCAGCGATCGACCTAATGCACGCCGGGCCGCCGCATACAAGACGGGCCAACGAATCACCGGGGCCGGAGCGCGAAGGCTGTTGGATCACCGGGGCCTGGAGAGCGACGGGTGTTGGATTCGTCAAGAACAGTAGGCGCACTAGAAGTTTGTTGCGCCAATAGCTGCAAAAGAAGAAGAAAGAAGAGGCAAAGGCATGCACATGACTCATTGTCGCCACTAGCTAGCAAGCAATTACCTGCATTATGTTACGCACCAGACATGGCGTGTCGTTTGCAAATGTGTACATGTCTGTCAATGATTTTAGCATGAAAACGATGCTGTCTATCACTAGCTTGAACAGTTGAATACATTTCCTTATATGCATGGAGCATTATCCATGGCAGAGCTGTCCTTTCCTAAATTGTCCATTTCTCACAATGTTTTGATCACTGTGGAATTGAACCAATGTTGCTGTTCAATCGTGTAAATTTTTGCGTATAATTCTTTGCGCTCAATTGTATAATTTTTTGCAGGAGTAATTATTCGATTGGGTAGAAACATTGGTTCAATTCCAATGATCAAAACATTGTGTGTGCGTGAGAGAGAGTGTGTGTGTGTTTGTCATTTGCCTTTTGTTACGATTCACATGGTAGCTACGCCGGTGGAGCTTCGTTATGACCCGCAATTTCAGTCAAATCCAAACGAAAATTTTGACCCTTCGGCCAAAACCCAAATTACTGAAATTTCGGCAATCTCGGTGATTTCAGCTGTGGCCGGTATCTGATCGAAACCAAAATTGAGAAACCTGGCAGGATCAGAACAAAATTTACGTCTAAGTTAATTTAGGAGGCATTTATTTTCTCCTTTTAGAGATATTTTTTAGGAAGACGAAAAGCGCGGCCCGACGGCATGAGGAGGTGAACTAACCACTCACTACTATGAAAGGGCTTATTTTGGACACTGCATCTCAGGCAGTTTATAAAAATTGTCTGTAATAAAACTCATCAGAGATGATTTTTTATAATCAAAATTGACATCTAAGATGATTTTTCTTAAAACCCGTCTGTGATGAATAGGTCGTCGCATACGATTTTTTTTGTTGAAGTGGACATCATAGATGGTTCTTAAAAAACCCTCTGTGATATATAGGCAATCACTGAGCTTTTAGCCCAATCCGTCCATGGCCCATTAAGGCTCATATACCAACAATTCAACCCACACCACCTATATAACCTTCTAACCCTAACTAGCCACCCTCCTCTACCCTGCCGCATTAGATCCACTGCCGTTGTCTCCTCCCTTCTTCTGCGCACCCATGTTCCACTCAATCCGGCCCTTCCTCCCACCACTTCCCCCTTCATCTTCCTCATCTAGCCTCCACTAGCTCGCTCCCGTCCTCCTCCCATATTATCCTCCCGCATCCCCAACTCCTCACCATGAGCCACCACAGAAGCTACATGCGGGTGTCGGTGGACATGTCGAGGAGAGTGTCGGCCACCTGGAGCTTGGCAGGGATGCGGTCCGGTGGCCTCCACCTCCAAATCCCGCCGTGGCGACGAGGCATCGTCCTTGAGCACGAGGCGACTGGATCCCTTCCCCTGGCCAACATGTCCTCACGGCTCCTTTTCTACCCCCAGCGCTGCAACAACTTCCTCGACTCGCCCCTGTGGTCCCCACCGTTGGGGTTCCTCTCGGACTCATCCTCTTGGGAGCCCGACGATATCAACCTTGACCTCAGGATGGACAATACCACCGCACGCTCCTACCTTAGCTGCCTCGTCCACCACCTCTACGACTATCCCACCTCTACAGCTGCTGTCGGAGCGGCGCAGGTGGCGAGGCGGTGGTGGCAGGTCGAGCACCTGGGCGCGGGGTGGCTCAAAATGGAGGCGAGAGGCAACATCTATTGTCTTTTTTTTGAAACCCTAAAACCATGTCAGATAGATGAAGATGAATCATCGCATCGTAGACCCTTTCACTTAGACGGGTGAAAAAACCGTCTAAGATGTAATTTTTAACCCTTCTAAGATAAATCTGTGGGTAGCAGTAACCACTACGTACCTTTTATACTAGTGTATAGGTACTCATCGCTAGCTTACCACGGATGAATTTGATCCTTGTGGATCGACAATCAGCCAGTAGTTCGCACACGCGAAGTCTGATATTTTATTGCTTGCTTCGGAAACGTCTCACATCAGGTATGTTACGTACGTGGAACAACCGAAAGGAATTAAATATCTTAATTTGGACTTTACGTATATATATAGGCCTAATATTCTCCTTGACAACGTATCGTTAGGGTTAAGCATAGTATCATGCAGTTAATTAGACCGTGAGATGTATCTTTAACGAAGAGTTCTTGGTTATCCCTTTCACAGTGCTTTCGATCGGCTGGGCCAGGCACCACGCACCAAGCTAGCTAGAGCTAGTGCGCGCTTGCATGGCATGCATCAACGCGTGTTGCGAGGTGATGCAGAAACCATTTGCAGCTAGCGCTACCTAACTAGCTTCTAGTAAGTCTCGACGTTTTTACGTGTGGAAAGAATTGTTCTATTCCATTCCTGAATCGACTTTGCAGTAAAAGAATCGCAGTAATTAGGGTCATGCATTTCACCGTCGGGGTCCAGATGTGACGATTGTACTATGAGATTACATACACTCAAGTAGTACAAGTTATGTATAACCTCAGGAGAAACCCTAATTTATTTTGCAGTATGTTTACTAGCAAAAGGACGTAAGTTTACGGACAGATTCACCCTCTCCCTCTTCCACACGTTTGTGTAAAGGGAGCCGAGCCGATTACAACGTTGGGAGCTCCCTCGACGCTGTATCGCACTGTAGTAATTCTCTTGGATAAATACCAATCAAGTGTAGTGTATTATACCGTTGCACGGAGCTTCTTTGACGGTTTATCGCATGGCAGCAGTTCTCTTTGACAAATGTCAACCATGCAAGCGCAATGTCATGTAGCGAATTCAGAATACGAACAGGCTTCATCAACCGCCGTTATGTACTTATATATCATGACGACCGACGTACTAAAGAAACCTCTTGTGCCACTAAAATGGTTCCTACACGAAAACCAGACAATAGCAAGCTCCAAATTGTAAAATCACATATCCTTTAATTCTATAATCTATCCATAACACACTCCTATCCTATCTACCACAATTCCACAAACCTAGCTCACATCTACACTGTTCTCTACCTCGTAGCAACTTTGCAAAAGTACAAACCATTCCTCCCGCACTCCTTGAAAAAGCAGAACACAAATAACCCTAGCATATATACCAAACCCATCAGCCAGCCCAAGTAGTTATTCATCAGGTTGGTTACCAGTGGGCACAAACCCTGGGGGCACACAACTTAGACACAGTATGTCCCACTTAGCTTCCATGCATCCTCCCCCCACTCCCCACATATAAATCCACCCCAGCCTCGCACACACACCACCACCCCTCTCGACACAAACATATCCGGTGTAGATACACAAGCACGACAGCACACAAAGCTAGATACACAAGCACGACAGCACACAAAGCAATGAAGCCTACGGGAATCGACATGCCGGCGGCGGCAGCTTATTACGGCCGCGTCCAGCCGCCGCCGTTCTGGTCAACGCCGACGCCTTACCTATTCATCGCCTTCGCGGTGGTGATGGGGCTCATCGCGGTGGCGCTGGCCGTGCTCCTCTGCTCCCGCCGCAAGGAGGGCCGCGGCGGCGGCGGCGAGGAGGAGGTGATCGTCCCGGCGGGGATGATGTCCGTGCGCGTGCTGGCGCCGCTGGACAGGGAGGCGCCCAAGGCGGTAGTCGTGATGGCCGGCGAGGACGCGCCGTCGTTCCTCGCCAGCGCCAAGCCGCTCGCCTTCGCCGAGGTGGCCAGGGTGCAGCGGCCGTGCCAGTGCTACGGCGGCGGCGGCAAGGACGGCGCCGCCAACGTGTAGCTAGCTAGCTCGCTCTCGATCGCCGACATGCATGCATATCCATGCATCGATCAAATTATATGGGAGGAGCAATTTTGGTAGAGATTTTACTTCCTTTTCTCCTTTCTAGTTTCCTGACGTGCAACGATGCGATGTTGTCCTTGTGTACAAAGCTGGGTTGCTGCTGAGAGCATGCAGCGAGTGCAATTAATACGCTGTACAAGTGTATGTGCAATGGGGCAATGACTTGTATGCACTCGATGTTAGAATTGGTGAACCGCGCCGGACGGACGTTCAGAATCGAAACCCACGAAAAAATTCGAAAAAAAATGACAACATTGACACAACATGCTTCTATCATGTCACAAAATGTAGAATCCAAATTAGATATTTCTCGTGACTTTCTGGATGTTCATCATCTGTCGTGATTACATCAATCCCACATAAAGTGGTGAGTGCACCCAAGTCACTCCCTTGCAAAGGTGTTATGAGATGAGATGATTAATGATTTGGCTTTTAGCTAGTTTTGCAACGAACGCTAATTTGCTTCAGGGTACTATTTGAGGCACGTAATTTCAGGTATACTTCTACAAGAATTGAACTGTCTCCCTAGATTTGCAAAGTTTTTAGGTTAGACAATCGCTCTAGCTATCCACGGAGGTGAGCGATGTCATGTTACCAAGGATACTAATAGCTTTAAAAAGGACCACAATAGCTTCATTCATGAATCCACAATAAATTCAACTAATTCGTGTAGGTGCAGTCTGGACCAACTCCTTTCTGAATGCATCAGATCTAGAGAGGTAAAGTACGTAGCTTCGCTTCAGATTTTGTAGGCCATATCCTGAAGCTACTATGCATGGCATGCATTTGAAGTTCTTTGTTCCAAGTAGCATGTACGTAGCTTTAAATGACGTATATATAGCGCGCACACACTACTCTCTCTCTCTCTCTCTCTCTCTCTCTCTCACCTAAAGTTATTCTACACACCAGAGATGCCCTAACTAGTTTCATGCTTATCATCAATCAGCGAATGATCGATCACATTATCTCAGTGTTGCTTTCCTATATGCTTTCTAAAGAGAAGGAAAGCGCGCGCTTTCTCTCTCTCGCTCAAGCCCGTACGGAGCCTGTGCAGGACGTGCGACTACACAGAGCCCCAAAAAAATTAGGGCCCTCAATTTTTGTTTAAGTATTACTTTCTTATGCATATTTTAATTTATTAAGAGAATATTTTGACCAATAATTACTTTATTAATATGCGGCTTACATGATATAAAATATAATCATAAGTAAATACTTTAAATAGGAATATAATGATATCAATTTTATGTCACATAAATCACATATTAATGGAGTAATTATTGGTTAAACTTTGTCTTAACCAATTAAAATACACCTTACAATCTTAGACGGAGAGAGTGTTCCTTAGTACTCCCTCCATCCCAAAATATAAGGCACGCATGCATTCCAATATTTACAATTATGTCTATAATATGTTAGTTATATGATACAAAAATGATATCATTGGAAAGTGCTTTCAAAAACGAATCCAACAATATCACTTTTGTATCACATAATCAAAATATTATAAGTCTAATAGTAAATCTTGGAATGCGTACGCGCCTTATATTTTGGGACGGAGGGAGTACTATTAATCATAAGATTAGTTGTGAATGATCAAGGATTAGGCAATAAAGAAGAGAGCATTTACTGTTTCGTGGAAATATGCCAACAACATCACCTCACGCACACCTCTCTCTCTACCTTTCCTTGTTCTCTTCCAACTGCAAGAGTAGTTTCCTCTCCCTCTCCCTGTTCCTTTCCATCGCACAGCGAACAACGTCCTTGTGAAATTAACTCCCATCTCGATTCTCCTACTCCCTCGACTAATTATTCACAAATTCCCAAAAATAAATCCGCTGATGGAAATGAATAGGTATGCTCCACTCTCAATCTCTCATCTATTTATTGGGTATTTTTCTTCTGATCTTCTCATATCTCACTCAACCCGTGCTCTTCTTTGATCTCCTCTGCTACTGTCCATTGATTGGAGTTGGAGGCACCACGCCGCTTGGTTGCCGAGTAGAGCAACCAGAGCCACATGTGCCATTGCCTCTACATCCTACATCAATCAAACTATTAAAGGTTGTTTAATTCTTTTTTTATCTCCAAGTTCTTCATTTTTTAATACATGGCATTTTTAATATGAATCAGGATATGAAAAACGTAAGAGAATAAAGAATTGAAGAGCTCACTTAATCTCAAAAAGGAGTTCTTCATAGGTTTTTTGCAAAAGAGTTCGTAAGTTTCTTCTGAAACCAGAGGCTAGATGCTAATAATGATGATGCTCAAGCTGATGACACTAGAAATGCTGAAGCTCATGCAGGACAGAGTAATTTTGATAGTAATATGGTTCAGGTGGTTCATGTTGAGAATACTAATCCTGAGCAGGCTAACATTAATGTTAATATTTCTTCTCAACTGACTTATTTGATCCAAGAAATTGGGATGCCCTTGATCCTAAAATGGTTGATATATTGGTAGAGAAGGATCCTAAAGAGATTTATCTATCCTAAAGGGTCTTAAAGATAAATTTGGTAGAAGGTTTTATGCAGTATTATACACTAGAGTTTTGTCGAATGGAGAGAAGTGCAATAGAATTGGCTTGTATATTACAAGATCTTGATAGATTTTTTTTTGTTTTTGCAAAACATTTGGAAAAAGGCAGGGCATAGTTCAGTTGGCCAATGAGGTTTTTAGTGATTGGGTACATCTTAGTATTAGACTTAGAGAGTATGAAACTACTGCAGTACATGTTCAAAATATGGTCACTTGCTATGATTTACGTCTCAGGTTGCAAAAGAACCAAACTATTGATAGCGCGTGTCGGCGTAGAGACGCCTCTAGCGGTGGTCCGGAGGGACCCCCTTTGGAATTCGGCCCAGGGGAGTAGTGAGTCTCTTACGAGCCCTGGGGTGTATTAGAGCTTTGCGAGTAAACCCGGTGGCTAAGGAAGTAAAGACGCAGACATTTACCCAGGTTCAGGCCGCCTTGGAAGGCGTAATACCCTACGTCCTGCTTGTTTTTGTATATATTGGCGTATATGGAGAGTATGATGAGTTACAAAGGTGCACACTGTTCTTCTTCTTGCTCTAGCCCTGAGGAAGAACGGTGCTTCTTTGGTACGGAGTAACCTTAGAGAGATCTAACCTAGGGAAAATCGAGCTAGGAAAAGAGCCAACCCTTTGCATGGACCAGGCTCTCCCCTTATATACCCGGGGGGAATACCACATAGGTCGGCAAAGGAAAACATGAGCTGTACTTGTGCTGTAGACGACGTGGGCGTTACTGGAAGCGCCCACACCTTCATTTAATGCCCACTTGAGACTTTCGGCCGGGCCGTCGCCTCGCGGTGTGTCGGAGCAGGGGCTCTGACACCTTTGCCTTCGGCGGGCCCCGCGGACGGAGACTTACGGGGTTTCTTCTGACTGGGATGGTAAGTCGTCCTCTCACGGGCCCCATGGGTCAGCCTCTCATGCCGCGCAATTGGTTGCGCGGCGGCGTCCCCCATGGGGTGAAAAGGTTGACAGCGACAGGGCGTGCGGGGCGGCGCGCTTGGTCGGTCAAGGAATCTGTCAGCCCGGGCCCACCCCTGAGAGAGAGAGAGGGGGATAGCTAACAGAGCTTATCGCCTGCACCGGCGGGACCCAGCCTGACCGTCATCATGCCCTCACAGGGCTTCGGGTTCCCCGTCGGAATGACAGGCATTAAATGCCTCCGCCAGGGCGGAGGCTTGCCGGAGAAGCTTGGCGCTGGACGACGTGCATGGACGAGGGCCCCACCAGAGGACACGTCATCCCCCGGGCACTCGGCCCCGAGCGACCTCCTTCGCTAGGAGGGGCGCCAGCTGTCTTCTACAAGCCCCCGAGCAACCCCGAGCGCTCGGGGAGCACCCGCCGGGGGGCCGTTCGGGGTGCCTTGAAGGGGGAGCCCGAGGGAGAGTGCTCGGGGGGCGGGCCCCCGAGCGCTCCCCTGGGCCCCACATCTGCCAAGATGCCGAGCGCTCGGGAGGGGACCCCGAGCGCGCCCTTCGCCTTCTGGGACGCCGAGCGCTCGGGGACGGACCTCGAGTGCTCGCTCAGTGCATGGGCCGTGGGCTCCCGGAGGCCCACGACTCCTTCTGCTTTGCGGATGCAGCCTCTGGAGGAGACCCCTGATTCCTTGGGATTGGCCGCGGGCTCCGTACGACGATCCGGGTGGGGCCCAAGGCCCCAGCGACCGGAGCGCCACGCGTCACCCTCTGCGGTATCTGGTTGGCCTCCGCCGGCGGTTAGGGGTACCCTGGGCCCCATTCCGCCGACAGCGCGGCTCAGCAACAACTTGAGAAAGAAAATGATCATTGATGAAAAGTTTTGTTTAGAATTCTTTTGATTGTAAAGTTTCTTGCGAAACACAGTTTATAATTTCGTGGTACTAATTTAAAATTGTATCAACTTCTTAGGCTTGGTGAAATGTTGGCTGAATTTGACCCAGTTATTCAAGATCATGTTCAACGCATAACAAATGATGAAACTCACTCATTACCTTGGTCATGGCATCCAAAATGAGTTAATACATTTGCTTGCTTATTCAATTAAGTCTTAAATCACTAAAAAAATAAAAGAAGCAAAATATTTCTCAGTGATACTTGATTGTACCCCTGATGTAAGCCACCAAGAACAAATGTCTTTGATTATAAGATATGTTCATGCATCTTTGAGTTCTGTTTGTGTTGAAGAATCCTTTTAAAGATTTTTGGATGTAAATGATACAAATGGGCAAGAACTTTTAATGTTTTGCAGGATGAACTGATGCATCTTGATCTAGATATAGATAGTGTGAGAGGGCAGAGTTATGGTAATGGGTCAAACATGAAAGGTAAGAATCAATGGGTTCAAAAAAGACTTTTGGATATAAATCCTAGAGCTTTTTATACAGCATGTGGATGTCATAGCCTTAATTTGACACTGTGTGATATGGCCAAGGCTTGTGGTAAGGCTAAGGACTTTTTTGGAATCATACAACGTATCTACACAATATTTTCTAATTCAACTAAGAAATGACTGAAAGCTGAAAAGATCAAGATTATCAACTGTGAATAGGCGATTATAAAATATGCAACCAAATTGAACCACATGCATACTATTAAACAAGAATGCAAGAAAAACAAATATGAAGGAATGGAAACAATCACAAACATAAGGGCGATAAGGATTTGTTGTTGAAGTTCAAACATTTGGCGAGACTCTACGTCTCTGTTGAGGAAGCTTGATCCAATGATCAAAGTCAGCACCGAAATGTGCTCTTTCCTCAAGAGACTTGTCGATCCGAAGACTCCACCTTCACTTGTAGCAGCCCTTGCGGTAGGTGAGTTCCAAGCCCTCAAAAACTTGATAGGGTGCTTCACACTTCTTCTTGAAGGCTCCCAGCGACTACTAGCTGTTTAGGAGTTGACAATATCTAAGAGTAAAAACTTTGATCGAGTTGGCTTGGAGATAAACTCTTGCTTGATGCTCAGCTAGGGCTCAACCTCTCTCTCTCTCAAAGATTTCCTAATAAGGAATAGAGCTTTGGCTTAAGGAAATGCGGCTTGAGGCTTAGGAGAGTAGGAACTAGATGATTCAAAGGGTTATCAGGGCAAAGAGACTTGGGGGTATATATATCCAACCCCTCAAAAACTAGCTTTTATGTAAAAAGCGAAAAGTTGACCTTCCGACTTTGAACTCGGAGGTTCTGACATTTTGAAACCAACGGCTATATTGCTGTCCAGAAACAGATCTCAGAACATACGGAAAAAACCCAGAGGTTCCATTTTCATAGCACAATAGACAAATGCACATGTAGAAGGTTCTGATATGGAACTCAAATCTTCCAGGATAAAGGATTGTCTTAACAAGACAACTCCAGAATAGACATCCGGAGGCTCCAACATGTAACTTAGAACTTCCGAGATTTCAAAAGACTTAAAAGACATTTCAAAGAACAAGAACTTGGATGTTCCGGAAGCAACATGGACACTCCTAGATTTCAAAGTGAAGTCCATAACAAAGACTTAGAGCATCTAGAAAACTTCTGATTGCTCTGACTTTTGAACACTTAAGACTTTGGCAGTTTCAGAACCAAAACTCGGAGGGTTCAAAACAAACTCGAATGTTGTGAGATTTCAAAGGAAAGTCCAGAGTAGAAGTTCAGAGCATCCAGGAAACTTTCGGTTGTTCCGACATTAGAGCACATAGGACTTAGACGTTTCCAAAACCTAAACTCAGAGGTTCTAGGAAAATCTCGGATCTTCCAAATTTTAGAAATCCAGACAAGAAGGGTAACTCGGAGGCTCCGAGTTCCCTGATTCCACACACAACATAGATCTTGGAGGTTCCAACTTTTTCTGAAAAAGCGTGTAGAGAGATTTCAAAGGCCTCTTGGAATTTTGAAATTGACTCATAATTACCAGCTACTTAATCTCAGTTCCCTTTAATAGTACGGCTTGTTCTAAATTCAATTTGATTCAATGAATCACCGAAAGAGGTAGAAAATGTCCTTATCTCTAATTTCTTCAAGCATATCTTCCATTGAAACTTTCTGAGGTCACCAAAGCACTCCTTCATGGAACTAATAACTTGATCACACTTGATCCACACATTAGTTCCTTAATTATTTTATCATTAATTACCAAAACTCACTTAGGGAACCGAGATGCACTTTCAATAATAGATCTTGAAAGATAATATAACTGGATTAACTCTCAAGTTGTTGTCATCTACTCATTAGCAGACTCGCATAGATAGTGTCAAAGCTATAAAGCTGGTCTTTAGCAAATAATGAACTTGGTGATTTCGAATTTTTAGTAGCAATGTCATTTGGTATGAAATATTATTTATAGTGAATTTGGTCAGCAAGACTTGCAGTCAAAGGATATGCTTATTGATGTTGCTATTGAGCAAGTGCAGGGGCTGATTACCTTTTTCAATGGTATAGAGAAACCGGTTTCTTTGATGCATTGAAATAGCACTAGAAAACGATATTGATCCAACATTTTGTAAAAAGGTGAAATTAAAAGAAAAGAAATTTGATGAAAACCCTGATGATGTGTGATTGCTTCACAATCTGCACACGAGTCATTTAGGATAAAATATCTCATGCATGTTGTTGATCAAGCTATCACTTCACTTACAAGGAGGTTTGGACAATTTAAAGAATATCAAAAAACTTTTGGTTTCTTATTTACTTCCTAATGCACTGCACTCATTGGATGATAAGAGCTTGAAGTCTTCTTGTAGTCGTCTTGAGGCTGCACTTAAAGAGTGGTGAAAAGTCTAACATTGATGGTGATGAGTTATGCGTAGAGTTGAAGTTACTCCAAGATTTCATTCCAAAGAATATGGGCTATTGATATTTTAATTTTTCTGAAACAACTAAATTGTTTTCCTAATGCAACTATTACAATAGAAGTTTGTTGATTATTCCAGTAACCGTTGCATCGGTAGAGATAAATTTTTCTAAACTGAAATTGTTGATGTCCTACTTGTATTCTACAATGACACAACAAGAAAAACTAAGTGGGTTGAGTATGATAGCACTTGAAAATGATGTTTTAAAAAGGTTGCTTATGAAGATCTAATTGAAGATTTTGTATCGAGGAAGAAGGATCACACATTTCTACTAAAAGATAGAGTAGTAGTTAAGAGTTTTAAATTTTTTTCTTTTGATATGATGTAATTTTTAGAACAATTATATCACCGTTATGATATAGACATAAACTCGTTTTCTTAATTAAAAGTCATAATTTGGATTTTGTACCGAAACTCCAATTTCTTGGGTACGGCCCTGCTCTCGCTCTATATATGCCTACCGAGTCACAAAGCACTGGCGCTTCTGTTCTGATCCGAAACTCCGAATCCGATCGAAGATTTAGACTAATGGTAAATAACTCCAGATCATATGGTGTGCGTGCGTCAGCTACATAAAGCGATAGCGACCAGTGTCAAACCGCACCAAGCAACTTGCTTTACAGGTAGAAACGTCTTTTTCTGAATCGGTAGTTTGACGTACGTACCTAACATGCATGTCATCCTTTGGTAGTTTGATATGCATGGCGCGGCGACATGTACGGTATTTCCGGAACAGGTTTCGTCGCGGTGGTGCCTCACTGCATCTATTTTGCATTCCACCTGTAATGTTATGTATGCGACTATGCTTAGCCCTGTTTTCTTCTTTTTGTCAGAGAAATGTATCACCATGCATTGGTCCTTTGTAGAATATATCTTGCCTGCCTTTCAAGAAAACGAAAAGAAAAGAAAGAGACAATGCAGTACTGGTGGTAGGCCGGGGGCTGCAAGCCTGCAGAAACGCTAATGCGTTTGCGGCTCGTTCCACGCGCAAGTTATTCACTTGCTCAAGACTGGACCTTTTTTTCCTCTCCCTTTTAATGGGAAGACTGGACCTAATTAGGTAGCCCATCCTGCCAATTCGCCCCAAAATATTATTCGGGCTGACAACCCTCCCCGCTTGGCATTGACCAACTGCGTACATAAGTGATTAAGTTTCACTGGGCCGGGCCAAAATGATATGGTCGCCTTGCTCTTTTTCCGTATTCCAAAGGACGTCACGACGATTGGTTATTTTGAGATATTTACATATTTTCTATAAAAAAGATATTGATATACTCTTCAAGCTAATAATTTGACCATCATTTCTTGTAAAGAATGTTGTTCTAATAAAACCTGATATACATTCTGAAAGTATATATATTTTATGATGGATCTAATGATATCAATTTGGCGTTGTGGATGTTGATAATCTTTTTTATATGGATTATCAAATCTTCGAGTGTGTGACTTGCGTGAGAGGGAGTATAATTGCTGATCTCAAATTGGTTCTGAACTAGCACTTCACTTCGGAATTCTTTTTTGAGAGAGCTTCCTACGAGTGACTGGTGTCTGTTGTATTGAGGACATGTCAAATGGAGACCACATCTTGGTGGAAACATAGAAACCTAAATTTGGACCACTGGATGCAAAATGAGAGATGAGATGAAGTAAGATAACCCCCCTTTGATGGTTAGGTCTCGTACATTTTGTAAAAAGGAGGGGGTTCTTTGTAGCATGTCTTTGAGTGGGATGGGAGAGAAGGATAAGATCTGGACCAACCATTTTGCATCCAATTGTCCACATCGAAGGTTTTCATGTTTCCACTCACTAGATATTTACTCCTGTGGTATTGGCCATGCGCACTTCCTACCTTACCGTACATACCTCCATGGCTCCGTTCCTTTAGGTACACACTAGATGCACACAACTCGTACACCTCAATCTCACGCTATAATGCATGTACATCCACTATAGTACTATACACCTGCCTTATCACTGAACACGCACGAGTACGTATACTCCGTTCAAATAACACACATATTATGACACTTGAGATTAAACCTGAGTGGATGAGAACATACACCCTTGCCACTAGACCATCGGGATGTCCTCTCATAAACTCCTTTAATGAGTATATATACTGATGGTTTTGGTACTGCCACAACTCCAGCGTTATACATGCATGGATCAAGACGGGAGTTGATCAATGTGTTATACTTCTAGGAGCAAACCAATATTGATGGTGCGAGTTTATCGGTGGTCTCAAGTCCTACTTCTCCTCCCATCCTTTCCCTTCAATCCATATTGTTCCAGCTTCCAGCCTTCACCTCTCCCTCGCATTCGCTCTATTTATGGCTATCCTCTTACCATTCTTCACTTCTCCTTTCTCTCACTACCTTATGACAAAAAATCTAGGTGATTATTAATAGATCCCATCTAGTTTATTACATCCTTAATTCCACTAGTGAGCCACCGGTGTATCTGAATCTTAGATTGAGAAGGTATGTGTTCTGTTGTTCGTTTGCGATGAGTTTGTTAATTTATTAATTTATTTCCTCACTTCTTCGCTCATAAGCCCAATAAATGTGCCTTTTTTTTCTTTCACGTACCCAGAAAATCAAGAACACAAAAATAAGAACATGTTTGATTAGTTGTCACAATTTTACATAATAATGCTACAATCATTCGTAGCTGTATGCAGTGTATCACGCACGATCTAAGATCAGTAGCTATGTATCATGCACGGTCTAAGATCAGCACCTTCTTTTTATTCGCGGTATTTTTTTTCTTATCTTATGAGAACTGAATTGTTGCATGTAAAATTTCTTTAAATATTGTTATGCAATTCCTACTAATCAAGCAGGCGCTAAAAGCAGAGCAAGAAAACGGTATCTTTAGCACACGGGGCATGTGCTTTTGTTGTAGATCACCCGGCAACACCACGGGCGCAAAGCCGTTGACCCGCGCAATGTTATTGTGTAGCAGCGCGGCCGATCTATCAGATGGACGGCCCAGATGGAGCCAAGATTGGTGAGGCCAGCCGCTAACTAGCCTTTCCCACCGCCACCGTCCACGTCGCGCCACGCGCCTGAGTCTTCCCCACTCGCATCTTCCGAACTGCCTGACGTGCTGCTCGGATCTGATCGGCGGCGAGGGGATGGAGGCGGCGCCGAATCTGAGCGCCGCGGCGGCGCCGCCGTCGGCGCTGGCGCTACAGGTGGACCTCCTGCAGCTGCCGCCAGAAGTCCCCGCGCCGGGGGACCCCGCGCTCCGCAGCGTCCTCGACCGCCTCTTCGCGCACTGGCTCTCCCTCCCCGACACCGTCGCGATGGTCAGCTGCCTAGCCCAGAAGGCCAAGGGGAGCGGCGGCGGCGGGAGCGGGGGCGCGGGCCTTGCGAGCGGCGCGATGCTGCCGTCGATGATGATGCAAGGGGGCGCCAATGTGCCGCCGCTCTCGCCTAGGTCGCCGCGCCTCGCGAGGAGGCCCAGCGGGGTGAGCGCCGGACAGTCCAACCGCTCCGCGTCCCCGCTCCGGCCGGCCACAGCCCGCGCCGTCAAGGAGATCATACCGCAGGTACGAACATATCTACGATCCACTCGATCAATTTAGGGAACCGCCGTTGCCATTTTTGAGTGGGATGATCGAATTGTCGATGTGTTTTTTTTTGCCAGTTTTATTTTCGAGATGGGCGCCCACCACCATATGAGTTGAAGAAGCAATGCATATCTGTAGTTGATCAGCTCTTCGCTGGGCACTCCAATGGTCTTCGGATTCAAGGTGCGTCAATTGCGATGCGTCTTCGTGCTAATTTTGACTAATTGTGATGCGTCTCAATTCTACTTACATAAGTGACTGGTGACAGCCTGACAGGACAAGGATAGTTTGATTTGGTCCTTGCTGCTTTCACATGATCATATTTTCTTTCAAATCGGTGCCCAAGTTTGTTATTTGGAGTGGCTTAAAAGCACAACCAAAAACATGTGTTAAATTTTCGATTATCTTTTGACCATATCAGATTGTGCGTGAGGCTGTGAAATAATCTCTTTTCGTGTTTTTTTTTCCTCTTTTCGTCACAATAGAATTTCGGATGGTAACAAGGGAGCTGTGCAAACTACCCTCGTTCTTTACCACTGTTCTTTTTGGGAAGATCGATAAGGAGAACACTGGATTTGTCACAAGGTAGTTGGCTACTTGACCAGTTGTAGTAGTCTGCAGAACACAGAAATGTTAAATTTTGCATTGTGATATTTGCCTCCAGGGATGCCTTTATGGATTTCTGGGTGAATAGCAATATGATGACTATGGACGTTGCAACCCAAGTATTTACAATTTTGAAGCAAGATAATCATGATTACCTCACGAAGGTATGTGTGCTTTACAAAACATAAGTCTACAGTGAAAGAGTTCATAAATGGATTAATTCAGCAAGCATGTTACTGATTTTGATTCATGATTGATGTCCTTGTTAATTTAGGAGGATTTCAAACCGGTTATTCGAGACCTTTTGGACAACCATCCTGGCCTGGAATTCTTAAAGAGCACGCCAGAATTTCAAGAAAGATATGGTAAAACTATGTCATTCCATGATCATTTTAATGAAATATTGAATCTCATCTGATATTTTCTTCTACTTATACATACAACATTATTTGTCAGCTGAGACTGTCATATATAGGATATTTTATTGCTTGAATCGAATTGGAAGTGGCCTTCTCACACTTAGGGAGCTGAAGCGTGGAAATCTGCTTGATTCATTGCGACATGCTGATGATGAAGAGGATATTAATAAAGTGTTAAGGTGTCACGTTGAAATCAAAATTTTGACACCTTTTGCTTCTATCCTTTTGTACAAAATTTTATTTTCTCTACAACTTGTGCGACACTAAACATTTTTCATTCTCTGTAGGTATTTCTCGTATGAGCATTTCTATGTGATATATTGCAAGTTCTGGGAGCTGGACACAGACCACGATTTCTTTATTGATAAAGAAAACCTTATTAAGTACGGAAACCATGCATTGACGTATAGGATTGCAGATAGAATTTTCTCGGAGGTTGGTATTCTTTTTGTTCTACCAAATCATCAAGTTTTCTTTAGTTTTGCTTTATCATTTTGATGCCAAGATTCAGTTTATATTAGGATTGTAGATATAATTTTCTCGGAGGTTCATATTCTTTTTGTTGTATCAAATCATATTGTTCAAGTTTTCTTCAGTTTGGCTTTCCTTTTTGATTCCGAGATTCTCTTTATATTGAGTTCGTGCTGACAATGTTTAGTTGATACACAATAGGTTCCGAGGAAATTTACCAGCAAGGTTCAAGGGAAAATGAGTTATGAAGATTTTGTTCATTTTATATTGTCTGAAGAGGACAAATCATCAGAACCAAGCCAGGAGTATTGGTACGTCCAGCTTTTGGTTTTGCTGCTGTTTGCTAGCAATGCTCCAGCTATTGTTAGTAGTACCATAATGTTCTATTTTGTTGGACTTCCTATTATGCATCACCTAGAATCTAAGCCATTGCTAGTTTATGCATCGCCTATAATATTATGATTTAAGTTTATGCCTGTTATGTAAACATCAGAATGATCATGGTTTTATAGTACTGGTAAAAAGGTACTCATGGTCTTATAGTACTGGTAAAAAGGTACTATGGTCTTATAGTACTGGTTTGATTGTCTATCTAAGATAGCAGAACTCTTGATTAGTTGCCCCTCTGCCAAAGGACTCCTTTGGTTTGAACCATACAAGCGATTAACAAATGAATGTGCGTATTTGGAGATGGTCATTTTTTTTCTTTTTTGGACATGGTAATAGGGAAAAACAAATCTACTCCTAAGATCATAGGAAGTCTGCCTAAGAAGAAACATCCTGACTATGAGGTCTTAAAGGAGATTTGTCTTGCAAATAGCCCTTCATGATGCTAGTTCACTTTTAATATGTTATTTTGATTTTTGAGCTACTTTGGATGTTGAATATTATAGAAACTCCTTATATTTATGCTTCCCATTGTCCTTTATTCAGGTTCAAATGTATAGATTTGGATGGCAACGGCATACTCACACACAATGAACTACAATATTTTTTTGAGGAGCAACTTCATCGCATGGAATGCATGGCCCAGGAAGCTGTACTGTTTGAGGACATCTTGTGTCAACTAGTTGATATGATTGGACCAGAGGTCACCATACCTTTTCTATACTTGTGCAGTTCCTAAGATCCTGAATTTTTTTTTGCGAGACTAAGATCCTAAACATTTTAAAGCTGATTTGTACATTGTTTATTCAGGATGAGACCTTCTTTACATTAAAAGATTTCTGGAGGTGCAAATTGTCTGGGCATTTCTTCAATGTTCTCTTCAACCTGAACAAGTTTATGTCCTTCGAATCTAGGGATCCCTTCCTCATCCGCCAAGTGAGTCAAGTTCCCACACGTATTCTACATCCGCTGGGTGCTGATATTGTTGGTCTGTGTAATCCCGCTAACAATCTGTGCTTTTCTAATGTATGTGCAGATGCGTGAAGAGCCATCTTTGACAGATTGGGATCGTTTTGCTCGGAGAGAATATATAAGATTGGCGATGGAAGAAGATGGTGAAGATGCTTCCAATGCAAGTGGAGATGTTTGGGATGAGTCACTTGAATCTCCTTTCTAAATTGAAGGCATTAAGGAATTTGGCAACACACAGCAAAGCATTAACATACATCGCTAATAATATCGAAATGAATGTGTTAATGGTGAAGTATTGAGCAACTATTTGATATATTATCTCTACAGAAACTACAGCTGAGGCAGTTGTGCACTTGGCATCATCTGAAATTTGACATAGTTTGTCGCGAAGTGCTAATCCAAGTCTAGAAACAGAAACTTCCGTTCAGTTTGTTGCAGAGTGCCTATTGTGGTTCCTGATGACAGTGAGTTTCAATGACAATTGCTTTCATGATTCCATAGATTTGGCCTGGTATTGCTGCTATACTTTGCTCGACTTATTCGTCGCAGCGACAGTCGCAAGTCACCTTGTGATTATTCTGAAGCCCCCATCCATGATCAGGTGACAAACAAGGAAGTCCGTGGTTTCAGATAGAGGATGCAATCACCATATGTTCGATTGTGCATTGGCTGGCACAACTACTTGCTTTTTTCTCGTAGTGTTGGATAGACACCTGTTCATTCTTTTTTCAATAAGGTCATCACTCATAAAAAATATCATTTACTCGTTTATTTTGTATCTATGTTTAGTTTGTAGTCACATGAACAATGAGTTGTATTACACAGGTTTTTTAAAGCAAGTATTAAATCTTGTTATTTTTCTAATACGTAAGTGCTTAAGGGTTGGATAAGACCAATTTTGTTCAAATGCCAGCGTCAGATACGGATACTAACAGAGTTTTTTTTTAAATATTATTTTTTTTTCAGAAATTTCAGAAATAATACCGCATTTCAAAATATTGCAAAAATAGCTTCCAATCGCCACGGGTTGTGGCGATTTGGGCTAATCGCCATGGCTCATGGCGATTTCGGAGTAATCGCCAGCAGACCTGCCGATTCAACACTGAATCGGCATGGGCCATGGCGGTTGGATCTAATCGCCACCAGCCATGGCGATTTCTCGTAATCGCCACCAGCCATGGCGATTTCTCGTAATCGCCAGGAGCCATGGCGATTTCTCCGCCGAAAGTGGCCCTGCCCCCCTCCAGCGTCCTTTTGTCCTTTTGTCGCCCGTGAAGTCTCCTGCCCGCTCTCCTGCCCGCTCTCCTGCCCGTCTCCTGCCCGCTCTCTATTTATTCACCCCTCAGCTGTCTCTGCCTCGCACCAATCCATGGAAAATTAAAAAAGGGATACAGAGAAGAGAGGGAGAGGGAGTAGGGTTTGGGAGCGAGGTGAGAAGAAATAAGCTCTCGAAAGTGGCAAGAGGGAGAGAAGGGACATTAAAGTTCGGGCGGTGTGAGGTAAATAGCTGCGTTATTATTTTGTTTAGTTTCGTAAAAATAGTAACTATGGCGTATTCCAAAATGGCAGGAATGGCCTCATCTGGTGCTGACGAGATGCCGAAGCAGAAGATGGTTGCCGACTTGCCCGCAGGTGTCGAAGTTCCCCTTTGCTGGTGCCAAGATCCGTGCAGACTGATGAAGTCGGATGAGTTCTCGTACACGTACGGAAGAAGGTTCTTCATGTGTGCTAACTACGACGAAGAGCCACCGAAGTTTGGCATGTCCAGACGGAGTCAACTGGTAAAACTCGCACATACCCGCATTTCTAACACGATGCAATACTATGGTAACAGTCGTTTGCTTGCAGTCTGCACCTACTATATGTGACTACATACAGTGGCTGGACGTTACCCAATCGAAAGAGGATGAGGAAGAACTCATGTGGAAGGTTAACTGTGCTCGAGGTCGGATTCAGGAACGCATGCACGAGGCAGAGGAGGAGGAGAAGAGAAAGCGTTGGCAGGAGATACAACGCAAAGAAAAGGAGGAGGCGGAACGTCGAGCTGCGGAGGCACGTGAGGCCGAAAGGGCGAGGAAGCGCGAGATGGCGCGTCGCGCGAAGGAAGAAGGGGAGGAAGCTCACGCTCGTCGTATGAGGAAGGGAAAATATCCGAAAGGCCCTGAGTAGTTATTTGAATATTGTATTAGGTTGTTTGGCTGTATGCGAATGTTATCGTACCGTGTTGTCACGCCATGCGTAGTCCTAACGATGTATCGAACTCTATATTTCGAAAAAATAAACTGAGTGTTCCATGCAATTCAGTAGAATAAACTGATTTTGGTTGTGTTTGATCAAATAAGTTGATTGGTGTTTGCTCAAATCAATTAGTAAGGATGAGATATGTACGTATTCTATAAAACATAGTTTCTCCACATGTCTGTTCATGCAAGCGTGTCTCGTGATAAGTGGTGTACAATCCTTTTGTCTTCAGGTTTGATTTTAAAGACTGACAGGAACATGTCTGTTATATTTAATGTTCTGAGGAAGAAGAAACCACTCTGGAAGTCATCGAGCGTAAGGAGATGGTGAATGATCCGGCTACCGTCGAAACGTGCAACAACGAGAACGAACTAACAATGCTCCATCGAGAACTAACACACACGTGAAGTGTACTAATTCATAAAGCTGTTACAATAAAACGTACTGAAAGAAATGCGTAATTCAAACGCCTCGTCGTCCCCTCTTCCTCCTGATCAGGGGCGAAGGTGAGTACCTCGGCCTCGCCTGTCCCGCTCCCGCTCTAGGCTGCCTGCCCACGTGAAGTATCGGGTCTGCCTCGTCGGGGTCCTGCGTACTCTGCGTGGGCAACGGTGGATGAGTGGGAACCAACTCCTCCGCCGTGTCGTGTACGATGAAGCCATGAGTGCCGGGGCTGTCGACGAGATAGTCAAGCGGACTAGATGGCATCTGAGGCGGCATCACAGCTGTATATGACCCGAATTAGTGAGCACGACAATATAAGGAAAAAAGGCTTGTACGAGTCGAGATTTATTTTACCTTGCGGAGTCATGAAGCGTGTGCCCGCACTCTGCTGCCATGCAGAACCTCCCGCCTCTGTGGGCCCCGGCGGCTGAGAGCTACCAGGCTGAGGGTCCGTCGCCCGTGTAGGACGCGGTGGTCTCTGTGCTCCCCGGCTAGTGCTCGCGCCGGCAACGACGTCATCCCTGCGCGTACACCTGAAGATGTCCATGATCCTCCTAGTGTACTCCGCGACCCTGGACAACCCTGAGTGGTGCTCCGTGCCGGATGGGATCTGACGAAGAATTGCCGTGACCTCCGTGTTCGCCGCAGTCGCCCACTGTCCCTGCAGAGTGAGAATCATAGGTGCGCGCATTAGTATAATTAGTAAAATAAACTCGGACAAGGAAAGCACGAAATGCACTGACCGCCAAATCCAGAGTTTCAGCCCCGATGATCGGGTACGTGTCTGTCGTCTGTGGCGCGGCCTCGTCAGGAGCCTCGGTACCGCGAATAAGGTGGACGCGCGTACGTGGCAAATACCACTGCAGGTAGGCGTCGAACTCCGCGTACCGAAACGGCCGCTCCTCGTGTAGGACGTTGTCCAGAGCAGTGTCCCACTCGGCAACGAAAGGGGCCATCCGTGCTGCCCACTGTGTATCCCTAGTACCCCCGCCCTTGCGAGTCCACCTGTTTACGTCATGAATTTGTATATCGTAAAAGCAACAGACAATCTAAGTACGTAGGAGTTTCGGAAAATTGACTTACGTGTGTGCGTTCGGCTCGACGGGAGGTACGTGCGGAGGCGGGTACGCCTGGTACAGACCAAACTGTCTCATCACACGGTGTGGTGAGTAGGCCTCCACGAAGATGTCGAAGACAATCTTCGAACTGGTCCTCCAGTACGTCTCGTCCCGCCGGCAAAGTGAAGACATCCCCTGGGCAGGCGCACGTCGCGACGTCCTCTCGTCTGAGTACGGCTCCCATACGACACTCTGCGCAGGGAGGTGCTGGAACTGCTCCACGAAAGAGAGGTAACAACCTCGTACCTGTGCCCTCGCCCACTGAGGCTGCAAGAAGTACGTACGAGGGTGTCATACTCAATGAACTAACGGCCTGAGGTAGAAATGCTATATGGAAATACAAATCGAGTAAGAGAGGAAGTAACTCACTGTTCTTCTTGTCCAGATGGACCCGAAAGTAGGTCCGTCCAGCGGTCCTGGTCCACGGTAGAACTCTGGGCCGTAAGCGTCGTCGTCGACCCATGGACGACCGACCGGAAAGCGCTCGAAGGACCACAGCTGAAGAAGAAGCGGGCAACCTGTGAGATTGGCGGCGGCCGCCTTCCTCTTGCACGCGCCACAGAGCGCTCGGTACAAGCCCGCAAGCACTGCAGACCCCCAGCTCGTAGGAGGTAGCTCATCCGCTGACTCAGCATCCGCGATCTGCCGGGCAAGCCCGATGTACCGAGCGTCCACGCTGTCTCCGTACGCACTCGTGAACAGCACGTACCCGAACAGCCAAAGCAAGTACGCCTCGAGTCCCCGGTCGAGCTGGTACTCGTTGAGATCTCCGTGAAATCTCTGCTCAAGGCTGCCCAGCTGCAAGAATAAAACAATAGAACGGAAATATGTTCAGCCCAGCACGAATATGTCGAACATCATTAAATGAGATACGTACCTCGAACTGACGAATCCACATGAGCCTGGGTCCGTGCTTCTTACGCGCTGTCACCACCTCAATCTCAGGCGGCCCAGGTGGTAGAGCTGCGGCAAACCTCTGCACAAGATCCTCCGGCCAACCGGCAAGAACCGGTAGCGGACCTACTGGCGCTCCCGCCAAAGGTAGGCCAAGTAGGCAGGCCGTGTCCTGCAGCGTGACCGTCATCTCCCCCCAGCCGAAGTGGAAGGTGTGGGTCTCCGGCCTCCACCTGTCCACAAGTGCGGTGAGTAACGAGGCATCGAATGGAAACCTCCGGGAACGAGCGCCCGCTGCAGCCGGGTCTCCGATGTCCTCGTCGTCCACCGCCTCAACCATCCGAGCGAGTGGTAGTAAACCGGACCACGCCAGCCTGTCAAAACAGGAAAGTAGTCAAATTAGTACGGAAACACGAAAACGTACATGCATTCAATTAACGTACCTGTCGATCCACGACTCGTGAATCCTCCACGCGTGATCAGGTGTACGAGTCCGAAACACTCCGAGATCACGGTCTCCTGAAGCCAGCAGCCTAGACCGGTGATCTCGGTCCTCTCGGTCATCTATCAGCTCGAATCCAGCCATCCCTATTCATGCGATACAAAAAAAAATTTTGTCCAGATGAAATAATTGAAGTACATATAACACGGATACATGAAATACATTAAGTACGTGAAGTAAATATGACAGGCATGTGAAAGGCAGTAGCAAATTACATAATAGAAATAGATGAAATGAACGAAGTACATAATACAGATAGACGAAATGAACGAAGTACATATAACACGGATACACGAAATACATTAAGTACGTTAACTAAATATGACACGCATGTCAGAGCTAGTAGCAAATTACATAATACCAATACTGCGACATAGACTACTGATGCCCAGAACCGGAGGCACCACCAGCCGCCTCCTGCTCCCTTCTTTCCTGCTCCCTTCTTTCCTGGTCTTCTTTCATCTTCGGACATTTCTTCACGCGGTGGCCAAATTTCTTGCAATAGCTGCATTGTTTGGTTGGCCCACCAGCCTCCGCCTCGTCCATCGTGTTATGAATACGGCGAGTCCGGCGTCGTCCCACGGTAGCTCGGAGGAGGCCGAAATCGGGGACATACATCAGTTCGCCTGGAGGTACCTGCGTGAAATTACCGACCACACGGAAACCATACAGCTCGCCTGTCCAGGTATCGCGGACAGCCTCCTTCGTGAAGTAGTACGACACAAACGGTCTTGTGTCCATCTTTGTCTTCGCAGCCGCACATAGCACGTGAGAGCAAGGCTTGTGCAGAAGCTTCGGCTTGTTGCACGTACACGTAGCAGAGATATTCGGTTGGACATGAAAAGTAACCTCATGAGTAATCTCCTGCGTGGAAACCCCAAATCCACTCTTCTGCTTTAAACATACCTCGAACCTACGGTGCACGTTACCCACGCGTCTCGCCTTGTGCATTTGCCCCTTCTTGGCTTTCTCCTCAATGTACAACATAGTCTTCGCACAATACGGTGTATCACCGAATTTTTCCATATGCAGTACTGCCTTTGCACGCCTCTCCTGAAAGTACTTCATTGTGCTGTGAAGCGAACCCTCCACGATGGCTACAAGCGGCAAACCGCGTACCCCCCTGAGAACGAAATTGTAAACCTCAGCAAGATTGCTAGTCATGATCCCGTACCTAGCGCCGTCTGTGTCATGGAGGAGGGACCACTGCTCAAGTGGCTCTTTACTTATCCAATCCGAGAAGCACTTCACCCGGTTCGAAGCCTTCCTCCTAGTGTTTGGATCCTCAACTCCCGGAAGGTCACAAAGCCTGTGTGTTACATCCGCAGGGTTACGTTGTCTAACCTCCTTCTTCGTGAACTCGTCGAGTCTGCTCCATAACTCGTCAAACTTCCTAGACTGGTTCTGTTTGCATAACGATTTGAAGAGGTTCATCAACTGCTTGTTCTTGAATTGCCGATAGAAATTGGCCGCTAGGTGGCGCGTGCACCACCTACTCCGTATGTCGTACCAACTGCCATCTTCTGGCAAATCTTGCCCGTCCCCAGTCTTTGCTACTCCCTGCTGAAGATGGCGAATTGCTAGCAGCAGCCCGGCATGCCGGTCATGGATGACACACACGTTTGGTCGATCCTGCACAACACCTCTCTTCAGACACACAAGGAACCACAGCCAGTTATCGTAGTTCTCGCAGTCAGCGAAGCCCATTCCCAGTGGCACTAACTGGTCATTTCCGTCTGCCCCAATTGCGGTAAATAGTGTCCCCTTCATCTGGCCTGTCATGAACGTCCCATCAATACAAATAACCGGCCGACAGTGTCTGAAAGCTTCTACGCATGGGCCTAGACTCCAGAAAGCACCCTTCAACGTCATTTTCCCAGGTATGTCCTCAGAGGGGTGTACGAGATGGCTGATGAATGACTCGTCGTTTCTTTGCCGCAGTGTGTCCAGCAGGTATGGTAAATTGTGGTATGAATCGATGAATGTCCCAAACCGCCGCTCCAGTGCGATCTGCTTCGCCCTCCATGCCATGGCATAGCTGATGCTGTACTGGTATTTGCTCTCTACAGATGTCTGTATGAACTGTGCTGGAATGCAGACATTCTTCACTATCTCGTGATACATCAACCCAGCCACGAGCTCAGCACTGATGTTCCGATGGGTGTCAGGAACACCGCTTATTACACATGTGTGCGGCACAACCCTTCGTATGACCCAATGCACTTCATACTTCCTCAGGGACGCATGCACGTACCCCTCACACCCAACAGACCTACATTTCACTGAGTACTGATCCCTGCTACTTTTCTGCACTCGAAATGTTCTCTGTGTCGACATCGCCCAAAGCTTCACCGCCTCTTTTACCTCTTTCTTCGTGCCATAGTACGCGCCTTGGACAACCTCGTTCGGTTTGTACGGATACTTATCGTCACTTCCGCCCTCGAGATTCATTCTGCCGGACATGTCAAGATTCCACATACTAGGAATCGGATCGTGGCCTCCGTCTTCATCCTCATCTTCGTCCTCTTCGCTGCTACCGTCTTCGACATTCGTCTGTTCCTCTCTAGCAACGGCATCATCATGCTCCATGATCTGCACTAGTTCAGGCCGTATCTCCCCCTCGTCCACCGAACCGCTGAGGTATTCAGTACCTCCTGTCGCGGAAGGTCCAGCGGAAGTTCCACCGACTTCCACTACAGGGCCTTCTTCTTCGCCAACAACTTCCTCTGCCGCTGCGCTGTTCTGTCCAACCCCGTTGCCTCCGCGTCCGCCTTCTTCAGATGACACCTCCTTATCTACTGCCTGGACCAACATATAATGCGGACCCTTCCGTGCCTTACTTGCCCTCAACCAAGCCCGCCAGTCCTTTGTCATATCTAGCGTGAAAAGATCCCACCGGACATGCTTGCAAGACTTGCTAAAATACGCCTGCACGGTTACACTTGAGACCTCCGGATCAAGACCGAATGCCCGTGTTAACCATTCTTTAATGTCATTGATGTGGTATCTCTCTGCATCTTGCAGGGTTAATCTCGTTTGTGGGAAACTACTAAGATCCACCGAACCAGTCTCTGGAATTGTACGGACGGTGCCAACACCGTAGTAAACTATAAATTCGTCTGGTTCTGACATTCCTGCCATCCAAAACGTCATATTTTAGCCTATACAGTCGAAGATACTATCATACGCCAATAATTTTTCTCGTCGATTTCTAATACGTTTCGAGTATTACGAACTATTATTCAACTTAATAGAAATTCTAAATCGATGTCGATTTGCTACTTCTAAATCAATGTCTATTTATTGTACCGTAATCATCTAATCATCTAATCGACTTACTACTCCGAATCATCTAATCATCTATCTATTGTACCGTACGTATCTATTTAAATTGCTACTCCGAATAAATATACCCTACAATTCTATTTAAATTGCTACTCCGAATAAATCTACCCTACATTTACCCCTAAATCTACATCTAATATTATATCTACTACTACAAATATTAAAATGCTACAATGAACGGTGAAATTTTCAGAAATTTACCTCCAAATCGCTGCACAACACCTCTCTTCTTCCCTTCTTCTTCCTCCTCTCTTCTTCCCTTCTTCTTCCTCCTCTCTTCTTCCCCTTCTTCTTCCTCTCTTCTTCCTCTCCCTTCCTCTCTTCTTCCCCTCTTCTTCCTCTCCCTTCCTCTCTTTTCTTCTCCTTTCTTCCTCTCTTTTCTTCCTCTCCCTTCCTCTCTTTTCTTCTTCTTTCTTCCTCTCCCTTCCTCTCCCTCCCCGAAACGCCCGTGCCCCTTTGCTCTCTGTTCCCAGCACCGGCGGCGCGCTCGGGCTAGATATCCAGGCGTTATCGCCACGGCCTGTGGCGATTAGGCAGTTATCGCCACGAGCCGTGGCGATTACGACGCGTGGCCTGGCGGTTGGCGAGTAGCGCGCGCATTTAACTCCCTATCGCCATGGCTCGTGGCGATTTCCCTCCTATCGCCACGGCTCGTGGCGATTTCTGATTTATCGCCACGCGTCGTGTCGAGACTGGTAGAAATCGTCGGTGGCTCTGGCGTCACCTGCTATCGCCACGAGCTGTGGCGATTTCTGCCTAATCGCCAGCGGCCGTGGCGATTGGAGGCTATTTTTGCAATATTTTGAAATGCGGTATTATTTCTGAAATTTCTGAAAAAAAAATAATATTTAAAAAAAAACTCGATACTAACAATAGGTATATAATTAAGGGATAAACTGAACTATTTTTGTGCTGAATTGATGTGCATTGTGTATAAAGAGGGGACAGCCAAGAGACAAAGCTATTTTTGATGGTCTAGGCAAAAGCAGTTTCACCTAGCACTCTAGCAGTAGACAAAGCAACTGGTATTTTGACCAGTTTTTGCACAACCAGCAATTTGCATCAAAAGCTGCTTAGCTAACACCTTTTTTTGCTTTAATAAATTGTTAAATTAATAAAGCCTTTGCTAGACCAACCAATCTGTATGTATTATTTGCATCAGTGCATTTTTTTTTCTTGAAGTCGCATCAGTGCATTTTGGGGAGAGACACAGGAGACAGACACTGGCTGATCAGTGCCCGAGTGCCCGAGCTGCTGAGCTACCTGGCAAGGTCATGCATTTGCTTTTGCTACTGCGCCAATGATTGCCTCCTGGATTGAACATCTGGTGCCAGCAAGAGAGAAAGACACAGAAAGAAAATAAAAGAGTATCCTGTGCTGTGCTCCTCGCCGTCTTCTGAAGCAAAACAAAAGAGAAAAAGAAGCAATCCATCATTCAATCATCTTTCCTACAACGGTGGAGAGAAGCAACAAGATTACAGAATCAAGCACGTCCGTGAATAGGAGAACAAGAGCCTGACTAACGGCGAAACACCAGCTACAAAAATGAAGAGAAAAACCAATGATCAATCTTTATTGCGCCTTACAAAATTGTTTGCTAAATTTTAACTAATCATAAGGACCGCGATTCGATTGGAGTTGCGATCTTTGTAGTATAAATTCCATCCCTTCTCTACTATCCATAAATGCGTTTTGCAAGAACCATTTTCACAGTCCAACAGCACAAAGCTTTCTTCTCCGTTGGGACTCTTGCTTGGCGTCACACAGCTATTTTTTTCTTTTTTGAACACAGCCAACTTGATGTTGTCCATACGTGTTAAAAACTACTCAACTTGCAATTGTAGCAAAGGCATAGGCTCATATAAATTCCAAAGTCCAGACCACTACTACCTATGTGGTGATGATAGATTAAAGGCACTTAGCCTACAAATCGCATCCCTATCCTCTAATACCAGTTGTATATAGTTAAATCATTGTTCTAGTTTTTGCCCAATGGCCAAGACACTGGCGTCATCAGAAAAGCACTTTCGATCAAGCTTTTATCCGAAAGCATGCTAATTAATGGTCTCTAGTTTCCTCACGCAAGATACTTAGCCGTGTAGTTGATGTTCACTTGCCGACTAGGACCTGATCACCTGACCCATCCAAGGCCCTATTCTATTCTAACCAATAAGTCCTGCAGTGCCAGTGAAAGCTAACAAAAGTAACGAAATCAAAACAATACGACACCAAATCCAACAAAGATTAGGTACGCAAAATTGACTCTGGAATTTCACTCATGATCATGGTTAATTCACTGTTGTTTTGAACAAGATGCGTCCACAAACCGATGGTAAAATTACGTACCAGTTGTTTTAATAAGGGTTTGTCCGGAGCACAGGAATTTCACAGAAAGCAATTTGATTCATGATTAAAAGTTCTCACGTTTCAAACAGGACCAAGAGATAACTTACATGCCAGAGTCTTTTACCATGGATCGGGAACATACCCAAAGCAAAATTCAGCTACAACCTTCCATTTTCCTGATAACTACACGACAAGAAAAGGCTGATGCTCAAAAAGGGAAGGATTAACAAGAGTCACCATAAACAGTCATTGCCTTTTAATTGACAGCAACATAAGCTGTTTGCTAAGGCAATGACTGTTTCAGCAACAAAACCCCTCAATAACAAACCATTAGATCCATGCCATGTGTACAATAAGGATGATGTCACATGTGAATGATTGTGTCTGTTGTGGAAAAAAGATACAGAATTCCATTACTTTGCAGCGTAAAACAAAATAAATATCGATAAATTATGGTATTAGGTGGTTATCCTTTCATCTTTCATCTCGCATGTTCTGGAAGCTAGAGATTTATCCATTCGCGACTTGGTCAAGAAAAGTACAAGTAATAAAACAGCCAATTATTTATAAAAAATCAACCTGACAGAATTACCATAATTTACCACGCTGCCCAATAGAACCTAAGAGTACGACAGAAAACCAGGAGCACAAAGCTGCTGAGGTAAAGCATATTACTAATACACCATTCATGGCATTCAGAACATTACTACACATCTGCCTTACAGTTTCAGGTAAAATTAGGTAACCAGCTGTCTATGAATCTAGACAAAAGATACACATAAAAGGTGGAGAAGTCACCGATGGATTGACCAAAGCATTTTCTAATCCATAAGCAACATGCCTGACCACAGATATTGTTGTCACATCTTGACAGAGATGGCCTGAAAGGCAATGGCTTTACATGGTTACAAGGGTCACCTGATACATAACTATTCTATTATTGTACACGGATTATTCCCTGTAATGCCAGCGATATAAGATCTAGCAAACTAAGCATAAGAGATTCTATTACTTTATGTTATCCAACGGCTGTCCTCTTAACATTCCATCTCGTATGTCTCCAGAGATATGTTATTTAAAACCATGGAGCCATAGCTCCATCCGCTGCCATCCGATCCATCCTACAGATCCGTGTCGTAAATAGCAGTTAAATTTTGCTTCTAATCAAGAGCGCTTAACCATAGTGTACATTTTTAACTTCATGTACCGAGCACTGTTCACTGCTGCCTACTCTCCCTGCCACCAGAGTAAAAAAAGAAGCTTACTGGAATAGAAAATGTGTGCATGGAGAATATGTGGCGGCCCCAGTGGAGTCTTTCCGATTTCATTCACTTTGATTCTGCATGGTATTCTGCATGGTAGATGCAAAATTTGAGTACATGCGTATTCTTGTACAGTCGATGCAATGATGTGTTGGATGCAAAATATTACTGTATGCATATATGCTGAATTTATGGTGATTATCAGTACAATTTGAGTAATCACTGCTAACTGGGAGTGCAAAACATGCAATATATGCTAATTGGAATGCAAAGTACTCACTGCGTCCGATAATGTAAAGTGTATTTTGATTGGTTAAGACAAGATTTTGATCAAAAATTATTTCATTAATATGTGGTTTATATGACACGAAATTGTTACTTATGATTATAACTTTGTATCACATAAACCACATATTAATAGAATAATTAATGGTTAAAGTCTTGTCTTAACCAATCAAAATATGTCTTATATTATGGGACGGAGGGGTAGTATCAATCTGTGCTAATTGAAATGCAAAGCAATATCAACCTGTGTTAATTAAATCATTTTCACACTAGAAACAAATTAAGAAGTATAGTAGTACCCGAGTGACTCTTTGGAGCTGTTTGGTTGGGCTTTGCTATGGTTTTCTCGGCTTATAAGTCAAAAACCTAACTAAATACGAAATATTCTAAATATATTTTTTCTATTTATAAGTCAAAACTAGTGTAAGAAAAAATATATTTTTTTAAAGTACTTTTTAGCTTTTATGAGATCTATGCTAAGCTCAACCGAACGCCCCTTTGTCTCACTACCAACTTACTGTCTTAAACTGACCCAAAAAAACTTACTGTCTTAAACACCATAAGGTCAGGAATCTAACTCTTCTTCCCATGCACATTACCACCGAGCGGTCCAGCAATTCAAAAAGACTGTACCGGCCTGTCCTAATCATTGCTCATTGCATTTTTTGTTATATTTCTATCCATGTGCTTAATCAGCTCCCGTATTTTCCATCCAATGGATACGAAGAGTGGAGCAACGGATACGGAGAGTGGAGCGACGACTCCGTGAAGCTGAAAATTCACTCATATTTTCCACAACAATTTCATCAAGAAACATACAGCTAGCTTAACATCCAAACAAAACTACCATAATCCACTGAAATGTCAATCAAATTCTTACGGGGGTAACACATGGTGTAGTTTGTGTAGGTGTGTAGCCTTTTGCTGAAGACCTCGAAATTCTTCCGTGCCTATATATTCACACACGTGGGCAACAAAATTCTTCTGTCTATATTCACACACATGAGCAGCATAAGCCAAACCAAAAAAAAACATGTACACATGCACATAGCACATAGTTCATCTGACCTCCTTGGCTTGTTTTTCCCCGGGTGTCTCTTATGCACATGTCATGCAACTACGCAAGGTAATGTAATGCAATGCCATTCCATTCCACAGGAAAAGTAGCTGTTTGTGTGCTCTGCACTTGCAGATTGCAGCTGGAGCAGAGCAAAAGCTACTACTTAATTTCGACAGAATTTCCGCACAGAAAAGGCATTTCGAGGAAGTCCACCTTCCCCTATGACGCCGACATATTCAAGACAAAACTGCAAATCAAGATGATAAAATCTCGAGCAGCCACATAGTTGAAAAGCCAAATTTGCTCGCATCACCAGTGATGAACAGTGCCCTCAACTTTAGAGGCTGCTTTGCCTTTCTTGCAATTTATAAGGAACACATCTCTGCTCGATCTTCCGCTCCATTAGTTCGAGCAAGAAAAATCCACTGCTTCTTTCCTCCTCCGCCATTGCAAAACCTTCTCCTCCCCTTCAGAGATGCAACACCACGGCGCCTGCAGCATTGCGCACCACTCCGTCACCGACTTCGCTGGCGTCTTCCTGCCGCAGAGCTACGATCCTCGCACCACGACGCATGGCTTGGGTCCGTTCGACGTGGTAGGCCGTCCACCGTACAGCTGCAGTGGCGCCGGCGACAACGCCGCCGCCGCCGCCGCCTCCGTCGTCGGCGCAATGCCTGCAACGTTGGCAGCAGCGAGCGACCAGGCGAACGAGAGGAAGCGGAGGAGGTTGGCGTCGAACCGCGAGTCCGCGAGGCGGTCGCGGGTGAGGAAGCAGAGGCGCCTCGACGAGCTCTCGTCGCGGGCCGCGCGGCTCCGGGCCGCGAACCAGAGGCTCCTCGTCGAGCTCAACCGCTTGGTTGCTGAGCACGGCCGCGTGGTCCGTGAGAACGCCCGGCTCAGGGAGGAAGCTTCTGAGCTGCAGAGGAAGCTGGAGGTGGAAGAGGCTGAAGCTGCACAGAGCACGCCAGAAATAGCTTAGCTAGAAAAATTTGCACCATATTGTAGTTGTAACCTTGTGGCACTGTGGTATATATACTATACTAATTGAGTGAGTAAATTCCGTTGTGGATTATGTATTTTCGTTGCCAGATTTAAAACGTTCACCGAATTGCACAAGATTTTGCAACCGAAATCCTAATTTGATTCTGGTTCAACATGTCAGTTTGTCGTTGCCAAATGTGGTGCAATACGGTGATGTTCTTAAATCTGGTTCGACGTGGCATTTCATTTTACAAATACATGGTCACAGTGGAATTTTTTAACACTAATTTGGCAGTTAATTTTCGTCCAAATCGTTGGTTCAACTAATACAGTAATACGGATGTGTTTTTTTACTTCAACAAGTTAGTTACTAAGAACATGTCAAAGGCAGTTCTAAACAGTAAACACTGCATTTTCTGGAAAATATTCGAGGTGGCTAGTACTACTGTCGCTATGCAGTACTGCTACGTGTCAACGATATCCGTTCCGAAATTAGTATTAGAACCGTTAATCGCTCAGTGTGTCAACACAATTTCGTATCAATCGAAGGAGGGAAGAACGATGCTGCTGACTGATGTTACCATGGCGTTATGCATGGGAAGAATACACCTTCTGTTTGGGTGCACTCGTAATTACCTGTGCAGGCAGCTACCTTGATTCGCTGTTGGTCATCCGAAAAGAACAAAGAGTTAGTACGAGCTGCTGTTTCTCGACTGCGCCGGGAGCGAGCCCCAAGCACAGCCCTGGTTACCTGGCCACTGGCCCCCGGGGGACGGCTTCCTCCATGCGTCGGACCTTGCCGCCGCCTCCGCGCAGCAGGACGTCAGGGCCGTGCAAGGTCGCCACGCCGGCAGACGAGTGGTGGACGGGAGGAGGTCCAGCTCTCACCTAGCACACCTGGGCTCCAGGCTCCGAGGTGCCCAACGCCGCATCTGGCGGCGGCCGCCTCTGCACGTCAGACATTATGATACAGTGCACAATGCAAGTAGATGGAAGGCTATCCTAATTTCGATTTAAAACACCAGTGTAGATCATCAACCTACCGAGTGCTGAACATTTCATGGCATATCATACACAGTTTACTGAGGTGATATGTTGTCGAATTAATGATGATACATTCTACACGCTGGTTAGTGACGTTGTCATCAGGTGAATCCTCTACTGCCATCGCATCAAGGTGCGCTTTGCTCAAGTCCATTTTCTGCTGAACATTCAGTCGCGTCTCCTGCACCTATGGTGGCTCCGCCACTGTCGCCTTCGCCTCTGCCTCCGCCTCCACTCCCTGGAAATAGAAGGGTTATCAGATTGACGCATCATATTATCATTGCACCAGTTCAACCATCTAAGGAGCTTCGATAATATGACCAAGAAACTGACTCCAGATTGTAACCTTAAGAATTACTAGTATGAAAAATGCTTGTACAGGTAAAAACAACATGGAAAAAGAACATGACAGCAATTTGGTTCTAAAACATGTAGGTTGTATTAAGCGCAGTGTATTCTGAAGAAAAAATCATTGAAGTCAACTGGGATGTGTTTCAAGGAAGCGGCAAATGCCCAACTTACGCAAATTTTAAACAGAAAAATTCAATGGATTTAAACATTTTTTCCTGTCACGTAATACATCATATCGGATGGCCACATATACTAGCTATTGTGTTTGGTTAAGCTTTTCAGCAGCTTTTCACTGGAAAAAGCTGCAGCTCAACCAAATGGTCAGCTTTTCAGCAGCTTTTGCCAACGGTAGCTGTGGGCTTTGCAGTGCAAATTCAGCTGTTTGGAAAAGCTGCATTCTGCTAGCTTTTTACAATGTTCTGAAATTTCAATGCTCAATTTCCAAAATGTTATAGATGGTTTAGATCAACCAAAAGCCATATGTTCACTTTCCCACAGCACAGCAGCTTTTCTAGACAATCAGCCAACAGTAGCTTTGTCATCAGCCACAGCCCAACCAAACAGGCCTAAGCCTTCCTCAAATTTGCATTGTGGAATCCCTAAAGATTATGAGAACCCAGAATTAGCTTCCAGACTCTCCTCTCTTTGTGTATATCTTTATCAGTCCCAGACCAAGCTGATAAACACTAGCGAATTGATACCACTGCAAGCATATTAGAAAATAATTGAGTTATAGCAGCCGCATAACTAAATAAAGTAATTAGAACTTATATCCCTCATCATTCAGAAACACAGCAAAAATGAAAGCATAGATGTCTCTATCTCAGTCACAGGCAATCGATAAAATACACATGACCTACTCCTTGGGATCATCGTAGTAGTAATACTCATCTACATCTCCGTCATCATAGTCCTCTATACACCACCATAACAAAACATATCGATGAGTACTTTGCGTACTCAGCGTGCTCCCTCATAGGAAATCTACTGCTACATGCAGGCTTAAACAAATGAAGGGTTTTATGACTATTTTGCATAAAAACAATTTTAGTTGTATTAGTACAATAATTTCAAAGACAACTTTTCGATGAAAATCAGTTTTATATCAGGGGCGTTTTCTAACAATGTAAGGGTCCACGACCAACACATACGAGCAAGGAACTCCTACCTTAACTCGTCCATAGGTTCCAACAGCAAAGGGGTAGAAGGAAGTATCAAGAGAGAGTGGGACATGTCCTTTTCATTAAGAATGGGTCATGTGTCATGTGCCATCTGTGACCGTGGATACGGTTAATTGATTAGTGTAAACTCTATAGAGCTTGTATACTTTGCCCACATGACACAACCTTGTCTTGTTGCCCACCAGTGGCCACTGACGTAGTACACACTTATCGGTGTACTGGAATGGAAGATCGTGACAAGGTATTTTAGCTAGTCTCCCCTTGATATGACATGCCCACCGAGTCTAGCACGGAGTTAAGAGTACGCCAGCACTCTCCGAACTCCCCATCTATGCCGAGAGTCATCATAGCTACGTCCACCCCATCTGCAGTACGGTGACATCGACACCAAGTGCTCACTAACCTATTTAACCAAGTTAGTGCCCATATAGTATGTGGTTGTACTGTTTTCATAATTCTTGGATTTAAGACTTTGTCCTTATGCGATGTGGATGACCAAATGTTCCTTCAAACCTTATCCAGCTATAGCCTACACCTTTTATATGGTAAGTTTCACCCATAGCAGAATAAAAGGGATAGAGAGAGAGGAAGAAGACAAAAAACATTCGGTGTAGCTCATCAAGCTCAACAATAAGTTTCAAATAATAAGTGACATCGATCTGAAGATCATTCCTCATAAGGCAATTTCGAAGCATGCTAGGGATAGTTTTTAAGCATAGCTAAGCATTTCCTCTACTCTATTCAGACATTATAAATATTACTACTCAGGGTTTTAAGAAAAAGGCGACAAGCGGATAAGGAAAAAAGTGTCAGCTGACACACTAACTATGACAATAAAACATCATGCATATATAAACAATAAAATATAATAAATTTCAGAAATATAGGATCAACATGATCAAGAAGATGGGGCATACCTTCGTTGATGTATTCCTCCACTTCTCCTTGAACTTTCCCTCGGACAACCTCGTCACTTCCTACTCGTTGTAAAAGAACATAATGCAAGGCAATGAATAAACAACTCTAAATAACTCAATACAATAAATAAAGAGGAGTGATGATGGGGCGATCAGGGATATGGTTTGGTTTTAGAGGAATAATGAAAGTGACTGGGATTAGATGAAGGGATTTGTTGACAGAAGGTTAATCTATTGAAAAAGAAAAAAGACATCATCTCATAAAATGAGAGCAACAGTCATTCTAGAACTGTAAATAGTTCAGAAATTGATTATATATTATATATGGCAAGAACAACAGGTGATACATGGGCATTAGCCAAAGTGCAATAGTGTAATTCTGCCTTCTAATTCCTATTTCAAAATTTTCCTTTTCTTTTGTAATTTGCTATGTCCTCTGACCTGTCTTGTCTTTTTTTTATATAAAGATTAGCTCTAGTTTCCTGACCCATTAGTTCTGGTTGAAAAGATTGACATTGTAATATCTTTAATATTAGTACTATGGCAAAACACATTTTTGATTTAATGAACAACCAATAGCTGAGCATTCCCGTTAAAAAAAAGCGTGAGCATTCCCCATTCGATGTGCCAAACAAATTTCGTAACTTGTATGTTCACATCGACTTTCACCGAGCCGAGCTCGAGCTCGAACTCAGGTCGAGTATATTTCGAGCTCTAACCAACCTCGCTAGGGCTCGGTCATTTCCCGTCACAAGAAAGGCAAGGTAGCAAGCAACCAGCCAAGAATAATTTAATCTAGCAAGTAAGATGAAAGAAAGAAAGGGAGAAGATCAATTGCGTTACAACAGAAAGAAGGCAATAGAGGGACGCATCTGGATTGGAAATTCCGGATTACTTTCCCGTAGAAATGGACGGGGGGTTGCGACGGCCAGGAAAGCAAGGACGAATTCCTCTAGTTCTTGGATAAGCAGAGGAGGCTGCCCATAGGTGCACACAACATTTGCCTATAAAGAGGACCGGAGGTTGCCCACCAGTGCACACACAAAAGTTCTTCTCTTTAGCGTTGATCAAAGAGTTGGGATCCCCAAAAGGTATGCTCTTTTCTATCACTTTTTATTTAAAAAAAGGTTTTTGGCCCAGCTTTAGAAAGCTAGAATATTACAAAGTGTGTGCTGGGACACCGGCTTACAAAAGAGAGCAACAACAAGAAAAATAGCATTCTAACTGGCATGACAAAACATAAAAACCCCACGAGGGAACCAGACCCAACTCCAGCCTACATCAACCTACATCTCTCCTAGCAAAAGCCTCAGCACTCTTCAAACGTCGCAGTTGGCTTCGAATTTTCCCCGTGGCCTCCTAAACATCTTGTCTTCGCTTGAGTGGTACCAATTGTAGCCACTGCTGCATCGCAGAAAGAGACCCGTGGATTAGATGTGTTGGCTCTTTTCTATCATTTGCACCTTTCATTTTAGTTCTCGACATGGATCAGTGTGGTAGGATGGATATTTTGATGGGGTTTTATGCCCTTTGAGTTGTATGGTTGGTAGCCTTATTATGCCCGGGGGAGGTATTTGATTGAACTTGCGGGATTTCGGGGGAAATTCCAAGGTTACAATGTTGAATTTTTGTCCATGGTTGTACTTGAACTCCTTCGTGTCATTCTGCATGAATTCTATTCAAAAGGTTGGACCTTGTAGTATCTTAAATGGTTTGTTATGTGGCATGGTGCTCAAAGTTTGTTGCTTTATGTGGATTTATTTCTTAGTTATCATCAAAACAGGCTTTGTATCTCCTATAAGTGAGTTGTAACTTGAAAGCTTACTTATTTCTGAATAACTATGATCACCATTTTCCCAAGATAAATGAAATTTGGATTATGTTGTCTTAATTCATGACAAGTTACTACAATAAAAGAGAAAGATTGAAACCTAGTGCCGCGGCTTCATATGGAAAAAAGAAAGAGAAAGATTGAAGAAAGGTAGTAAAGGAATTGGGAATTCAAAATCTATGTTCGATGGAGCTTCTTTCTCTGGTGCAGTGTTCAATCCGTTGACAACCATTGTAGTGGCTGTAATTATGGCTCTGCTAGCGAGTATCAAGATGCTAGGCATTATCCCGGGTATTTTGATGATCATCCTTGTGGCATTGCTCACTGAGGCATCCATTGATATGCTGGTTAGGTGCAGCCACCGGGAAAAGATTACATCCTATGGTTGGCTGATGGGTGACAGTTTTGGTCAGTGGGGGAGGATTGTGCTGCAAGCATCTGTGGTGATAAACAACATTGGCGTGATGATTGTATACATGATTATCATTGGTATGCATGTGAACATGACACTTTTCTGTTATGCGTACTTATGATCTAGAGTTGTATTGTTGAACATTGAACATTTGTAGTATATGTTCAGGTGCTATTTTTGAGTTACTCATTTGAATAATATTGAATCCCTTGGAAGCTAAATAGTTTCTTAATCACTCATATTGAACATTGACATGTGACTTCAAAAAAAGACAACCTTATTTGGTGATAGAGCTTACAACATTTCTTCCTTGTTTGGTTGAGTTCACCTGATTCCTTTTCCAATTATACTTTTGAGGTGTTATAAACTCAAATTTATAACAATTTGATTGATCTCCCTCCACAGTACTACATGATGCACGAAAAAAAATCATCCTATTTTTGTCCAAGTAATATGTAGATTGGTTAGTTTGCTCTTATGCACATTAGAATCAGTGCAGAAAATGGTCTCTCTTCCTCTAGGAATTAATTGTATCCTTGTTTAGACCCTGCGATTTGCCTCAAACTACCACTGATATTATATGTTCGTCTTTTCTAGGTGATGTGCTATCCGGAACATCAACAACCAGTGTTCATCACCGTAGCATCTTTGAGGGATGGTTTGGACCTCATTTGTGGAACTCTCGTCCAGTTGTTCTCCCTACCACAATCCTTTTCATGTTTGCTCCATTGGTGAGCCTTAAGCGATTGAGTAAGTCAGTGCTGCACTGAAGAAAGAGGCCCATTATGCTATTTATTTAATGGTACCAATAATAAATTACTAATAAAACATCTTGGTCATAGATTCATTGAGATAAACATTTGTGCTATCAATTGCTCTTGTTGTGGTTTTTGTTGTCATCGCTGCTGGAATTGCTATTGGTAGACTCATAGAAGGAACTACCGAGATTCCTAAACTCTTTCCTGAGATAGATGATATCAACTCCATCTGGGAACTCTTTACAGCTGTGCCGGTTCTTGTCACTGCCTACATTTGCCACTACAATGGTGCGTCTCTGTAACACCCCAAATTTCCGAAACCTGAAAATCAGGGTCAACAAATTTTTTTTGCTAATAATGCCAATTAGCAATGCATCGGGTTGAAACCTGTTCTGCCAAAACCCTAGTGTGAGCCAACCAGAGTCCCTCATCTCCATCTCTGTTCCCCCTTGGCCTCGACCTTGTCGGAACTCCATCCGGCAAGGGATACGAAACCCTGCTCGGCATTCCGTCCCTAACCATGCCTGAAACCCGGCACAAAGACACCCCCGTCTATTCCCTTTTTCTCCCAAAATCCTTGCCACGGCAAACACATCCCTGCCACGGCAGCCCGTCTGACCGTTTCTCTCCGCCGCGGCAGAACTTCCACCAACCGCGGCAGCCCAAGTCTTCTGCCACTACCCCTTTTTCTTACCGCGGCAAACCCTTCCTGTCGCGTTGTGTTTCCCCTCCTTGCCACATCCTGCCATGTCAAGCCAAAACGCCATCACCTCCTACCGCGACAAGTTAATGTGCCATCAATTCCCCACCGAGGCAACACATTGATACTCCAGCCTTGCCACGGTAATCCCTCTCCCTCCTTCTAACCGATGCAACCTAAACTCCCACCTGTCGCTAAGTATCCACATGGTATTTCCGCGAAATCGACACATATACCTGTCTTTAACCTTGTCCGAATGACCTAAAATTTCACCACTAGCTTCGCCATGTCATATCGTGAGCCTGTGCAAAAGTATACTGCCTTTGTGTATCCGCACATACGCAAACCCTATTCTTCGGCTCTCCCTGTCCTTTCCCCTCTCGAACCTTATGCATGTATATACATATGCGTGCGTATCGGTGACCTGAACCTAACCACAGCTCACCTGTCATCGCATGTCCACGCCACCCACATACCAACCACATACATGCCAAAATAATCTAGTGTATGTGGGCACATACACTCCAACCCCTAAACCCCCTTTTCTCGGTAAAATCCTTTTTACCATCTGAGCAAGAAAATATCTCTGGTTACATTACCATACCCATCACCTGAGTATATATATACATCTCCGTATATATACATATACACCCCTTTTCTACACCCTTACCCCTCATGTCACCTTTTTACCGTCTGCACGGTAAAACCCTAAATATTACGTTACCATGGTTATAATCCTTTTTCACCGTGTTACCATGCCACAAAAATATCTATTTCCTATTCACCCTTCTACCAAATCACCAAGTTACAAACTAACCTTCTACCCTTCTACCATGTTACCGGAACTCAAAATATCTTTTTCCGTCCTACCAGGTAACCATACCATCTTCACCATCTTCCGTGTTAGTCCACACCATAGTCCCTCGCAGTGTTGTCCCTACTGCTATCATTCAGACTGTCCGCATATACGCTGAAAATCCCCCACATATGCATGCACAAGCAATCCGAGTCAAAAACCCATCATCGCATGTGCATTCATAAAACCTAACCCTAATCAGACACGCACCGTTTATGCACGACGCCCTAAAACCCTAACCCTAGTGGCAACCTGCCCATTCTTGTTCCCGACCTCCAAAACCCAAACACTAACCTTCCCCATGCCCTACCGCAGTCTTGCCGCAACCCGAAACCTCAGAACTCTATCTGCCGTTCCAATTCTTACTTATTAAACCATAGGGCAGAAAATCATAAATCAATATCGCATGCATTTTCTTCCATCCAAAAATTCTAGAAAAATTCCATAAAATATCTAAAGCAATTCCTCACCCATTTATGAAATAAACCATGAGGGTCCAGTTCAAAATTTCTGGTTTGCATTCAAAAATAGATTCTAGCCAATTTGGCACCTTGAACTGCAACCCATTTAATCCTTGCTCCTAAAATTCCAGAAAAATCCCACAACATTCCTGTCAACATATATGCTCCAGATATCCAAAAATATCTATGCCTCCAGTGCAATTTTCGACCAGGGCACACCCCAAACACCTGGCACGTTTTCTCTCAACCTCATCAATTCAACTCCATCCCCCAACCACTTTGCTCCAGACCCTGCCAACACCCTTGCCCAGCTCATTTACACACATTATTCAACTCCTACCTCAGTGCCAAGTCAAATCCAATAGCCTTCAACTCCAACGTCAATCCATGCCATCAATGGCAAGCATGGGCAGCCGTGTTTAGCACCATCCCTAAGCTCTTGCCTGCCATCTCTTCTCTCCAGCACTGCCTGCCCACTCCTCGCTCCAGAGCAAGTCTCCAAATCAGCAGTTTTCAATCCTTGTCTACTCATGCCGGCTGTGGCAACCCTTGGCAAGACAATGGCCACAGCCACCACAGGATTTTCTGGCCAACTCTTGCTGTTGTCTCCTCTCTTTAGTCACTTTAGCTCTATTGACCAGCTCAAGCATTCCCCGATGCATCCAGCTCTTCCCCGATGTGCCCTTGACGCCCTAGCAGTGCCCAAGCACGCTGGACATGCACCCATGCGCGGCAGCTGCTTGCCAAGTCTCCAAGCCGACACCTGCCACCCTGGTCATATCTCCCTGCCCTAGTCCTTGCCCAGCCAAGTCTTGCCTCCCCACGTTTTTCATGCTGTTCGACCAACCTGCCCAGCCTTGTCCAGTCACTGGCTGGCCAGCCAATCCATGCGCCACAGCTCTTCCCAGGTCACCAGTACTCACCAGCCTGCCATCCTTCCTTGCTCCCCACCGCTGCCCTTCTTAAGCCGTGCCCGAGCTCCCATTGCTAACCACCGAGCTCCCTTTCCCCTTGCCTTTCCTTGCCACGGCAAGCTTTTCCATTGCCACTGCTTGCCGCGGCAAGCCCTTTTGCTGCCACCACAATTGAGCCAAACCCCAACCAGCTGCCGCAGCCACCGCGGCAAGCATTTCCATTGCCACTATCTGCCGTGGCAAAGCTACCCGCTGCCACTACCCGCTGTGGCAGGAGATCCCCCTGCCGTCGCCTGCTGTGGTGGGTGATTTAGCCATTGCCACTTGCCGCAGCACACCAGGAGCTGCCACAGCCCTGCCGCAGCTTGCTGTGGCAAGCATTTTGGCTGCCACCAACCTTTGTGCCAAGCCCCTCTCCCTGCCGCAGTCTGCCGTGGTGAGCTTTTCCACTGCCGCAGCTGCTGTGGCAAGCATTCCATTGCCTCTGCCTGCCGTGGCAAATTTTTAGCCACCTACCACGCACCCACTTGATCAACTAGCTGAGCTACTCGAACAATCCAGCAGTAGTTAATCCTCAGCTGTGAGCACTAATCTGGTTTAGACACTCAGCTGCCTAAGAGTTCTCAAAGCAAGAAATACTCCCAAGACAATTTGCTATCATTTTGATTCAAACCAGATTTCAAACCTCAGTGAACTTGCTGGTCCAGGAGTGAACTCCCCCATATTCCATTGAGCTCAACCTCCTTCAAGTTCCTTCCAACCTTTGAACCAGCCCAAGTGAATTGATATGCCCGAGCAGCAGTTCTTTAAGTTTTGTTTCAGCATGTTAAACCTAGAGTGCATGTGCATATATGCATATGAGTGTTAGGATAGCTCTAAGCCTAGTAGGCATTCCCACATGTCCAGCATGTAGAGTTTGTGCTGGAGATTAGCTTGAAAGCTTTACGTATGCATGATTATGTGTCAAAGGGTTAAAGGACATGTTAAGAACTAGAAACCCTAGTATCCACTTCATGTGCATATATTTAAACAGCACCCACTCATGCTAGGGCTTTGGCATTTTTGCACTCAGTGTGAAAAGCAAGAGTAGGTGTAGGTGCATATATATATATACATAAATTGCACGAGTCACAGCACAGCATATAAGGTACCACACACACACGTGTATGCATGAACCCAGTTATGTGAGGTGCACTTTTAAAACCTGGAAACCTTAGTTCACAAACTCCTTGCATATAAGTCTAGGAGCATCAGTCCCCTCTGTCATCATCGTGGTCCTACAAGCATGGCATGAGTCTTAATTTATTTTCTCTCGATGTCTCGTGTTGCTTGGTTCTTATTGGCATTATTTTCGAATCGTGTAGTTGACGGTGTGAGGTACGTGTGTCAGGAGGAATCCGAAGCACCCCCACGTCCGGAACCGAGCCAAGACTTGCCAGGCAAGCCCTCCGCCCTTGATCATGTTGTAACCCAAGTTTACGATATATTATTTTGTTTTTGAACCATGCATGCTATATTTTATCCCTGATATTTTATGTAGAGTAGATATCACCGATGATAGGAAACCCTAGTCCGACCACATAATCCTTGTCGCCTTAGGACTATTGTGTTCCGAAGATTTATCGGAAACTTAGGATAGTATATGTATATATATATATGCTTAGCCCCGCAGTAGATGAACTAGGTTTTCGGAAAGGAAAAGGAAAGCAACACCCCATATTTCATGTGATGAAATATCGAAACGGACCGTCACGTCCGGTTGTAGAGGTGCATGGAAGGTAGGATATGCATGGGTTGGGATATTCTACCGGAAATGGTTCTGTGGAACTGAGCTAAAAAGGAGAAGATTTTGATCCGAGTCGGTAATGAAGGGTGTTTGTAGGGAGATGTTAAAGAGCGAGGTAAGGCCCGTCGTGGTTCTCGCTGCCCGTTTACGGGAGTGGTGTGGAGTCCTTCTCGGATCACCTAAGGACCTGTCTTAAGTGCCGTTTGGCCAAGTCTTACCGTACGACCACATGTCCTTTGTGGGAAGGACTTGATCTAGTAGCCGACCTGAACTAGCATGAACCCGTGGGCAGTTGGTAGCGTGCGGGTGGGGTGGGTTTAACCCCTGTAGAGAACAAACCCGTAGTTTTAACGAGGTATTGTTCGCCACAAAGTTAGAACACCAACCTCCTTGTAGCGATGATACTGACTCAAGCTAGGTTTGGGACATGTCTTTCTGGCGGGTTCATGGCTGGGTTCACAGCGGTGAAGAGTCTCGTTGTACAAGCTCTGGACACATGCGTGCGCAGCATGCCCAGGGGGAACTACATCGTGTGGGTAAAGCCGTACAACCTCTGCAGAGTGTTAAAAACTATTCGAATAGCCGCGTCCGCGGTCATGGACGAACTTGGTTAGGCCACACTAAAGTAGTCTGGCTTTCTGAGCCCCAAAAAGGATTTCTAGGTTATGGGTTTAAGGACGCGAACCGTCGTGTTCGCAGGGCAGTTTGCCAAGCTCCCGTCGTAGCGGGAAGTGTGAAGAAGGGTTTTCCCGTGGACTCGGGCAAAACCTAGAATCCCCCGTAAGTACAAAGTGAGCAGCGTCTCCAAGTGGAACCGGGCGATTGGGAACCCCGTAAGTACAAGGTGAGCAGTGTCTCCCAGTGGAACCGGGCAAGTACCGTGCTTTGCCGTTGTAACGGTAAGCACAAAACTGAACTCCCCGTTGTAACGGGTGGAGTGTCTTGAGCAAATACTTTATCTCGCTGCGTCGAGATGTTTTTGATAAAATCGCTTTTACATCTATGTATTTATTTCAAATGCAAACTTACTTTCTCGCACAACATGAAACTTAGGATAGAGCCATATTATTGATAAATTCCGAGCATGTTCATATCCGTATTAAACTCCCCGGCGGAGTGCTTGCGAGTACATTCAATGTACCCACCTGGCTTGTCATGTGGCCAGACGAAGAGGAGGAATACCAGTCAGGTGATAGTGACAGCGACTTCGAGGCGTAGGGTTTTCTCCCCAGTCTGTTGCCTGTGGTTCGGCATACTGATGGGCTATCCACCGTATTTTTTTATTCCGCTGCTGTTTAATTCGGCCAATAGGCCTGGTTTGTATGAACTAAAGACCAAGTATGGTCGATATCTGTAATAAACGATGTATGGCATGGTTATGTTATCAAGTACTTGTGTGTATCGACTATTGATCTAGGGATCGATACAGTGAACACAAGGGTTTATCCGGCCTTAAAATCGGGTACTCCACAGTCTCCTACTGCCCACTTGGTTGGTTCTTGATGCTGTTCATTTCTCTGAAATCTCTCATCTAAAAGTGTGCTTTTCATGATTGGACAGTTCACAATATCGATAACGAGCTGGAAGATAGAACTCAAACTAAGCCAATTGTGCAAACTTCACTGGCTCTCTGTTCAAGTGTTTACATGGCCACAAGCTTCTTTGCATATCTCCTCTTCGGCAAGGGTACCTTGTCCGATGTGCTCGCCAACTTCGACTCCAACCTTCATATTCCATTCAGCTTTGTCTCCAATGATATAGTGAGAGTGAGCTATGCAATCCATGTCATGCTTGTCTTCCCTATAGTATTCTTTGCCCTTAGGGTCAACTTGGATGGACTACTATTCCCCACCTCAAGGCACATTTCTCATGATAACCGAAGGTTCACCATTATCACAATCTCTCTCCTTGCTGTGATTTATTTCGCTGCCAACTTCATACCAAGCATCTGGGATGTGTTCCAATTCACGCGAGCCACAGCCGTTGTCCTGATTGGTTTCATCTTTCCTGCCATGATCATACTGAGGTAAGTTAACATTCTGTTCGTGTGACATACGTCCCACGTTTATAGGTGCCGTTTTGGTTCATGTGTTCAATAATTATTCTGCATGTTGTTTCTGTAGGGATTCTTATGGAATCACAACCAAGCGTGACAAGGTTTTAGCTGTAACCATGATTGTGCTTGTTGTGTTCTCGAATTCTATGGCCCTATGCAGCGATGCACTGAACATTTTCTACAGGAAGGTGGAGGCCTAGGTTCCATACTTCAAGGAACAAGTCTAGTTCAGAGTGGTTATTGAGCAGACAAGCAGTATGATTTCATGGTGTCCAGTAATTTTTTGTTTTGGATATATACTTTTATGAACATCTAGATGAGCAATTTGTGATTCGGTCATGGGTGTTTGTATCTATGCCAAAAAAAAGGAACATTTTTGGTTCTATACATGTTTATTCGACCATCTTGAAATGTATGACTTGAGAAAGTTTGTTATATGCAATAATGCAAATGAAACTGCGTCAGATGTCGACGTATAAACGCCGGTATCGGTGGTCCGGAAGGACCCCCTTTGGGATTCGGCCGGGGAGGCGCAGATCTATGGAGATACGCCGGAGCTAGAACTTGGCAGGATATGGAAATAGAAAAGACACGGTGATTTACCCAGGTTCAGGTCACTTTCTAGGTGTAAAACCCTACATCCTGCTTTGAGTGTATTTGAGAATATGTGGAGAGATTACAGTAAACCAGCAGCATAGGTGCTCCAATTCTTCTTCCTCTAGGGTTTGTGTGTCTAAGGTTGTATTGCCTAAGAAAAGATCTCAGGGTCCGATCCTCCGATCCAGCGCCGATCCCTCTGCATGGCCGCGGCTCTCCCCTTATATATCCGGGGGGGGTCACCAAAGTGGCCAAAAGGTAAATAATGAAGCTTGTCACGGAAGGAACGGGCATGGGCAAGTCACGTCGGTGGTTGAGATTCGCTGTAGCGGAACAGTGCCGATCACGCCTTGGTTGGGAACCGGATCATCATGATGAGGGCGTTGTTTGCAGCGTAATTTGGCTTGAAGGTTTATTCAGTGGGCCAAATTAAGTATTAGGTTTACTGGAAGTTGAGATGATGAAACTAACAGTGTGGATGCAGCGTTTACTATTACATGCAGGATTAATACAGCCGAGTGGCCTGGACGCTCGCGGTATACTTGATACCGAGTGCTCGCGGCGTTTCCGAGTGCCCCCGAGTGCTCACTGCATCCCGAGTAGTCGTCATATCCCAAAGTGCGAAGGTGCCCGTTTGAGGTGTCCCCGAGCGCCCACTACGCCATCAAGTCACGAGCGGTACCTCCGGGTATTCAACAGTGGCGGCCCCGAGCGACATCGACCCCGAGTACTGGTGATACCGAGTGGCCCAGCCCCGAGAAGGTCTCCAGCCCCGAGGGGTTTTTTCCCGAGTACTCGGCCGACTCCCGAGTGGTACAAAGTTCATCCCCGAGCAGTCCGAGTTCGTCCCCGAGCACTCGGCGGATCCCCGAGCAATCCGAGTTCGTCCCCGAGCATTCGGCGGATTCCCGAGCGGTCCAAGTTCGTCCCCGAGCACCCGTGAAGGACCATCTTCAGCAAGTCTGAATTGCAGTACTACCCTTCAAGACTTACCCGATGCTAGAGACTTCAGCCTGAGGCGCAAGAAACGCGGCGAGGCAATCAAGGAGAGTCCTACAAGATTTGAAAGTTTATCCAGTTTGTTAAGGAAGGAGATCCCGTGCGCCGAAACGAGTCCGGATGTCGGCGTCCGAAGCAGTTAAGATTTGGAAAGCTATCTTGGTTTGTATGGAAAGTTACGTGTACGGTAGAATCCAGATCCTTTAAGCAAGGAAAGAGATATATTTGTAATCAGATTAGGATTAGGAGTCCGAACCTCCTACGGGAAGACCAGCCGCCCTATAAATATGTAAAGGGTGACGGCCGATTGAAATCATCCAACAATCGATCAAATCAATCTTTTACCTTTTATCTTTTATCTTAGTAGTAGATCTTTGCTGTTTTGCGCCGTAAAACAGTCGTTTCTTCTTCACGTAAGTAAGAAGATCTTTGTTGCTTTGCTCGGAAAGCAATCGCTTGTCGTACGCGTAAGTACGATAGTTATCCTTTGTTGCTTTGCTCGAAAAGCATCCGTTTATCGCACACGTAAGTGCGGTTGGCGACTCCCATCACCTAGGTGTTTCACGGATCCAATTTCGTGCGAACACAATTGGCGACTCCGCTGGGGATCGAGAAGCGAAGATTACACGATGAATCCCGACTCCAAAGACGGAAGTATCGTCAACCCGGAGAACATCATCGCCGTCACGCTCGACGATCTATCTGAAGATGAACGGCGAGAGATTGAACGACAACTTGAAGAGGAGCAGGCGGAGCGACTCCGGCAAAAGTTGGCCGGCTACCAGAAGACGAGAAACGGCGTCATCAAAAAGGTAGTCGTGCCGAGTCTACCTCCTGCGCCCAAACCCGAGGTGAGTAAACCGACTAGTCCTGATGAAATCGCTAATCTAATTGACGTGTCGGTAGCCAGCAGGTATGGCACCGAGATGGATAAATCGGCGCAATTATTCGCTCGAGTAGTGAATAGCCGATTTGACGAGTTGAAAGAACAGCTCGCTAAAGATTTGCAGAATAGTCTGCCGGGTCAGGTTAGATCTACAGCCCTACAAGTCAATAATGATCATCGGAATAAGCAGCCGATGTACCCTGACCATGACAGAGTCGATCACCGGGTAGAAGTCGCCCCCGTGATCACGACTTCTGTCAATCCGACTTCGGTACCCCAGAGTTCTTCCAACAACGACCGAAGTCTAAGCCTTAGCACGAATATCCCACAACCATACTACCAAACAGTCGCGTACAGCACACCACCTATCCCACCGCTCGGCACCGGAGTCCCCCATGGGCCGGTTCCAGAAACATATTTTAACTCGCAGCAAGTCCAACCCGAGTTACCCCAGCCGACTTCGCGTACCCCGCTGTGCGATATGAGCTTTAAGGACCAACTCTCCGCAGTGCTCAGAGAACTCGGCGTAATACCTAAAGATGGCTCTCGGGGTTACCTAAAGCCATACCCCGAGTGCTATGACACAATGCCGTACCCCCGCGGGTTTAGAATTCCTGATTTTGTCAAATTCACAGGGGAAGACAATAGGTCGACTTTCGAGCATATAGGGCAATTCTTAGCACAGAGTAGTGAAGTCAGCACGTCGGATATCTACAGAATAAAACTTTTTCCCTTGTCATTGTCGGGTACTGCCTTCACTTGGTTCACCTCGCTTGCCCCTAGGTCTATTACGTCCTGGGCAGATCTAGAACGGCAGTTCCACGATCACTTTTACGGTGGTGAGACCGAGCTCAGGCTCTCGGATCTGACGATGGTTAAACAAAAGTACAACGAGCCGGTCTGTGATTACATTAGAAGATTCAGAGAGGTTAAGAATAAGTGCTTTAGTTTAACTATAAACGAGAAAGATCTTGCCGACCTTGCTTTTTCAGGTTTGCTCGCCCATATTAAGGATAGATTAGAGGGCCAAGAATTCCTAACCATTAGCCAAGTCGCTCAGAGGGCTGTAGCACAAGAGAACCGCGCTAAGGACGTCAAAACATACAGCCGGTTCGGAGATGCTAAGGGCAAAGCCAAAGAAAAATCGGCGGTCAATGTCATAACGTATGAAAACAGTTCGGACAGCGAGGACGACGCTGACATATGCATTGCCGAGTGGGTTAGTACTCCCAAGTCAAAACTATTTGCTTGTCCAGCTCTTAAACCTACACCCACTCGGAAGGAGGAGATGCGGTACACTTTCGACATTAGTAAATGCGACAAAATCTTTGACATGCTCCTGCAGGGGAATATGATCCGAGTAAGGGAAGGGCACGTGTTCCCGTCGGCGAACGAATTGGGCAAAAGAGCATATTGTAAGTGGCATAACTCTTTTTCTCATGCTACTAACGACTGCAATGTGTTTCGCCGACAGGTGCAATCGGCCATCAACGACGGACGATTGACGTTTGCTCAAAGCTCCAAGATGAAGCTCGACAGTGATCCTTTTCCAATCAACGTGATTGATTTGGAGAAGAAGAAAGTACTGATTCGGTCACATCAGGCCGAGTCCACAAAAGGAAAGAACGTCATTGTTGACGACAATGCTGCTCCAAAGATGATCAAGTCGAGTCCCTCTCCTACTCCGAAAGCAACCAGCTCGAACTCCTCGCCGACTCCAAAAATGATCAAGCCAAAGAATCCAGAAGTCGGCGTCTAGAAGATTAATCGAGGGAAGAGTCAGCCCGCGAGGCCAAAGCCGACAGTGAAACAATTGCTGAACAAATACACAACCAACAATGTGTTCACTCGGCTTGGAGGAGCCAAGCGCCCCAGGTCTCCTCCCCGACAAGGTTTCGGTGGCTCCGAGTACTGGCAGGGGAGCCCATACGTGCAACCACCATACTTAGCAACCGGTCCGGCGTACTGGGGAGGCGCACACACTTTCTACCCACAGTGCCCTCCATGGGGTTTCAACCCTTGGGCGTCGCATCCGGCTGGACCACTCGGCATGTTTCAGCCGAGCTGGATCCCGTCTGGATTCAGAGAGCGGCCCCACGGAAAGAGGATGCGGGTCGAGTCGGGAGTCCGACCATGGAACCGACTCGCCACTCGGCGCAAGGCACCCGACGTACCAAGTCGACCGGCGACCCCAAGGAATTCGCCGACTAGGCAAGTCTGGGTACCAGTCAAGCACGCCGAGTCCAAACCCGATGAGCACACCACGACCCGGCCCGAGTCGAACAAGATGAGCATCAGCCGAGCCTCAGAAGGAAGTCGACCACAACGGTCAGCCGTGTTAATTAGCTCGCAAATTAATTCGGCTCCACCAGCAGGGACTCGGTGTGTACGGTTCGGCACGGTACACGACTCGGACAAGCCAGAATCCAGCAATGCAGCAGGACCCGGCGTCGAATCCACGCCAAGTCAGCAGGCGAAGAAGATAAAGTCGGTTGAACCAGGAACCAAACCAAAGCCGCAATGGTGCCCCACAGGACTCACGCACTCTCAGAAGCGGAGGGTCCAGCGGCTGCGAGCCCTCGAGCTCAGGGAGGAGCTCGTCGAGAAGAAGCGCGACGAATGGTTCAACCAAGCCCGACCAATGAAGCCCGCGAAGATGACCTGGAAGGAGAAGCGCATCGCGAAAGAAGAAGACGAGGCTGCCAGCAAGGATGTCGGAGAAGTACCCGCCGACATGGACATCAATATGGTGTTTGAACTACCGATCGAGTTCCGCGCTCCTGAGTCGGAAGTCGCAGAGCTTCTGCTCGGGCCGAGTGCCGCCATATTCAAGAAGCCGGAGGAGCATGGGCAGCATCTGAAGCCTTTATTCATCAAAGGCCACATCGACGGAAGACCGATTGGCCGAATGCTCGTCGACGGCGGCGCTGGGGTCAACATCATGCCACTTTCGGTATTCTCCAAACTAGGCCGAAAGGAGTCCGAGTTGATGAAGACAAACATGGGACTCAGCGGGTTCTCGGGGGAGCTATCCGAAGCCAAGGGCATATTGTCGGTAGAACTTACAGTCGGAAGCAAAACCCTGCCGACTGCATTCTTCGTAGTCGACGTCAAAGGCCGATACAACCTGCTCTTGGGGCGAGACTGGATCCATGCCAATTGTTGCATCCCTTCTACCATGCATCAGTGCCTAATCCAGTGGGTAGATGAGGACGTCGAAGTGATTGAAGCAGACAACTCGACTTGCATCGCTTTAGCCGAGACTATAGTCGATTGGCAGCACGGTGACATGAAGTGCCTGTCGGGTAGGAACTTATCCGACTACGACTACGTCAGTATCGGTAAGGACGGATTTGTACCGATACAAGCACAGCCGGCTTTTATAGCTCGGCTAAATAATTTATCTTTATAAATGAATAAAGAAGATAGCATTAAATGGCTACAAAGGCGCACCGAGGAATATCGTTTGGGCAAGAACGATATGCATGAGACTATCGAAGATTTCGACGACATGGAGAAGCTCGGACAAGGGTTCTCGTCGGCCGACCCACTGGAAGAAGTTGATATTGGCGATGGAGGCGTGCCTCGACCAACATTCATTAACGCCAATATGGAAGCCGGCCAGAAGAATAAGGTATGTGCGCTACTCAAAGAGTTCGTAGATTGCTTTGCTTGGAATTATACAGAGATGCCCGGGTTAAATAGAAGTCTGGTCGAACATAAGCTACCTATCAAGACCGGCTTCAGACCATACAAGCAACCGCCTAGGCGTTTCAACCCTAATCTGTATGATCGTATCAAGGAAGAAGTCGACCGACTAGTAAAGGCAGGGTTCATTCGGCCATGCAGATACGCCGAGTGGATTTCAAACATTGTGCCAGTCGAGAAGAAGAATACAGGCAAGATTAGGGTATGCATAGACTTCAGGGATTTGAATAAAGTCACACCTAAAGATGAGTATCCTATGCCTATAGCCGACATGTTGATAGACGACGCCTCCGGACACAAAGTGCTTAGCTTTTTAGATGGCAATGCCGGGTATAACCAGATCTTTATGGCCGAAGAGGACATGTTTAAAACTGCCTTTCGTTGCCCCGGTTTTGTCGGGTTGTTCGAGTGGGTCGTCATGACATTCGGTTTGAAGAATGCAGGCGCTACGTATCAGCGTGCTATGAACTTGATCTTCCATGATCTCTTAGGCATTGTGTTAGAAGTCTATATTGATGACATCGTCGTCAAGTCGGACGGCTATGAACACCACTTGGCCGACTTGCGACTAGCCTTTGAAAGAATGCGTCGGTATGGGTTGAAGATGAACCCGCTCAAATGCGCGTTTGGTGTGTCGGCTGGAAAGTTCTTAGGGTTCATAATTCATGAGCAAGGTATAGAGATTGACCCTAAGAAGATAGAGGCCATTAAGAAGTTAGGAGAGCCGACATGCAAAAAGGATGTGCAGAGTCTATTGGGGAAGATAAACTACTTAAGACGATTTATATCTAACCTGGCGGGTAAGATTGAATCATTTGTCCCTTTGCTCCGGCTAAAGAACGAAGCCGAGTTCGCTTGGGGGGCAGAACAACAAGACGCCTTCAATAGTATCAAGAGATACTTATCGAGCCCTCCAGTACTTCGAGCACCCAAGTCGGGAGTCCCGTTCCGACTATACATTGCTGCACAAGATAAAGTACTCGGCGCAGTGCTAACTCAGGAAGTCGACAAGAAGGAGTACATCATCGCCTACATAAGTCGCCGACTGCTCGACGCCGAAAGTCGGTACGTGTTCGTCGAGAAGCTATGCTTATCTTTGTTTTACGCATGCACCAAGTTTCGGCATTATTTGCTTTCGAGTGCATGCATAGTATCTTGCCAAGTCGATGTGATCAAGTATATGTTGCAACAACCGATTCTTAGCGGACGGATTGGCAAATGGGCTTATGCTTTAATAGAGTTTGATTTGACATATGAGTCGTTGCGTGCCACGAAAGGTCAAGTTGTCGCCGACTTCATTGTTGATCATAGGGTTAATGATGAAGAAGATGTTGATTATGTTAGCATATGTCCATGGAAGCTTTACTTTGATGGATCGGTTTGTAGAAGTGGGCAAGGCATTGGCAGTGTTTTAGTTTCACCACATAGTGTTATCTATGAGTCATCGGTCCGACTAGAGTATCCTTGCACTAATAACCAGGCAGAGTATGAGGCACTGTTGTTTGGTTTACAAAGCTTAATAGACATGGGTGTAAGAGATGTAGATGCTTTTGGAGATTCATTGCTAGTAGTTCAGCAAGTCAATGGAGAGTTTCAATGCTTCGATGGGTTGCTGAATAGCTATTTAAACCGATGTTTAGATATAGTCAAGCTGTTAGATACCTTTAGTATCAGTCACATTCCCAGGGAGGAGAATTCTAGAGCCAACTATTTGGCACAGCAAGCATCCGGGTACCAAGTCGGAAGAGGAAAGTTTTTTGTATCCAGAGAACCGATGCTCGTTGCTGTCAAGGCACGGGTCGACTTACTAGAAGTCGAAGCCGACTCGTGTAGATCCAATTCCGACTCGGGGGGCAACAGTTTAACACAGGCTGCCGAGTCGTCAAGCGGTTTGGAAGTTAATGATTGGAGGGTGTCTTTAGTTAATTACTTGAAAAATCCGAGTCAAACGAGAGATAGGAAAGTTCGGCGGCAAGCTATAAAGTACACCTTGTTTAACGACGAGTTGTATCGCCGAACAATAGATGGAGTATTATTGAAATGCTTAGACTCCGACCAGTCAAGGGTAGCTATGGGAGAAGTATATGAAGGGATATGTGGAACACATCAGTCGGCTCCCAAGATGCAATGGTTGTTGAAGAGGGCAGGATTCTATTGGCCGACTATGTTAGAAGATTGTTTTCGGTACTATAGAGGGTGTGAAGCATGCCAGAAGTTTGGAAACATACAGTTAGTACCCGCGGCTAAGATGAACCCTATTATAAAGCCATGGCCATTTAGAGGATGGGGTTTAGATTTCATTGGGGAGATACATCCTGCTTCGTCGAAAGGTCATCGTTTTGTCCTTGTAGCTACAGATTATTTCACTAAGTGGACCGAAGCAGTTCCTTTAAGGAATATGACTCATAAGGAAGTGATTAGCTTTGTTCTGGAACATATCATCCATAGGTTCGGCATCCCTCAAACTCTGACGACTGATCAGGGTGCATCCTTTATGTCTCACCAATTCAGTGAGTTTGCCGAGTCCTTTGGGGTCAAGTTGTTGAACTCGTCGCCCTATTATGCCCAAGCCAATGGACAGGCCGAGTCCAGCAATAAAACCTTGATCAAGCTAATAAAGAAGAAAATTGAGGAACATCCGAGGAGGTGGCATGAGGTCCTCTCGGAAGCATTATGGGCCCATAGGATATCCAAGCATGGAGCCACCCGAGTGACGCCATTCGAGTTGGTGTACGGGCAGGAGGCGGTGTTGCCCGTGGAAGTTAAACTACAAGCTCTTAGAATAGCCAGGCAAGACAACTTGTCGGCTGAAGATTACAGCCACTTGATGATAGATAAGATAGATGATGTTCCAGAAGAGAGGTTGAAAGCCTTATAAGAAATCGAGAAGGAAAAGTTGAGAGTTGCCAAGGCTTACAACAAAAGAGTAAAGGAAAAATCGTTTCAGATAGGAGACCTAGTATGGAAAACGATTTTACCTGTTGGAGCTCGGGACAACAAATTCGGCAAGTGGTCGCCGAGTTGGGAGGGCCCGTTTAGAGTTGTCGAGATAGTCCCCGGGAATTCCTATCTTGTAAAATCTTTGCAAGGGGAATGGTTATCTAGGGCTCTTAATGGGAAATATCTGAAAAAGTATTATCCGAGTATGTGGCAAGTAGCTTAACAAAATCTATGGCCGATATGCCTTTTAAAAATATCGCCCTGAGCAACGATGTAGTTCAAGGTGTTTTTGGCAAATGCAATTATGCCAAAAAGCAGGGGGGCATGTGTTTGCAGCGTAATTTGGCTTGAAGGTTTATTCAGTGGGCCAAATTAAGTATTAGGTTTACTGGAAGTTGAGATGATGAAACTAACAGTGTGGATGCAGCGTTTACTATTACATGCAGGATTAATACAGCCGAGTGGCCTGGACGCTCGCGGTATACTTGATACCGAGTGCTCGCGGCGTTTCCGAGTGCCCCCGAGTGCTCACTGCATCCCGAGTAGTCGTCATATCCCAAAGTGCGAAGGTGCCCGTTTGAGGTGTCCCCGAGCGCCCACTACGCCATCAAGTCACGAGCGGTACCTTCGGGTATTCAACAGTGGCGGCCCCGAGCGACATCGACCCCGAGTACTGGTGATACCGAGTGGCCCAGCCCCGAGAAGGTCTCCAGCCCCGAGGGGTTTTTTCCCGAGTACTCGGCCGACTCCCGAGTGGTACAAAGTTCATCCCCGAGCAGTCCGAGTTCGTCCCCGAGCACTCGGCGGATCCCCGAGCAGTCCGAGTTCGTCCCCGAGCATTCGGCGGATTCCCGAGCGGTCCAAGTTCGTCCCCGAGCACCCGTGAAGGACCATCTTCAGCAAGTCTGAATTGCAGTACTACCCTTCAAGACTTACCCGATGCTAGAGACTTCAGCCTGAGGCGCAAGAAACGCGGCGAGGCAATCAAGGAGAGTCCTACAAGATTTGGAAGTTTATCCAGTTTGTTAAGGAAGGAGATCCCGTGCGCCGAAACGAGTCCGGATGTCGGCGTCCGAAGCAGTTAAGATTTGGAAAGCTATCTTGGTTTGTATGGAAAGTTACGTGTACGGTAGAATCCAGATCCTTTAAGCAAGGAAAGAAATATATTTGTAATCAGATTAGGATTAGGAGTCCGAACCTCCTACGGGAAGACCAGCCGCCCTATAAATATGTAAAGGGTGACGGCCGATTGAAATCATCCAACAATCGATCAAATCAATCTTTTACCTTTTATCTTTTATCTTAGTAGTAGATCTTTGCTGTTTTGCGCCGTAAAACAGTCGTTTCTTCTTCACGTAAGTAAGAAGATCTTTGTTGCTTTGCTCGGAAAGCAATCGCTTGTCGTACGCGTAAGTACGATAGTTATCCTTTGTTGCTTTGCTCGAAAAGCATCCGTTTATCGCACACGTAAGTGCGGTTGGCGACTCCCATCACCTAGGTGTTTCACGGATCCAATTTCGTGCGAACAGGCGTGTCAGGAGGTGAAGACTTGATGTCTCCTGACACGGGCTATGCTGCAACTACCCAGGCCCCGCGGACCAGGTGCAGAGGGCATGCGTATGGGCGCGCGGAGGCGCGCTCTCAAAGTCAAAAAGGGTGTCAGACCTCTCCATTCCCTCCAAGACTGATAGCTGATAGGGCTTATCACTTGAGGGGATGGGAACCGGTCAGGACACCGCCTCTGGTCTGCAAGGACTTAGAGCAGACGGGCATTTAATGCACCCGACACAGGCATTAAATGCGCCTGTTAGGCCACGCGGATTGAGGAGGGGCCCTCAAGGGGTGCTCGGGGCTCCCGGGATCGAAGGCCCCCGAGCACACCTCCTAGGCCGCTCCATCATCTGGGCGAGGTACTTGGCGCTCCGGACGGGGGCCGGGTCGCCCTTGGTGCTCGGGGTGAGCCCCGAGCACCTCTTCTCGGGTGCTCGGGGTGAGCCCCCAAGCACTTCTGCTTGCTTCGTCCTGGGCGGGGACCAAGTCGCTTTGGGCCCTTCGGGAAACGCCATTGAGGGACGACTCGGAGCACCCCTTGATTTAGCCGAGTAGAACAGTTCTCGGGGTGAGCCCCCGGGCACCTCTACTTAACTCCCACGTCCTTGGCGACGTGGCGTCAAGTTGGCCTTTTGCCAGCGGTTTAGGGGACCCTGGGCCCCGTAACGCCGACATGTGCCATTTGAGGCATTTTTATGGATATGTTATTATTAGGAAAAGTGTATTTTTCATCCTTCAATTATTGTCTACCTTTCCTTCCTCAACTTTAATACCATCTAAAGTTGGTCCATCAACAATCAATACCATGCACTTTACATCCCTGAGAGTATTTCAAAATATTTTTGACTCGCTTAGATGCCACGTGTGTGCCATGTCATTTAATAAATAAAAAAGCGATGCAACCCACCCTCGCTAGCTCACCAAGGCCATGCCGTTCCAAGTTCGTACTGGCTAGCACCGATTCGTCTCCGCCTCCTACAAACCCGACGGTTGCCACCTCCTCGTGCCTCTGTTGCCGAGGCGCTGGAGACCTTGTCACACCCGTCGTCGGGGTTGGGGAGAAAGGAGGAGGGATGAGAGGAGTGAGGGACTAACGTATGGGTCCTAGTGGAAAAAATTATTTTATTTTTAAGCTGATTAGGATCCACCTAGGCGCCATGTCAGTACAAAACTATTTTTGGATGGTCAAAACGTAGGCGTCGGTCTCGGAGATGTTAGTTACACGGTTTTGAGAGTTGAAGGTTAAGTTTATTTGGTTTTAAAGTTGAGAGATATAATCTAAAGTGTAATAATAGTTGAGAGACTAAATATACAATTTTTCCTATTATTATTATCTTCAAGAAAGAAAGGGTTATGTCACGTAATTTTGCAGCAACTGGATTTACGCCTCCGAATTCAGTGCCACAATCATCCAATTCAGAGAGGTGTGCATCAGTGTTGTGACTTGACTATATATACTCTACAGAAAACTCATCAAAGCAGTGGATGTGCCTTCTCTTGTGAGTTCCTAACCAAGGGATCACTTTTCTGAAAAATTTCCTTTTTGAGGGAAAACTTTTCTGAAGTTTTTGCATGTGGAATTATTTTTCTTGAGAAATGAGGGCTCTTATACAGTAATTGGACTGGGGCGTTGGGTAGAGAATAAAAACCACATATTGGGCCTTGGATACGGGCCTAGCCTTTTGAGGTTGGCCCGGCCCAGCAAACTGGGACAGGCCCGCTTGTTCTAAGCCTTAGTCCCAAGACACCCAACTCCCAGCACAAGCCAAACCAGGTCCCGAACCAAGACGGCGTACGGCGCGGGAGGAAGCGCCGGCGATGGCGAACCCGGCGAAGGAGGCGGCGATGACAGGGCAGAGAGACGAGCTCGCTCAGTCGCTGGCCGAGCTCTTCAGAGACGTCTCCCTCATGGTCCGCGGCGAGCTCCAGGTCCGTTCACCACACTCGGACCCCGTCACCCTCCCGCGCCATTTTCTAGCTTTAGATGGCAAATCATGGTCTTCTCGCGGTTCGCTGATTGCGCTGTATGTGCGATTGGACGTAGAAGAAGAGCCCAGTTGCGCGGTGTTGATTTGATAAGATAACGCGGCAATATCATGCCATAACCCTAGCCGCTAGCGTAGAATCTTACTCCCCTAGTTCTCTTTCACAGCAGTTGCTTAGATTTCATAGATGGATTGGTGCATGAATTGTCTAGGTCGTTGCTGGATGGCATGTTCAGGGGGCTTCATTAGCGAACTCCCATTTTGACGCCTCGAATCTAAGATTCTTTGGCAATACAAAGGGGTGGGGACTGATGACGTTGCGCATTGAAGCCTGAGAACTTCTGGTGAGGTGTTCTGATAGTTATGTGATTCATGAAGGTGGTGTTTTGTATGCAGATGGTTATTTCCTCTTCGATGGCAAGTGGAATTGTTTAGTGAATAGTCTATGGCAAGAGACTGGTAGTGTCTTCCTTTTTTTTTCCCGTTATGATCTGAACCTTGTTTATCAGTTTCATGGCAATGAAATTGGGAGCTAGGCTCCTTAATTCGAAAAAAATTCTAAGAACAGTAGCTACGCCAACCCCATTGGTGTTCGGCGACTAATGAGATTATTTGTAGTTTAGGTAGTACTAAGGTGGCTTTTGCATCACTGAATGGTGCGTCTAGATGAGTACCTGTACCACCTACATCATCCTTCTTCGATGTTTGGGAATCACGCTACCACTGCACCTCAATAGCCTTATCTGACCATCGGTCCTCCTCACCATCCTCTAGAAGATTTGGGACTTCCGCAATGCAAAAGTGCCTGATGTAACCACAGTAGCTAATATTGTTTCAGATTTTACACTTTGGACTCCCAGGTCAAAGAGCCGGAAGCAAAGATAGCGGCCAAATCTTGGCATGACTATCTCTCTTCGCGATTGATTGCGACCCTGTAAAACTTCTCCGTTTTTCAAGTAATATATTTAGGTGGGGATCCCCCCCCTCCCTGTTGATTGAAAAAAACCGTCCATTGCACCCCTTCAGCACCAGTAACTGCTATGTGCATGCCACTTTCCTGCATTGTTTCACACCTATGCATTAAGGCATAGAACTCATTTGGGTCTATGGTGATTTCTGTTGGATTTGGAACATAGGCTGTGTGATTTCTGCTCGGTTTCTTTGCTTCTTGAGAGTTTGAGGACTTCTTCAGTGGCCAAAAATGCATCGCACATTGCAATGTTTGTAGCTCACAACTTTAGGAAGGGTGACCCTTTGTTTCATTTAACAACTTTTTGGTACTGTACCTCTCAAGTAATGATATTTTGTTCACATTTGCCAACAAAGTGTTATCATGATTTGAGCAATAAATGAAGTGTGCTTTGAGTTTTGACGGAAAGTTCTTTTGCAGCTAAGAGTACTTCAAGGAATTGTAAATAACTTCACCAAACCATATAGATTCATTAAGGGTTAAGAGATGATTAACTTTTCTTAATCTGGACATTGAAGTAAAAGGTGATAGATTTAATTTTCTAATAGTTGATCCTCCCTTGCAAAATGTTTATTGGTAGGGTTACTGAGATTTGTTGGTCAGGTTATACATTTACAGTGAACTACTTTTGTTCTCTCATTTGTTAGTCGTCACCAGTTGTTTTTTAAAGACAAATCTCATTTTTTTCAGGGGACGAACGGCCAGCTAACATTACTTGAAAAGATGAATCACCGTGTGGCAGAGGAATACAATAATTATGGAGATGTTGCATCCGGTCTCCGAGTCTTTGTAGAGCAACTGAGTGAGAAAAATCACCGCTTTGATGAGTATACATCACAGATTGATGCAATAGACCAACAGGTGACTGAGTTTGAGGCAGTGGTGTCCATGCTTGATAAGCACGTCTCCCTCTTGGAGAAGAAAGTGAAGTCTGCATATCACATTACTCCTACCCAATAATACCTCTCCAGACCATGTTGTAAATCTTTTGTTGTTCCTTTTTTTATCTTTAGCATATTTGATCATATAAAAGTGGCAAAAAAAATTGTGGATGGAAACTTGTACTCTAGTCCTAATGTTGTTGCTTTCAGGCATTTGTTGCTGCTGTAGTGACAAATAGCCAGCACAGCAATATAAGATTTTGTTGTCACTTGTCCTTCCTGTGATGGATGTTTGGTAACTGATGTAATGGGATCTGACTTATAGACCCCAACCATGCAGTTCGCTTAAACTGTTCTGCAAGGAACCTGCCTCTGTTTTGTAACTCTGATGGTTGGACTGGCATTCTCCCATGCACATTCTACGAAGATTCTTGCAAATTTTCAATTCATGGAATCGATTCTATGGACTGGTCGATGACATCTGGAGACAGTGGAGTTGAAGCCTCTCCAATTACAATTCTTGAGCTGGATGTTTTCACATGGAGCTGGGTATGATGGTATCTAATGCTTCTTATCATTTGTCTTTCTCCTGAGCATAACCGCAAATTCCAAATTTTGTACATCAGTAAAAAGTCGAAATTTTTCTTGAGAATTGGTGCCCAAACCGAAGAGTGAGTGCCTGTGCATTGTTGTACAAACCATTTGGAAGAAAACTTAAATGTTAATCTTCTATTATTATTTATATTTTCTGTCATGGATTGTATTGCAAAGAACAAGAAGAAACTATAATAGAGTGGATTTTAATTTTTCCAATCGTGCACGGATGGCGTAAATTCTAGTAGTCAACGCCTTGAGCTACTGAAAGTAAGTAACCTGGCCGTCCAGCTGCCGAGAGGAGTTAACTACACTCTACAGTCACACAGTTTACTAATCGCAACTGATGGCGAGGATTTGGTTGGACTTACCATAGAACAGCGTGTATTCAGCCATGCACAAAAACAAATTAAATCGCCACCTCATCAGCAGCTCAGCACCATCCATTGAGACCAGAATAACTAGCAGTTCTCACAAGAAAGGCACAAATTCCGTTTATTTTCTGCATATTTGATCTTCTCCATGCTCAAACTCTCCAAAAGTTTTTGTTTTTTCACCGGACGAATGATCTAAGGCCCTACTGTTTTTCCTTTTTCTTTAGAGAGTACGAAGAAGAGTTACTGTCATCGGCGTATTAAGAAGGTGAAAAGAGTGAGAGCTAGAGAGAATAGAGAAAAGACTCGCCGATCATGCGAACCTACCATTTGACCTCCATTTCATCACTCCCGAAAACCCGTCCATTTGACCTCGTGTTTTCTGCCCAAATGCCAAAACGGAGGATTAAATTAAGCAGGTTTCTTCACAAACATATGAGGCCGTTCTTCGAAGGCTACACTTGCCCGTTCGAGAAGTTAACAAAGTAAGGTAGGAAAACAATTGATGTAACTTAAACTCTTGAGGCTTGACACTGTAATTTTGTTAACAATGACAGTGGGCCCAAGCGCAAGTGTGGCCCCACCCGTCAGAGAAGGGAATCCAGTTGAGATAAATCATATGCAAAGATAAGCATCTCTTCGTCGAGAATAATGGCGTCCCCACAGCCATGGATCGAAGCTGCCTTCCCATTCTATCCAGCGCATCTCCTCAAGGTTGTTACAAGATTGGGTCCTCAACTTTTCGATATTGCAGTTCTAAAAAAAACCTTATGCTATATTGCAGTTCTAAAAAAAAATGAAAATCTTTGCATTGTAGTGTCAGCCTTCTGCTGCTCATTTTCCTTCTTTTTTCCTTTTGAGAGAGAGAGTATTATTCTATTATATATATATAGTGAGAGAGAGGAAGCCGAATTGGGGCTCCATATAAGGGCTCTAGGATTTCAAATACATGAATTCAGGCTAAAATTGGGTGTACTTTAAAGAAAAAACGTTTTGGGTATGTACCTCATTATAACAATTTAAATAAAGTACATACCTTGCAAAATTTTTACTCAGATTCAAAGATTTTAAGATACATTAGATCACATACCCAGAATTTAAGGAATGTTGAATTATATATCCCGAATTCTGGGTATGTGATCCAAAATACACAGAAGTCATTGAATTTGAGTGAACTTTTAAAAATTATGTATTTTATTTGAGTATATGTCTCTATGTATATACCATAAACTTCCCATTTTTGTAAATATATTTAAATTTGATTTGAACTTGTGTATTTAAAATCATAGAGCCTATGCTTCGTTTTGCTAATTGCATGACGTGCCTCGATAATTCGTATATTCAGACATGATATAATGAATAAGCCTAACAAGACTAATGTATAATAAATTTTAAATTTTGGAGTATTTTGTATCATATATATATTACACGATCTAAAAGACAACTAAACATCATCATATCTTTCACATGAACTATGAAGGAGACTCATGGTCGTCGCCGCCACCTTCAAGACCATATGGAAGGGTTGGACGCACGGTGTGTGAACCCGTCCCAAAACAAGTGAATACTAACCTTTGCCGTCAGTGGGTGTCACAAAAGAAGATCGCTAGAGTAGGAGCCAACATTGGACGACAAGAAGGAAGGAGAAGTAGTGAAAGAAAAATGAAGAGAGCAACATGAGGAACAATAGAGATGTTTCACGCATGAGGATAAAGAAGGGCATTGGCGTAATAGATCCGTTCAAAAATTAAAGCCATCTCTGTTATATCTTTTCCATGTCAAAACTGTCATAACTCATTTTTACAAGAGCAATTTTGGTTCATGTAATATAGGAGGAACCGGGTTGAGTTTCATAGAAGCAATAACAAACGTATTTTCCACCTTTCATACGAAACACATTACTTCATATATCATACAAATGCGGCTCACAAAATGTAAGGCGTGTTAGAGGCATGCTGAAGTTTCAAGAGTCCATTTATGTGTACCTCTCTCATGTTTTAGCTTAAATTTTCTAGAGCTCAACTAAAATTTGACATTTCATGCAAATAAATAGCACTACTCCGTATTGTAGAAATACTTTCCCCTAATCATAAGACCAGCATAGCAAATTTTTGAGAAGCCATTTCTGCGTAGTCATCCCATTTTACAACTTGTTCTTCATAGGATTTGTTCAAAAATGCTGTTTTCTTTACAGCAGCTGCTAAGGTCAGGTCCCTGTTTTGCAAAACCACCCAGACCACAACCTCAACGCCACCCTCCTCAGTCCTTTATTTCCTATAAAGCCCGATCCGACGTGCTGCGCTCGTCATCGTCGTCTTCCTCTGCACACCACCCTCCTCGCTTCCCCCTCTCCCTCCTCCGCGACCCAAACCCTAACCCTAACCTCCCCTGCCGGATGGGCGCCGTCACCTCGACGGTCGCGGCCCGCTTCGCCTTCTTCCCGCCGAGCCCGCCGTCGTACGGCATCGAGCCCGCGGGGGCCGGGGCGGGGGAGGACAAGGAGAAGGAGAAGGAGGGCGGGGTGGTGGAGCTCACGGACGTGCCGCGGAGGGACAACGTGGAGGCCCGGCGGCTGCGGACGAAGCGGGGCACGGAGGTGGTCGCGATGTACGTGCGGCAGACGGGCGCGAAGCTCACGCTGCTCTACTCCCACGGCAACGCGGCCGACCTGGGACAGATGTACGAGCTCTTCGTCGAGCTCAGCGCCCACCTCAACGTCAACCTCATGGGGTACGCACCCACGCACACCCGGATTGGGTTGGATCGGATTGGTTTATATTTGGATACTGTGATGCTGGGATGCTGGATTCGAGTATAATCCTGGATCTCCCAGCCCGTATTTCTCTGAATCAAGTTACACTTTTATTATCGGACATAACTGAACTGGTCTGCCTCGGTGGGAAATGTTGAGCATTTTGGGTGTGTCATGGTTGCTTCCTAGATTAGATGAAAGATGCAAACTTCTGTTCAGGTGTTGCCTGATTGGTTTGAGGTTTTGGTATGAGTATGAAGTTGTGCTAATGTTGGGACAGTACTCGATGCTGTTGGATTCGCTAACTGTAGTCTAAATAGAGAATTTTCTCATCTCTATGGGCTTGTCGGGTTTGATGGAAGTTTTGATCCTTGAACTTATGTATGCTGGTGGTTGGTTGCATCTTGGCATTGGGATGTTGTATTTGTCACTGTTGGTTTTTGCTAATGGGTGACTATGATCATTTTGTTTCTCCTGAAAGCTGTTCTTATTTATGATTGGACTAAACTGCCGATTTGTGAACTATTTTCTGGTTGCTGTAGATTGTTGGGAATGCCTTCTTTAAGTGGCCGCTAGAAGTATCTGGAATTTGTTCAATCTTGGGTAGCAAGAAAGATATTTAGATTTTAGTATCTGGCTGCAATCGGATAATTCATGATTCACTTGATTTTATGGGAGGTGGTGGAAGGCCTGGTTTTGTAAGTCAGTTACTATCTTTGGTCAAAGTTTAGATAGCTTTGTTCAAATTAGTTGCTAGATATTTTGTGAAAAAAAGTTGTTAGATATTACCACTTAATGAGTTCTTTAGAACTGTTCACCAATGAAGTCTAGTGAGGAAAAGTGGAAAACCAATACTTAATGAAGCTTTTCACTACATTACTATAAGTGCGCAACGTGTCCCGTTTGTAGCTCTCATAAAAGCGTGAATATCAAAATAAGTGATCGGTTTTGTCATCTTTCTAGTGTAACCTTTGTTATTTTGCAAATCTTCCATTTTATCAGTTCAATTTTCTTCTTTGGTCAAAGTTTTAGCCCATTGGCTTTTCCTATGCAATGGATGAAGGAAATTAAGCTAGGTAGATTTGGCCTAATGAGTTGATTATTGAGTGGTTGAGTTGCTGATGGGAGAATCATTGATTTATTCAGTGGATCAAGAAGCTCTAACAAATTTAAAATTCTGTGGTTAGGAGTGATTGGCTTGTCCTTCACTACTTTGTTTAAACTCAAGCTTTTTGTTTGTTTCGTAGCTTGGTTATAATATAATCATTGTTATTTATCTTTGTGTTATAGCTATGTCCTTTGAACCTAGCTCCATTCTTTATCTGGCCATCAGTTTGGCGCAAGACACTAAAATGTTATGAGTGTTTGCAATATTAATAGGTACTAGTATTTGACTGAGTAATATAACTTCACATCATAGAGGACTCCTGCAGACATGATCCATAGGGTTTTTGTGCCTGGGTTGGATATAGTGACAGTTTATTGCATGGTTTACTGTATGTCATAAATAACCTAGGCCTCAGTTACCCTTGCTAGCGAGTAATGATACAAGGCCTTCTTAAAATGTAACCTAGCAAACTGAAATTCCTTTGCATGACCATATTTACTTATGCTATCTGCTGTGTTTCTACTTTTCACCAAATGAGAAAAAAGGAGATTAAGGTGACTAGCGGAAAGTTGCTAGAAGGAACTTCAACACAACGGATAAGCCTAAATCGATCAATATCTGCATTAATAGGTCAAATCCCTTATGGGGAAACTCAAGCATGTCCACTTTGGTCTCCCTCTTCTGAAAATGATGACTATCTATAAATTAACACATGACTATTCGAAACCACTTGATGAACTTTTTTTTTGCGTATTTTGGGCCTATTTAAGTGAAACATTAATAGCCTTTCTGTCTTTTGCAGCTATGATTATTCAGGTTATGGGCAATCTTCTGGGAAGGTAAAACTTTCTTTCCTTTTTTAAACATAGTTTGTCTCTCTATTGCCACAATATGCACAACACTAACACTTATTTTTGTCTAATACTGCAGCCCAGTGAACAAAACACATATGCTGATATAGAGGCTGTTTATAGATGTCTCATAGAAACCTACGCAGCCTCTGAGGAAAATATCATTCTTTATGGCCAATCGGTGGGCAGTGGTCCTACTTTGGATTTGGCCTCTCGTTTGTCTCGTTTGAGAGCAGTTGTTCTACATAGCCCTATTTTGTCTGGCTTAAGAGTGATGTATCCTGTAAAACATACATACTGGTTTGACATATATAAGGTAAGTGATATACATTTATGCAATCTTATTTTGCACTTACCTGCAGCTGATTCGTCTTATATCTGCAGAACATCGACAAAGTTCCATTAGTCAAGTGTCCTGTTCTAGTAATTCATGTGAGTGTCCTTTTCTCCTTACAGCAAATCATATTATACAGAGTTTTGGCTGTCACGGCATGCGTGTTTCCTTCTTGAGCTTTTCTATAGCGTGCTCATGCGCTTGTATGTCCGTTCCTGTGTGGGCACACATGCGCATGCTGGTAATGTTACGTAAGTGAACTTGTACATAAGCATTATGGTGATTAGCAATTCAGTGGAGAGAATGTCAAGCAAGTGTAATTATGTAAAATGCTTAAACTGAGTAATTTCTTTGAAAACTGTGTTTTGTGGTCCTGCATGTTGTCTAGTTTAGGTGTTAAGAAATCCATTTGAAGACCTTTTGTACAGGGGATAGGGGTGCATTGGAGTTTTGCTGAGGGGTGAATATGTTTCCATCTGTTGACTAGTTTCTGGAAACATGACATAATAGTTGATACTGAATAAGCGCACCTTTCTGTACATGTTCGTGATCCTAATATCATCTCTTCTCTCAGGGTACAGCTGATGAGGTTGTTGACTGTTCCCATGGGCGAGCGTTGTGGGAACTTGCTAAAGTAAAGTATGAGCCTTTATGGGTCAAAGGAGGAAATCACTGTAATTTGGAGCTCTACCCAGAGTACATTAAGCATCTAAAAAAGTTTGTTGGAGCCATAGAGAAATCGCCACCCCCAAATGATGAATCTCCAGAGAGCTCAGGTCCATCAAATTGTATTCAAACAGAACCTGAAGGTACAGAGGACTCAAGGAAAAGCACAGACTACAGAGAGAAAACAAGGCCAAGCATAGATCACAGACAGAGCACGGATCATCGAGAGAAACCAAGGGGCAGTACAGATAGGAGAGACAAAAGCAGAAAGAGTGTAGACCATCCTGACAAACCGCGGGCTAGTGTTGATCAATCTGATAGGCCAAGGAAAAGCATTGACCGGTATGGTTCACTTTAATGACCTACCTAATATTTCCTTTTAATGCAGTGATGTATATGTGTTAAACTATTTCTATGGTTGCTTGATTTGAAACAGCTGCTTTTAGTTTCTTGACTAATATGATAGAATGGTGTACAGGTTTGGAGGGATGATGAAGTCCGTCAGGTTGTGCAATATCGACTGTTTCAAAGTAACAGCGACTTCTGGGAGCTGAAGATACCAAAAGGTTAGTGTTGGGGCTCGTCTGTATGTATTCCATCTGTGTAACTTAATTCATTTGGGTGATTGGTTCGGTTGGAGGTGGTATATCTCATACAATGGGGATTGTATTGTTTCCTGATTTTTTCTTGTGAGATGAAATAATAACTTGTTCATAACATGTTCTTTTTTTTCTTCTCATGATTGGTTTGATAAAGAGATATCCACGCAGAAAAATAAGCTATGTGCGACAAATAGGTCATTCATTTGCTATTTACCATGTGATACGATATGATGGAGTAAAGCCAGTTCATACTTCAGATCGTTCTAGCTGGTTGTAGTTGCGGTTCCCCTCCAGCTCTTGTTAGGCTAAAATATTTTGCAATTTGGGCTCTCTAATCCTTGTTCGGACGATCCTAGTAGAGCTAACCTTTGCAAATCAGTATTTTAACATCGTATGCTTTGGTGGCAACTTTCTTGAAATCCTTGATCCTATTAGGTGTTGAGGAACCGCTGGGAGACTGGGCGATCACCCTGTACAACTTCAGATCAAGTTCACTACTGTACTATTAAGGTTCTCGACAGGATAAATTCAATGTAGTGGAGAAGCCAAACTGGGAGTTCTGTCAGATTTGTTTAACTCCACGGGCACGTTGGTGCTTGTGGCCTGCCTATGGAAGTTATACGTAGGGCGGATCCACCAAAACTCTGACTTGAGAAGTGGAGACCAACAACCCCAAACCCGCGGCAGCAAGGTCCGGACTCGGAGGAGAATCTGCCGAGCGAGCCCGAGGCCAGCAAGGCAGGCAGCTCGATCGGCGCCCACGTCCCGGTGTTTGGATCACAGTGCGTGGCCTCGTGTCTGTCCCTCAAAGCGCGGGGCGAAGCGGAGCGGAGCCGTGCCGCGCCACGTTCTCCCGGATCGCCCGACTCGGCCTGGGAGCCTGCGGCAGCGGCACCGCCCTGCCTGCCCGCCGGCCCCTCTCGGCGTGGGAGTATGGGAGCGCTGCCGAACTCCACCAACTCGGTCGGGCCAGGCGCCTCGGCGCCGTACGTGGAGTTGTGCCTCGCACGCGCCTGTGTCTCTCGCAGCACGGCGCCACGACGTGCGCGATCGTATCCGCGCGCGCCCACTGATCGACCTGCGGCAACGCTGGGGACGGGCCGGGCGATCGCGCGCTGCCTCCTGTTTGCTCTACTGCAACTTGGTAGTATTTTGTACGTTGGACGCAGTCTAGGGAAGCATGTGATGTGACAGACAGTGATGCAACAACGTGCGTGTGACGCATGGACCCAAGTCCTGCTCTCAGCTGTGCATGGAAAGAAGAGACGGCAAATGGGTGAGTCTGTCGAATACGCAAACCGAGCTCGTACACTTGGGAGTTGGAATCCCTTCGAGAAGACCGAGCAGGCTGTCTCGTCAGACGTCAGAGCACACAAATCTAGTGGTATTGATTCTTTGAGTTCAGACTTCAGACCAGGACTCAGTGCTTCGTTGATTTCATTATCATTTCATCATGATTAGCATCAACCACCAAGGCCACAGAGATTGAAACCATAGAGGTTTTTTTTTATATAAATATTATTTTTAAAATCAAATAGATCTATAGGTCTGATTTCAGAAATTACAAAAATACCACCCTGTCGGTCGCTGGTGAATCGATAGGGGGCTTGTCGTCCAACCGTGGACCGACAAGCCCCTGTCGTCCAACGGTTGACCGACAGATGTACTTATCGTCCGACCGTGGAATGACAAGAACCCTGTCGTTGGATGACAGAGGTCCTACTCCGAAATTTTTTATAAATATAGGAATGGCGAAAATAGGACCCTATCGGTTGGCGTTAAGCCCCTATCGTTCGATGACCCACCGAGCGCGCGCCGAAAGTCTCTGACACGACACTTGTCGTCCAACGGTTGGACGACAGGGGCGTTATAACCACCCGGCTTGAAATCTTTTTATAAATATTTTTTAAACCATAAATTCGAGATGTATGTGTCTGGTTAGAGGAAAACCGAAATAGCACCCTGTCGGTAGATGCGGAGCTCGGCCTCTCACTTAACACCACTTTCTCTCCCCCCGAGCTCCCCTTCTTCCTCTCCTCTCTCTTTTCTTTCTCCCCTTCTTCCTTTCCTCTTTTATTTCTCCCTTTCTTCCTTCCTCTCCTTTTTTTTTCTCTGGAATGGCCGCAGGTGCTCGGGCGATGGAATGGGAGAATGGAGGATGTAATGGGGGAGAATGGGGGCGCTGGAGCGGGAATAAAAGCCCTGTTGTCCGACCGTTGGACGATATGGGGGCTTATCATTCAACCGTCGAACAACAAGCCCACGGTCGGATGACAGGCATCTTGTCGCGCGGTTCCAGTGTTCCAGTGCGCTGTCGGTGGCCCGTGGGACGACAGGAGCCTGTCGATCGATGGTGGGATGACAAGCCCTGTCGTCTCACCGAGGGTCGACAGGGTGGTACTTTTGCAATTTCTAAAACCGAACCTATAGATCTCGAATTTTTTGTTTTAAAAATAATATTTATAAAAAAAAATTCGAAACCATATGCGTCCCCAACCCTCGTAAACCATAACGCGTGCACGTGCTCATGCCACCGAACGCAGCCAAGGTCTTGCCTCGCGTGCCCACGACGTCGGGTTCACTTCACCCAACTGATCGCGTAGTTTCACGGGAGTGTTAGTTACGCATCAATCACCACATACAAGTGATTAATCAACGATTTTCAGGTACGTGTTTTTTTTGCACAGAATTATCGAAACCATTAACTAAACTCCAGCACGCATGGGGCTCCGCGGTCTGCATGCCATTGCCTTGGTTGCTGCTGAATCCTGAAAAAAAAAGAAGAAACCCTCCCTTGGAGAGTGTTTTAAAATTGACGACATCTTCGGAGAACGCAGCTTGACAAATGACGAAAGGGACAGACTTTCGCCCACGCCCACTAAACAACGAAGTTCGTACGACCTGGAACTGCTAATAGAAGGATTTAAAAAGTACGGTGTGCATGCAGCAGCAGCAGCACACACAGCACGATCAGCTTTGACCAATCGTGTGTGGTGCTGCCAATCTTTTTGCCCTATAAAACCAGCCCTGTCTTTTCAGTCCTGCTTTCTCCCTTGCATCATCGCATGGTATTATACGAACGGAAGTCAGTCAGATTCAGAGTTCGGTAGTGCAGTTATGCAGCCGCTGAACTGCGTGAGCCTGCTGCTCCTGCTGTGCGTCCTCTTGGCTGCACCCAGTCCCTTCGCCGCCGCTGCACACAGAGGTAAATCTTTCTATCACATTTTGTACAAAGTTACCTGTTCATTCTAAGCTTAGAACTCGGCTGCTTCTTGCTGAAACTAAGAGTACGACGCATGTGTATGACACTGTCACTCTCTTTTTTCAGGGCTGCTAATGGCGACCAACGGTGTCAAAGGAGAAAATGGTCAGGCCAAGCTGGTCAGGGCGGAAACGGCGGCGAAGGGCGCAGACGAACGGGTGATCAGGAGGAAGGAGGAGAGGGTGAGCTGCCGTTTCAGAACAAGAAAGCTTCCTTCTGATGCCAAGAATCGGTTCGATGGCCGCATGCCCTTCACTGCCGATTACCACTCTGTCCATAGGCACCCGCCCAAGCACAACTAGGAGAGGTTATACTTGCGCAGCTGGTTGGTTGCTTAGAAACACAGTAGCTTATAAAGTAACAGTAACTAGCTCTGTTTCTCTGTAACATTTTCTAGGCCCTGTTTCCTTTAGCCGTTCTACGTAGCACTGTACGTGCTCTCCCTTATCAGCTATATGTGGCTTTATTGACATACTGGTAATGATATATTACTACATAAGCTGTACCGTTTTGTATGCGTCTAATTGGTAAAAGGCAGTCCTAAAAGAAAGCAGTGCCAAATCACATGCATAAATTCACAGCTTATGTATACCTGAGTTCAAGAGAGACGCGGAAAACAAAAGAGCTTCAAACGTATGACGCGGAAAACAAAAGAGCTTCAAACGTATGAACATAAATTAATGCCAAAATGCAGCATGGTATATTATGTTTCCGATTGATCACTGCTACAGAATAAGCTATCATAGACGGTTCAGAAAGTCCATCATAATTGGTTTTCTAAACTATTTGCCCCTAAGAATCCTTGACGACCCCCCTTGTTATCTCAGACGGTTCCTCAGTCATCTGTGATAAGACTTATCTTTACTCTTATAAAGATGTCAATTGGTGGCGGTGGTCCGTCCATCTTTAAGCAAACCACCATTTGGACCCGACAAAAATGGTTGAGATAAGAGCGAGTGTGAATACTCTAATATAGCATAAATAGTAGTACAATCTTCTTAAATATATAGTATATTTTCTTTAATTCATAGCAACGCACGAACATTACGCTAGTCACATATAGTTTCGCATCACGAGCCGTCTGTGATAGATAAGCTTATATCACAGACGATTCTTAGTCCGACCCATCTTTGATATACAACTCTTAATAACTGTCTGTGATAAGCTTTTTACAATTCTACACTTTTTTCTGTTTATTAGCTAGCCTCAGGAAAATGCTAGCCATACCCGCTGAAAATAATCAGACACAAAATATGTACAGGAAAAAGCCCTCGTTTCCATATCCATTCATAGTAACCAAGTACACAAATTAATTCAGAATTCATTCACAGTTTGAAATATAATATTCTTTAATTTTGCTATGTGCAAAATATATAATCTATCATGTCATTCGATCCACTATGGTGTGGCCATTCATGTGAAATTTTGACGATGCTAACCATCCATATTTTACATGAAAAGGCAGGGACTGACTGAGAGAATAGATTATAAATTTCGCAGATAGCTCAATTAGAGAACATTGTATTCAAACTAAACACTTGAGAAAATTAAGCATTCAAATTTATACAAGAACAACCCTCATTCACACATCCATTCACAACAACCAAGTACACAAATTAATTCAAAATTCAATTACAGTTTCAGGTTTAGTATTTTTCTAATTGCGCTATGTGCAAAAACTTATAATCTATCGTGCCATTTAATCCACTATGGTGTGTCCCGTCACGTGAAATTTTAAGGCTACAACTGATCATCAAGATTTCACATGAAAAGAAACATCACAATGACTGACCAAGACAATAGATTATAGATTTTGTAGATAGCTCAACTAGAGAATATTGTATTCAAATTAAACACTTGAGAAAATTAAGCATTCAAATATATTGAAATATATGTGTTTATATATATATATATATACCTACTCAGTAATTGTCGAATCCTACTCAGCCGAAAAGGGGGTACTTATGTATGGCTAGTTTTGGAATGGAGATTTTTTGAATAGAATATATATATATATATATATATATATATATATATATATATATATATATATATATATATCATAGGCATCGGATTCTAACTTGCTCTTAATTGAATGTGTACCCTATTTTCTAGTAAGGGGTAAAGTTTTTTTTTAGTCATTCCTTAACACATACAAGAAAAACAAAGCATACACTCATTATATAGCAATGTCTTATCATCACTGGCTTAATCATCTATTTTTCCAAAGCAATACAATTGAGGACAAGCCTAGCACTCAATTTAGAAAGAATGCTTCAAAATTGCCATTTTAAATAATTGTATATCGGTCGATGCGGGTTCAGTGGCATAGGGTTTAGGGTTGGGGTTAATGCAGTTTTAACTTTACCCTGAACCCTGAACCCTAAGTCCTTATAAAGCATCGCGTACATAATTAAATGGGTCTTGTTTCATCATTAGCAAGCCACTTGAGCAAATATTAAGCAAAGATTGAGCAAACTACTGTCGTCGGCAAAACTTCTACCACATTAGGCGGTTGTGTCAAATCGATCCCTTCTAAGGTGCCCATCTCACGTGAGAATGAATGATCGATTGTTCTCACATGAGATGGACACCTTAGCAGGGATCGATTTGACACAACTGCCTAAAATGATAGAAATTTTGCCGATCACAATTGAGAAAACTACCATTATCTGCAAGACTTGTACTACGTCAGTCGATTATATCTAATCAATCAGTTTAGGGAGCCCATTTCGTGTGAGAGCAATCGATCTCACACGAAATGGACAACCTAGACGAATTAATTTGACAGAACCACATAAATGATAGAAATTTTGCCGATCGATAATGGTAGTTTTCCAAAGCATCACAATTGAGAAAACAACCATTTTCATCTGCAAAACTTGTACCACATCAGTCAGTTGTGTCAATCAAAGTCCGGAAACAACGACAAGCATCGAAATCACATGAGAGGTGAGGGTAATCAGATGAGTTACCACCATCTCACCTGTGAGACCTCTCCTTGCAGGAGAGGTGGAGGTAAGCCATTGGTTTATCACCACCTCTCTTATGATTTTGATGCTTGCCAAAGCCTCTGGCCGTTTGTTAACACAACCGCAAAAATGGTACTAATTTTACACAACAATTATGTACCATCATGCTTAATTCATAAAAGAGGCTTACAATCAATGTTAATTCCATTAAATGGACACGACCGTGGTTGCATCAAGAAGTTGTTGAAATAACCGCAAGCATAGAATAGTTCTGTCAGCAAAGTATTCTACCACTTGTATACAATAATACTCTTCTGTGGTGTATACGGGTGTAGAATCCTTTGCAACAAAACTCTTCAAAGAGATCATCGCTACTTCAACCAAGTCCTTGAAGCAAGCACAATAAATGTTCATTTTTGAAATTATATTGATTATAAGCCCTAAAAATTGTAGAAAGATGCCTCGGAATTGCGGGTACCGACTCATTGGACAAGGGCTCAAGTGATTTAGGATGTAGGGTATTGAGTTTAATGCAATTTAAATCAAGTCCTGAACCATAAACCACTGAGCCATTGTAAAATATTAATAATATAGTCCTTTTCATGGTTGACAAAATTGAAGCTAATCAATCGCAAGCTTTTACATGCATGAATGGTTAAATGGGAGTAAGAAATTAAGTTCTTCGGAGTAAGGAGCAGATCCATTTATTAAACAAATAAATTATACAGTCATGTGCAAGAGTAGCCATTAGGCTTTTTGGACTAGCTAGCTTGATCTAAGCCTCAGAATTATTAGCAAAAAGCCAAAAAGGTCAAGTCCATCATCGCAACCATGTTCCTTAAAATGGCAAAAAGATAGCACATTGAAGCAACCACGGCACACGTTTATTTAACAAAATCTAAATAACCATATTTTTTGCTAAATATCCTAGTTCATCTTGTCACGTCTCATCACAACCATATACGATAAATGAGAATTTACAAGAAAGTTATAAGATCAATTAAGCTACAATTTTTCAAGCTACAATCATCTAGCACAAATCGATTTCACAGCACAACCATATATAATCATCAAATAATCATATTTTTTTTGCTAAATACCCTAGTTCATCTCATCTAAACAATATACAATCATTAGATAATCATTTTTTGCTAAATACTGAAACAAGGATTTGGAGGAGGCGTCGTACCTCGTTGCGGCTGTGGTAGGGAGGAAGGTGTTGTTGGGGTGGCAATGACAGAAGGAGGGCCTCGGTGCGGTGCCTGAGGAGGAGGTTGCTCAGTGTGGCTCCATCATCGGGGAGGGAGCTCGGTGCGGCGCCGGAGGACGCTGCAGCGTGCGAGGAGGTGGAGGAGGTGGCAGCAGCGTTTGTCGTTGGGGAGGAGGAGGTGGTGGTGGCTCGGTACCGCACCATCGGAGAGGAGGACGCCATTTTAAACCCATTTCCTACTTATTACAGTTAGATATCTTTCATATGCTTTATTGTAAGTTATGACACCATTTTAAACCCATTTCCTACTGACTACTCTCTCCATTTCACTATATCTGTTCTCAACATCAGGATACTCCATTTTAAATATTTGTCAATTAAGGATATTAAGAGTATAGCTATTATATTGTCTCCACTTTATGTCCATATTGAAATGATTTGGGAGTGATTAGATAGTTGTCTTATGCTATTTAATAGGGTTATATATGATCATTATTTATTTATTTTTTCTTATATTTAGTGCTTTTTTTTAGTCTATGCGCATGATGGGCTGAGAATAGATATAATGAAATAGACAAGTATATAACAACAAATTCACAAATAAAACTATATATAACCTGCTCAACCAAACTAGATTACGATTATCCACCGCCAAACCAAACACAACCAAACACACCGAGAAGCCCTTACACCTAGCGATGTTTTCTTCTCTTCTACATCCTAATAACAATGGTTGGCCAATCTCGAAAAAAGCAATGGCCATGGCTGCTACATCCTACATGCCTCACCCTTGCGCCACAGCAGCAGCCCAACCGATTACCCGTGTGACACAGGAGGGTATGGCCATATGGGCCACATCATGGACTTACATAAGAATTCCTGATTTAAGGATTTATATAGAAATTGTTAACACTACAGACCAAAGAGGTTCATCTGACGTCAAAACTGATATGTTGGACCGATTAGATGCAGGAGCTACTTTTTCATCGGGGATTCAATTTGATACCATGTACTTAATTATTGCAAGTCATGTTTATGTGACGAGTACTTATGCTTATATGATGATGAAATTATTATTTTTGACGGGATATATGATGACAACATCGTTCATTTAGAGAAACATATAGGAGCATGCATTACTACAGAACATTACATCACACTCCTTATTGTAAGCACATTGTTCATCTGACAACTTAGTGTTTCATGTTTAGCGGAGAGAAAGCACAGCCATCTCTACTAATTATCAAAGTAAGGCTTAAGTTCTCCTGCAATCAAGGCTCGGTTCTCGTTTGAAGAAAGTGGCAGGAGCGCTGCCTTTCTTATAGAGGAATAGAAATCGAGTTCGAAAAGTTTATATTTATAGGAGCACCGGCCAACGGCCAAAATCAAAACACTACACGATGGCGCACTACCCTAGTAAATTTGGATCTCCAAGCTCATTGTCCTCACACCGGCAGGCCATCCGTCTTGAATTGATATCATCCATCGTACGAGAGACAACCTCATCGAGCGAACCGAATTTGTGCCAAAAAATTCTAGCATTTCTCTCTTTCCACAGGTTCCAGAGTCCATACACGAGTATACCATAGAGCTTCTGTTTTCCTATCCAGTCTAGCTATGCACCACGGGAGAGCCACCAGGATTGAAGATTTCCATGCAAGCCTTCTAGGAACTCAAGATGTCTATAACCGTTTAGCGTGGCAAGCCTTCTCCATAGCTGTCTGGCGAAGGAACATTGTAAGGAGATATGCAGTGCCGTTTCAGCGTGGCTCCCACATAGTGTGCCTATAGTTCCGTTCGGCCACCTTCTATCTTGTAGTCTGTCCGCTGTCATTAACCTATTCTGAAGGGCTAGCCATGCATGAATTTTGCATTTATTCTCTGCGTACGCCATTCAGATGTAGTCACTTGGGATGGAGGGGAACGAACCCTCGAACTGAATGTTGTATGCCAATTTGGCGGAGTATTGTTTAGAGTCTGACCATCTCCAGACAATGGTGTCCTCCCGCTGTAAGTTCCTTGGCGTGTGGGCAATTAAGTTCCACAGTTGGATAAACTGTCGGACTTGTTCTTGAGTGTTAATTCTTCTAAAAGGTATTAGCCATCTATTATCCTGTAGCTCAAACTCAACTATTCTGTTCTTTCTCTTGGTGAATGCAAAAAGGTCGGGCATCTCCTCCTTTGGTGCAATACCATCAAGCCATTTTGAGGTACAGAACTTCGCTTTATCTCCTTTTCCAATGGTGATCACCGTTGAGGCTGCAAAGAGGGACCTATCCTTGTTATCACAAGGAGTTACTTGCCCATGCTAGGGTCGTGGTTTGGAGTTCCATTCCATCCATAACCATCTCAGGCGCAATGCGGAGCCAAATCTATCAATGTCTTTTATCCCAAGTCCTCCTTTATTCTTTGGCCTGCACACCTGTTTCCAACTCACCAGGCAATGACCTCCCGAGCAGTCCTCGTCCCCTTTCCAAAGGAAGGCTCTCATGATTTTTTCTGCCTTCTTGATTGCCCATTTTTGCGTATTGATGGCTGACAGGAGATAAACCAGACATGCTGAGAGGACCGATTGAATCAGCGTTAGCCTTCCAGCCCTGTTTAGGAATTTGCCCTTCCATCCTGCGAGCTTCGTGGATAGTTTGTCAAAAATTGGTTGTAAGTCTGTTTTCCGAAGTCTGGAAGTATGGAGCGGAAGTCCCAGGTATGTGCATGGGAATTGCTTGAGCTCTGCCAGGAATAGCTGGGTAATCTGTTGAAGTTCCGTGTCTTGGCAGCCGATGGGGAAGGCATTACTTTTCTGGACATTAGTGCGCAGACCTGTGGCAGTTCCGAAGTCATGAAGACATTGGAGGATGACTCGTAGTTCTCCTGGTTCTGGATTTGCAAAGATCGCCGTGTCATCGGCGTACAGCGAGATTCTCAGCTCTCGAGGTACTCCTTTGATAGGTTTAATGAGGTTTCCTTCCATGGCTTTCCGAAATAAATTTTGGAGCGGCTCAATAGCAAGTATAAACAACAGAGGGGAGAGAGGGTCCCCCCTGTCTGACTCCCCTCCTGTGCCAGATCCTATCTGTCTTTTCTCCGTTAATGATAACTCGAGAGGAGGATGTGGTGAGAAGATTAGCCAACCAGTTGCGCCATCTATTTCCAAAGCCCATTGCGGTGAATAATTCAAGCATGTACTCCCAACTAACTGAATCGAAAGCCTTCTGAATATCTAACTTCAGGAAGAGGGCCGGGGTCTTGTTTCTATGCAGCATTTTGATGATATTTTGAGTGAAGAGAAAATTATCCTGGATTCCCCTTCCTTTGATGTAAGCACTTTGGTTCTCACATATCATCTTATCAAGCTCCGGTGTAAGTCGATCGGCCATCATCTTAGTCAGGATCTTGCCGAACGAATGGATAAGGCTTATTGGTCTATAATCCTTAAGACCTCTTGGGTATGTCTTCTTTGCAATAAGCACTATGTCCGCCTCATTCAAAATGTTCAATCTTTCAGCTCGAAGCTCCGAGAATTGCTTGATAGCTGAGACCATGTCTTCCTTAATGATCAGCCAGCATTTCTTGAAAAAGGAGTTGGTGAAGCCATCTGGCCCTGGCTCTTTTCCTTCCTGTAGGCTATTGATGGTCTTCTGGATTTCTTCTTCTGTGAAATCTGTCTCCGGGTGTGCTAAGTTTCTTCTCTGGATCTCTAGCGATTCCCAGTTAAGGTTGGCTGTACACTGTTCTTTGGTTCCAAGGAAGTCTGTAAAGAATTTTTCCGCAATATGTTTTTCTCTTGTTGATTGTAAATCTCTTGGCCATCTACCTCGAAGCACGGTATCCTGTTTTTTTCTCTTCCGGGCGTTGATCTGTAGATGGAAGAACTTCGTGTTGGCGTCTCCCTCTCTTATCCATTGTTGGTGATATCTCTGTCTTGCACGAGCTTTCTGAATTGTAGCGAGCCCTAGTAGCTTATGCTTCAGGCATGATCTGAGAGCGTGTTCAAGCGCCGTTAATGCTCTGTGCTCCTGTGCCTTATCGAGCTGAAGGATGCTTTCTGAAGAGATTGCAAATTGCATGGTGGTGTTGCCTATTAGATTCTGTCGCCAGTTGTTCAACCTTTTAGCTAATCATCCAAATTTGATGTGCAGGCGCCTGAAAGCGTCAGGTGAATTTACTGGTCTGCTCTAACAGTCCTGTATAATTTGGTATATGCCGGGGATTTTCAGCCACCAGTCTTTGAATTTGAAGGATTTAATCTTGTTTACTCGATGCATTCCTATTAGCATAAGCAGGCAGTGGTCTGAAATCATGGGGTTGCCGCCCGTACTCGTTTGCAATTGTTCGCGGTGTAACTCTTATGTCGACTTGGAGTTGCCGCCCGTACTCGTCCTGACATGGACTGAACGTTTAGGCCAGAGATAAACTAAGCTCACCAAATTAACAGCGCGTATCGCTCAGATCCTCATCCTGTGCTGGAGGAACGAAAATATTGATACGAGTTTGGACGGTGTGTTCTTCCCACGACCTTGAGGCGCCTTCACCAGATCTATCGGTGGAATCGGCAGCGGAGGCCCCACCACTCCCTCCGCCCTGAGCTCAGCTCGTCCCCCACTCCCAATAAGTAGCTTATCGTCTCTGGATTACCCTACTCGGCCACGCCGCGGCAACAATTCCCCACCTCCCATGGCCACCGCCCTCCTCCTCCGCACCCACCACCCCTGCTGCAAGCCGCCGACCCCCGCGCCGTCCGCGCCCGCGGCCATCGTCTGCCGGGCCACGGCGTCGGCCGCCCAGGCCTTGCGCTCGCTCGCCCCCCCCGCCTCTGCCCGAGCTGCTCTCCCTCGACCTCCCCCGCTACGACCCGGCGCGGTCCGGGCCCGTCGACCTCGCCGTCGTTGGCGGCGGTCCCGCGGGGCTCGCCGTGGCGCAGCGCGTCGCCGAGGCGGGCCTCTCCGTCTGCTCCATCGACCCTTCCCCGGGCCTCGTCTGGCCCAACAACTACGGCGTCTGGGTCGACGAGTTCGACGCCATGGGCCTCTCCGACTGTCTCGACACCGTCTGGCCCTCCGCCTCCGTCTTCATCGACGACGCCACCGCTGCCAAGTCGCTCGACCGCCCCTACGCCCGCGTCGCCCGCCGCAAGCTCAAGTCCACCATGATGGAGCGCTGCGTCTCCCACGGCGTTCGCTTCCACCAGGCCAAGGTCGTCAAGGCCGTCCACGACGAGGCCTCCTCCCTCCTCATCTGCGACGACGGCGTCGCCGTCAAGGCCACCGTCGTCCTCGACGCCAGCGGCTTCTCCCGGTGCCTCGTGCAGTACGACAAGCCCTACAACCCGGGGTACCAGGTCGCCTACGGCATCCTCGCCGAGGTAGACGAGCACCCCTTCGACCTCGACAAGATGCTCTTCATGGACTGGCGCGATTCCCACCTCGCCGAGGGCTCCGAGATCAAGGAACGGAACCGCCGCGTGCCAACGTTCCTCTACGCCATGCCCTTCTCGTCGACCAGGATCTTCCTCGAGGAGACGTCGCTGGTCGCGCGCCCGGGGCTCGCCATGGACGACATCCAGGAGCGCATGGCCGCGCGGCTGAGGCACCTGGGGATACGCATCCGGAGCGTCGAGGAGGACGAGCGCTGCGTGATTCCCATGGGCGGGCCACTGCCCGTTCTGCCGCAGAGGGTGGTCGGCATCGGCGGCACGGCCGGGATGGTGCACCCGTCCACGGGGTACATGGTGGCGCGCACGCTGGCGACCGCGCCCATCGTGGCAGAGTCCATCGTGCGGTTTCTTGATTCCGGCAATAATGGCAATGGCGGCTTCGCCGGGGACGCACTCGCCGCCGAGGTGTGGAAGGAGCTGTGGCCAACTGACAGGCGGCGGCAGAGGGAATTTTTCTGCTTCGGCATGGACGTCCTGCTCAAGCTGGACCTCCAAGGTACACGCCGGTTCTTCAACGCCTTTTTCGACCTCGAGCCGCACTACTGGCACGGCTTCCTGTCATCAAGGCTGTTCCTGCCGGAGCTCATGATGTTCGGGGCTCTCGCTATTTGGGCACGCGTCGAATCCGGCGAAGCTGGAGATCATGGCCAAGGGCACTGCGCCTCTTGCCAAGATGATCGGCAACTTGATACAGGACAGAGAGAGGTGATGACTTAGAGGATATGTACCTGCATTTCTCATCTGAAGATCTTCATGAGATCTCTGATTTTGGCATAGCTTCTGCCAAATGTATTTAAGATTTGCAAAGAGGATAATACCATTAGCAACAGGCTTAGGACATTCTTGCTGCTGCAACATATTGAGAGCTGTATAGTTCATATTGAAGTACGGTGTATTACTCCATGCATTATATGTCATGAGGGACAAACACGGATTAAAATTTCCCACAGATAGAAATTTCACCTATGTACCAAAGAACAGGCAGTAGGATGGAGTGAACTGCCAAGTAAAGGTATATACTCTCTTCAGATCAAAGAAAAGTTATGCTGTAGGTGCATGGTTGCTGTGAGGTGTACGAGCCTGGGAGCATACATTTCTTTTCTCTAACCAGTGACCAACATGCTATTTGCTATACATGCCATTGATTTGAGCCACAGTTTAACTGTTACGTAAACTGCCCAGAAAAAAAAAGAGGAGAAGAATGAACAAAATTGAACAATGAAGTACCAAAATTATCTTCTCGAATTCGTTTGATCTTGAATTGTTCCGATCAACTCATGTTCTCCAGTTCGTACGAATTGCCAATTCTTGCAATCCGACTGTCCGAGCTTCTTTGCACTTGTGCCATAGAAGGAAGAGTGGTCAGAAGGAAATGTCTCTCATGTCTCCTTCACGTTCTGGGGCTCTATATGAAAACCCTAATTCTTCACCTGATTGCCGCCTTATTATGCTCGCCCTCTGCATCAGGCGCACAAGTTGCTGGACAACCTCAGACATAGGGGGACGGAACTCTGGCTCCGGCTGCACGAAGAAATCACACAAACAATTCTTAGGGGTTAGGATATGCTCCTGACAGGAAACACACGAAGCAAAATAATCCAAGAAGCAATCCTAAAAAAACGAGCCAGGAAAACTTTACAATACATGAATTTGTTTTAAGTGAAGCAACCCAACGCCGAATCAAGAATTTTGCATGTGAAACATAACCAAATTAGGCACCATCAAAATACAAGAATCCTGGAAAACTCTGCGAGACAGCTTACTCCACAGTTCTTTTGGATTTCTTGAAGGCTGCTCACTACGCATCAATAACTGAATGTTTGTCCCAAAGCAAGAACTTACCTGAACACAGAGTGCAATTATGTCTGCAAAACGGGAGAGCGATTTAGCAGGGTACATTCCATCTAATGCTGGATCAACCATCTTAGCAAGTGCATCAATATCATGAAGCTGAGGAGTAGCCCATCTAACAAGAGACTGTTCCGACCTCTCTCTAGAACTGTAACACCAATCCAAAGGTCATTTCGCTTGTTATAAGATGTGATGCACCAGAAGTCTGAATAGAAGCTAGATGGCGCATACCTGTCTAGTGGCTTCCGCCCTGTCAATAGCTCTAACATCACGACTCCAAAACTGTACACATCACTCTTTACAGTATAAATTCCTGACATGGCAAATTCCGGGGCACTGTATCCAAATGAGCCGACAACTTCTGTTGAAACCTGGAGTAACAGGCCAAGTGGTTAGTGCAGGTTACCACTAGAGATGCCAAACATGGTACTCTGAAAGCAGTTTCACTGCTTGAGAATAGTGTTTATGTGCTACTTGCCTGCCTCTCGGTATTGGGTGTCAAGGCAGCAAGCCCGCAGTCAGATAAATGTGCATTATGCTCCTCATCAAGTAGGATGTTAGAAGACTTAAAGTTTCTATGAACAACAGAAGGCAAGCACACCTCATGCAGGTATCTACGAAAAAGTTTGAGAGATAATAGGTATCATCTGCCATAACTATAAGAAAGCGTGAAGATGTAGTGAACTTCAGATAACTTACTCTAATGCTCGAGCAGTGCCTAGTGCTATCCTTACACGGATGTTCCATGTAAGCTTCCTGCTCATCTCATCAGAGAAGTGCAGCATATCATGCAGCGTTCCATTTCCAATGTACTCATAAACAAGAAGCCTTTGAGCATGCTCAACACAATACCCTGTAAGTGGCACAATGTTTGGATGCCTAAGCCGGGACATGCTTGATACAACCTCGAGAAAATTATCTTCTTCCTGCAAGGAAAGAGCAGCACTGTCTATCTTCTTAACTGCAAGAACCTGCAATAGTGGCACACAACTCAGCTGCAGTGCACAGCATTAGAGAAAAAAATAAATGTGGAAGGGGGGATACAAATCTCATGCATTCTAACATTTACTGGCTTTAATAGTAAAAGCTACAAAACCCTAGGGGCTTGGCTGTGTAACCAAGCGTTATTCAGAGACATGGTAAAAGCAAAGGATCTGCTACTTCTCGAGTTCATAATGCATAAAATAGTTTTGCACCTCAAATTGGCAAAAAGGGAAAGATAGCTAATTCAGCCACACACTAACTTGAAGGTTATGAGAATTAACAAGAGATGTATTGTTACATTCTGCCCAGTGTATAGATTTCATTTAGTAAGATACGAAGCATAGTTTACCTTTCCATTGGGGAAATCAGCCTTGTAAACACGACCAAGTGAACCCTCGCCTAGAAGGGTATCTTGACAGAAGCTATTAGTAGCAACTTGGAGCGAAGCAACAGTATAGGGTGTCGCAGTTATGGGGACTTTTGTCTTTTTCATAGAACCATTTTTACCATAAACCCTGTCCGGAGTCATTTTCTCAGCAGGTGAGAATTTCATAGCTACTACAGAGGTACTATCAAGACTCTGCTCTGGGATTTCCCTGTTAGAAGCTACAAAACCAGAACACAAATAGTGAAAATCTGAATTATGGCTGACAAGTGTCAAACAGTTCAGTTAATGAGCGCTAAAGATTATGAAAGAAGAGAAATTGGGGAGGGGAGGGGGGAGGTTGGCAGTTGTTTTGGCTTAGATATTCCATTAGATCAGTGTCCTAACTCAAAAACTAGATTGCGAAACTAATACTGATCTTGAGGTCAAAGGCTAGGCATAAAAAGGCAGCAAATGCTACTAGAGCCCTACAAATGATCACATCGCCATTGCCCTACCAATGCCCAGTATTGGAGGTTGCATCATGAATCATAATTCATAATGCCTTGTAAGTTGAGCTTATGCAGGCAAAGGCAGCAAATGCACTTGAGCCCTACCAATGGTCACATCGCAATTGTCATTACTGACACCTACACTGTAGTTTCAGATCAATCAAACAGTACTCAAGTTTAAGGTTACCTTATCAACTAGGGATAATATCACAGCTGATTGCAGAATAGCATAAGATTAGACAAGAAAAATACAGCATAATAACAAGTGCAGTACCTTCCGCTATGTTTACTGATAGTGGACCTACAAAATCTTTTGATTCGCTGCTGCTGTCATCCTTTCTTTTCCGAGCATTGCGAATACATAATACCAAAAGAAGAAGTACACATAAGGCAGCAAGTATCGAGCCAACAATTATCCCCACAAGCGGACCTGTCTGCAGACCTTGCTTCATGTCACCTTCATCAGTGGGGCTCTCAGAGCCTTTTGGAGCATTTCCACTTCCCCAAGAATGGTTAGGACGGTTGCGTGGCCTTCTAGGGGGTGGTGGCATAAAAGGTGGTGGTGGGGGAGCAGGTCCGTTGGCGAATGAGTTTCCTCCAAGTCTATGATTGTAAGTGCAACAAGTCAGTAGAATGTTTTAAAGAGGATTTCTGTAGAAGAAAGAGCAGTAAAACGTTTTGGCACATACATCACATCTGGAATTGAGCTGAATTCTTGTGGTATCCAGCCACTGAAATTGTTGTTTGCAATGTTTCTGTTTTTAAAATAAAATAAAAAACACACTTGGTTACCATTTTATCAAGCAAGCAACAAAGGCAGTTGAATTATTGCCTGGAGAGTCACTTACAGTGTAGTAAGGCCCAGACCACTTAGTACATTGACAGAAACCTGTTAATTGATTGTTTTGGATATAACTGCAAAACGTGTTAGAATGCAGCAACCAGACCCAGAAAATTGAACACAAAGGTTTAAATTTTGCTTTTAAGAAATCACTGAATACTTACAGACTAGAAAGATTTGACAGAGAGCCAATAGAATTGGGAAGATTCCCTGTCAATTTGTTGAAAGATACGTCTCTGTAATGGAGTATAAATATCACAAGATGGGTTCACGAAACCAAGGGAATGGTATGTCCGTCAGTATCAATCAAAAGGTAACTTTTGTGACCATTACACATTTCAAGAGTACAACTGCATGTCAAAACATATACCTAGTTTGACATTCTAAATTTATTCTTCATCTGTGGGAAGGGATGCCTAGATTGAACTGGAAGTATGATTCCTTAAGGGGCTAATAGCTCTCAGATACTCTAAAATATTCAAGGTTATGAAATAATGTTGACTAATTTGAGGGAAAACATTTACCATATTGGTGTACATTATATAGAATGCCAAAAGCATGAAATAACCCAAAAATCCAATTCCAATCATCAAGTTTGTTGTCATGTTCGATGGAGATGACAGCATTTGGATTAGTCAGTAGAATCAGAACTACTAACAAATTGTATGTCTTACTTCTCCATATGAACTGTGAAGCACGCAAATATTTTATGGTATTTTAAATTTAGCCTTTTAAGAAGAAAATTTGAGTTAGACGGTTTCCAGAAGTCATGTGTGTCATGTTGTGGAAAAGGTATCCCAAAAGTGTGTTGATAGCAAAACTCCTAATCAGATAAAATGTAAGGTTTGCAAATAAAGAGCAAAGTTATAAGATGCCTTACAACTCAGAAAGTGAATTGAGGCTTCCAAATAAATCACCGATTTGTTGAGACAGTGAGTTGTGGCTGAGATTGCTGCATAGAAAGGTTAACTGCAATCACATTGTGCCAGCAAAATTGAATGCTGATTAATTAATACTTTTGCATGTAAAATGGAGCAAGTTTAAGCTTACAGGTACTCAATTGAAACCATGTTGGATATGGAGTATGGAAGATTGCCAGAGAAATTGTTGGTTGCCAGATTCCTGTGTCACCAATTAGAGTGAAACAAAAAACACCAATAATTACAAAAAGATTATACTAGGTGGGACATACATATATGTGAGATTCGGTGGCATCTGGTAAGGAATTGAACCATGCAAGTTGTTGTTGCTCAAATCCCTGCAGGTAATGAAATGGGAGATCAAAATAATGCAAGAAAAAGAAGAACACGAGAATAGTAGCCAAGTCGTAAGTTCTCACAATGTTTTCAGTGAGAATAGATTGGAGAGTTCGTAGCCCAGAGAACCATTCAGCCCTGTCCCAGGAAGCTTACTGTAGAATATGAGAGAAAAAGAATAACTGAGTCAGGGTGCTGAGTAGTTTCATTTCATGAATTTCACAGTCACTTAAGGACAATGCATGCTTCAAACTGAACTTTTTTGCACTGTGTTTCCAATAAATAGGAGTTGAGATACCAATTAGCAAAACTGCCATGGATGGAGAAGGCGAAATAGGAACTGCGATGAAAAACCACAGTCGCTTTCCCACAGCATGGATCTAAGCAAGAAGTTTTTCTCTTTTCCTTTTATGCTGGGGAAGGATTTTGGGAATTTCCCTACAACAATCTCCGATATCAAGCAAGACTGTGGCATCACAGCAGGTGCTTCTTAGAATGGAGAAGTAAAAATCAACCAGCAGCCAAAAAAGCTCACATCATCTCCATCAGAAACCTAACATGATGCATCCACCATCAATCCCTACAGCCACCCAAGGATCTTTACATTTCGGTGACGCCTGAGCCGGTGCAGGAGACACCCTGCCACGCCGCGCCGCAGGGGTCAACGCCGCTTGCCGACCAGCCAGCCAGGTGCGACGGGCTATTCCAGGAGGTGTAGAGATTCCCCAGAGCCGCAGCTGCAAGAACCGAAGCATTAATCACACACACACGAGACAGAGAGAGAGAGAGAACAACTCATAGCTTCCAAGAAACCAAGAATCCGGGATCGGGAGCAGGCCGGCCCAAGGCTATTACCGTCGGAGGATTCGGTGGTGGCTCCCGCGGGGCGCCACCGCGAGTGCAACGAGAAGGCCGGCCAATGCGGCGGCTAGTGCCGTCATTCTTGGCCCCCACGCGCTCCACCCCAGCACCAGCTTCCTCTTGTTTCTTTTTCTCGCCCCCACCCTGACAAAAGCACAAGCTTTTTTTGATCTTCTTGGTTTGTTGCTTCTCCCCTAGGCTAGGACACGGCCACGGGGATCACCATGGGCGCGGGCACCGGGCGATGCTCTCTCTCTCTCCCCTCCCACTGACCAAGGAGCAAGGACAGCTAATGTGCGCGGCGCAAACAGCTAGTAATAATAGAAAGAAAAGGAGAGAGAAATGCAAACGCCGGATGCCAATGCTTTGCTTCCTTCCGGCAGGAGGAGACGCGGATGCGCGCGGCGTGGCAATGGGGTCGGTAAAATTAAAGATTTTAATTCTCTCTCTCCTTCCTTGCGTCTTAAATTTTTGTTGGGTTCTGGGCTGCTCTTAGCTTCTCTCTCCTCCTCTCCTCTCCAAATGCTTTTGATTTGACCCGGAAATGGGAGCAGGTGAAAGGTGAGGTGAGGCTGCAGGCAAGAAGCAAAGGTTATGCTTTGCTAATGGCATGGTATGGACAAAGTGATTTTATAGTACAGTGATTTTGTGCTTTGTGTTTGACTGAGGAAAGGTCTAATTAACTCATTCGAAGGTGATTCCTCCGTTCCTTCCGCTTCCTATGCACTTCCATTCTACACAGGCTTTGGGCATGATTGGTTGGATGCCAACATTTGGCATTACTAATATTTGGCAAAATCAAAAGTTATTAAAAATTGATAATTTTTTTAGAGGTTGGCAAGAACCAATTGGTAGCCAACCAATTGCTAGCCAATTTTTGACAACTTGCCAACAATTGGCATGGCAAAAATTGGCATCCAACCAATCATACCCTTTGTTTCCGTACCTCCCTGACTCCAGCGCCATTCCTTATTTTACTGTTGGAACTTCTTGCCAGAATGAATTTTTTTGCAAAACACATAGAAAAACACTAGGAGAATGAAAATAGAGTAATTCAATTCTCTGTAACTCGCCTAGAAATATGTACTAATCACTAGTTGAATTGAAAATATGGTAATTCAATTCTCGGTAACTCGCCTAAAAATATGTATTAATTTCAGCAGATTTGCTATTTCTCGTTCACTTGAGAAATTATTATTTAACAGTCCACTAAGTTGCACAATTAAGTCTAAAGTTAACTTTGAGATTAGAGTTACATATCTCTAATCTAAACTTACATACAATTTCTAAAATATTTAACTACCTACTTAACTATCAGATAAAGAATCAACATTCAAAATTATTAACTTGAAAATAATAACTTCTTAGTCGATTTAGAAATAGATGTTTTCTTATTTCAACATAATATAAAAAGTTGTAGTACCTGCCTAAAGATGCAACTGCGTCGAACAGATCGGGCCACATCGCCAATTTGAATCTTTATCACTAGTCACTAAATTATAAAATCACTAATTAATTAGTGGTTCACTTTGTATACGTTAATTTGAAATTTGTCAAGTAAATGAACCAAGATGGACCAATGGATCGGCCCGATCCAACCTACTTGCATCCTAGTGCTATTATGGTAAAATGATCAGCTTATTGTTTGGCTGGGACTGATTTACAAGATGAAACATTTGTCTCTATTCTTTTAATAATAAAAAAGGACCATTCGGTCTCTACATTTAAAAATATACATAATCTAAATTATTATAAAGTTCAACCCAAATCTTAATAAAGGAAGTGACAAGCTAAATAAGTAATAACATTAGATATTAAACCACCGCTCAAACTGGGACATAAATCTCCTGATAGTCAACTCCAGCCTCCTAGTGCTAGATATTATTAACTCCTACTCTGACTATCACTATAGTAAAGACTGGTACATAAGAAAATAGCCTACAAAGGATTGGTTAGTTCTTTTATCAAAAACAATGTCAATCCTGCATACCCAAATCAACTAACATAAGTCAATTGCGCCCACTAAAATTTGTGAGAGTAATGTCCTATCCATCTCCTGTAACCAATTCCTGAACATGTGAGATACTTTGATGAGGAGGAATGTCAAAAATTATGAAAATCTCTTGCCATGTAAAATGGACAAAATGACATTGGACAAAGAGATGTTAGATTGTTTTTTCATGACAATATAACAATTTGCTACCCTTCCTGTTCCGCTTAACATTTGTCTCCTGCTAAATTCCAAACTTTGTTGGTAGATCATGCCGGTTGCAAGTTGGGTGCTGAGTGCTGACTACCGACCAAGCATTTTGAGTGATAATTGTGTTGCCTGTTACGACTTACCAAATACAAGCTTAGTCTTTGTTATTTTGTCCACTTGTCGATGTATAGGTGTGGACTGCACTTAGCTATACAATCAAAAACTCAAAAACATGGTACTAAACTACTAATGCGTGCATGTGAGGAGTTGAAAACAATACATTATTATATGTCACTGATCCGTGGCTTTTTAATTTAACTGTTTTTAAGATGTGGCAGGAACATGTACCATGCTGGTTTGTGAAGTACAGAATCTTCGCATGTCTAGACACCGAATTGTAACGTTCTTTCTCTCTTCTTAGCGTAATTGCGTGCAAAGCTTTTGCGTGTTCTCGAGAGAAACGAAATTAGGATGTCCCTCCAAGTCTACGTGATTATTTGGACCGGTATCTGCAATTCCTTTGACAGCTAGAAAGAAAAAGAAAAGAAAAGCACCTGCAGATGCCAGTGAAACCTTTTGCAGAAACCTTGCCAAGTCAATGCAATGGAAGAAGAGAACAGGACAATGTTAGGTGGAAAACAGAAAGAGAAGTGTCTAGCAACTGATACAAGTGTGTAGTTAGATATCACAATTCGCATTAAAAGCTCGTCAATCGTGAGGTCACGGTATCAATCCTAAAAAAATGGACAATAAAACACATCATGAACATGAGGGCAACAAACCCTACCGGTTTTATGATCCTCAACTCCATCCAAATCATTGAATTCCAAAATTTTCAGTTATTTACCCTTTCTTTTTTTGCGAGAACAGTTTTTGCCCCTTCGAGCACCAAACCAAGGCCTTCAGTTCGGCCAAATCTGAAACCTGAATCCTGAAGCAATTAACCACATCATGCACGGCATGTGCCAATGTTGCCCATGATCTGCTTGCCCTAACTACACATTTACAGCGTAAAACTATTCATCAACCTCTGTTGCCCAGCTCCCATGCCTTTATGCTCGTGCATTCGCCGTCCAGATTGGAGTTCCAGAGAGAGGCTAACTTCTTTGCAGTTGAAGCCTCCATAATACTGCTATTATTCTGCACTGTTTGGACCATTGCATGATGCATTCAGATGGGGGGCACGCTCACCATGCATCTTTCTAACTACTCGCCTCCAAAACTTAAACCCCAAATTATTGGCATCTCATGCAACTGCGCACCTTCACCTACCTGTGGTTGGACCAGCAGGTTTAATTCAGGTAACTATTTCTGAAGATCTGTTTGGGAAAAACTGAGGTCCATGATGAGAATGAGACCATATGGTGATTGGGCTGAGTGGGTCCAGTCAGGCAGCAACATGCATGCGACTGCGATGCAAAATGATGTTCTGGTTCCTTGTGATGACATAATCCAATGATCAAACCCTGGCAGGCACCTTGTTTGTGCCATCATTGGAGTGTTTGAACCATGGTGGATTAGTGGTGGTGCTGATCATACACTGTTCAGTGTCCTGGACTCTGGTCAATTTGTACAGAAATGCATGGCAATCTCTTCTCCTCAAGAGGATCTGACACACCAGATCCAAGGAATTTTCTTTTGAAATACTGTGCTGTAATTTATGCGTTTCTCCTTTGTTGCGAAAATTTTGTCTTGTTGCAGTCAGTGTTGTGGCATACTTTCCGATTTTCTTGGTCCGGAAAATACCGTAACGCAGATTCCATCCCCTAATTCTTGTAGAAATTAAATTGATTATTGTAAAATTATTGTGTTCCAAATGAACCTGCAAATGATATCCATCAGATGTCTGTGACGCCCAACATGGTGAGTTGGTGACCGCATTACACACTAAGAACAGAGGGACAGTCTGCTGAACCCTTGTACTCCCGTACTGTTTGCACTCACTAATCAAGGAGATGCCACCCAAAAAAAAATCACATGAATGATACCTAACATGTATCTGACAGATATACTGTTCGAGTGATACCAACAAGTATTCGGGATATTTATTCTATAAAAGAAAAACAAGTTTTTATTTATTTATTCCAGAGGAAACGTTAGTAGGAAATTTGACATGCCTGCGCCGAAGTTGCTGTGGGCTGCTTATCTGGGCTTCAGGCTTCAGCCTTGAGCCTTCTGGCAATATGAAACCCTGCAGTTGATATATGCCATGAGTTTCTGATGTGACTACAGTTCTCTTAAAGCTAAGAAGTGTCGGTACTGCTGTTATTGTAGGACTAGGTTATGTCCTCTAAACATAGGTACATATAAACTGTTTTCAAAAAAAAACCACACATAAAAGTTTAGATAAAGTCTATTTGAAATTAAGTACGTACTAAAAAGATTTTAAAAATATGATAATATCAGGACCTCAGAATTATACCCGATTTATGAATGATGTAACACTTTTTTTTTGAGCAACAATGCCACAAGATTGCATTACATACTGGGCGAAGTCAAATCGCTCGCCACAACATCCAGTACAAGGGGAATAACATTGTCTGTTTGCAAATCTTCATACAAGGTTAGAGAACTCCCATAATTAGCTAGGGAGTGAGCTGCTCTGTTACAATTTCTATTGGCGAAAACAAAGGTATACTGATCAAAGTTTTGCTCAAGAAAAACCTTCAATTCCGCCATAGCAAAACAGACATTTGAAAAGTCCAGCCCATGGTTCTGCATCCCCTGTTTCAGCAATAGTGAATCAGTCTCGAAACATATAGATCTGAACCCTCTTGAGACTGCTAAATGAGCACCCCGGATAGCAGCTGAAATTTCAGCATGTAGAGGGTTTAGAATATTCACTAGCTTACCAGCTCCACAAGCTTTGACAATTCCATCATGATCACGTATTATTGCTCCCCAACCTCCAGATTTTGTTTCAGGGAAGAAGGCACCATCGATATTAATCTTCAATTCATTCCTATTAGGAGGATGCCAACGTGATAGCCCTGATTGTTTCATTCCTTTTTCCTTCAAAAAGGCTTGATAATAATCATTAGATTGTTTCATAATAGTGTTATATAAGACATTAGTATTTCGGGATTTACCTTCCTCCCTGATGATATTCCTTTCCATCCACCATTGCCAGAGCAGGACAATCACAGTGTTTTCTTTTCATCCTCCAAATTCAATATTTCATTGACAAACTTAGGGGCTGATTGTTTCTTATCTAGTTTTCCTCTTACTTCCTCCATGTTCAGCATCTGCCATATGGAAACAACTCTCCTGCATTTGAGAAAGAGGTGACCTCCATCCTCAGGCATCCTCTTACAGATTGGGCAAACTTCCTCCACTTCTATACCTCTTTTCCTGAGATTTATACAGATAGCCAGAGAGTTGTGAGCCAATCTCCAAAGAAAATGCTTCAGGTAATTCGGGCATCCCAGTCTCCATATCTTCCTCCAGTTAACGTCTTGTTCCGCTTGTACTGTAGATGAGCTAGCTATTCCCCTCTGACTTCTTCTCCTTTCATCGTCAACAAATACATGATAGGCAGATCTGACCGAAAATAGACCCTTCGGATCAGCATGCCAAGCCGGTCTATCTTCATAATCTATATTTACTGGGATGTTTAAGATTAAGCTCACATCTTCTTCCCAAAATGTGTGCTCCACCACTTGCCTGCTCCATTTTCCAGTACTTGAATCAATCAGATCTGCTACAGTGCTCAAATTGCTATCCCCTCTTGGAGTACAGGGTCTTCTCGTGTGGTCCCTTGGTATCCAGGGATCCAACCAGATGTTTACCTTTTCACCATTCCCTATTCTCCAAATTAGGCCTTTCTTCAATAAATCTATACCTTTTAGGATGCTTCTCCAGGTGTAGGACATTCCCTGCACTGCCCTTGCTTCTAGCACTGAACTATTTGGGAAATATCTTGCTTTCAGCACTTGACCACACAGAGATTCAGGTTGTTTAGGAGTCTCCAGCCTTGTCGAGCTAACATGGCTATATTGAAGGCATAGAAATCCCTAAATCCTAGACCTCCTTCCCCTTTGATCTCGTTAGCTTTCCCCAACTTATCCAATGAATTCTGTTTCCTTTTCTTGGTTGCTCCACCAGAACCTGCCTATTAGGGAGGAGATTTGTTCACTCACCGTTCTTGTAATTTCAAAGCAGCTCATAGTGTAAGTTGGGATCGCTTGGGCTATAGCCTTGATGAGGATTTCTTTGCCTGCTCGAGACAACAATCTCTCTTTCCATCCTTGAATACTCTTCCAGATTCTTTCCTTGAGGAAGTTAAAAACTTAGCTTTTGATCTGCCCACATGAACTGGTAATCCCAAGTATTGTTCATTTGTTGTCTCTCCACTAGTACCCAAGATCTCCAAGACTTCCTTTCTACATTGGGTTGAAGTGTTCTCACTGAAAAGGACTGAGGTCTTATCTCTGTTGATAGTTTGTCCTGACAAGGATCCATACCGTGTCAGGATATCCTTCAGCTTCAATACATCACCTCTCCTTGCTCTGCATAGGATCAGGGAATCATCAGCAAAGAAAAGATGTGAAATACTGGGAGCATTTTGACATATTCGTACTCCTTTTAAGTTACCATCATCTTCAGCTTTGCATATAAGTGTTGAGAAAGCTTCAGCACACATGATAAATAGATAAGGGGATAGAGGGTCTCCTTGTCTTAGCCCTCTCTGCGGCACAATTTCTTCTGATAGCTGGCCATTCACCCTAAAGCAGTATCTGACTGATTCCACACACTTCATAATTAACTCCACAAAATTGTTACAGAAACCCAATTTGATCATCATTGCTCTTAGAAAATCCCATTCCACTCTGTCATATGCTTTGCTCATGTCCAGTTTGATAGCTGCATACCCTTCCTTCCCCTTTCTTTTGTTCTTCAAGTAATGAATTGCTTCATAGGCTAGCAACACATTATCAGTAATGAGTCTTCCAGGAACAAAGGCACTTTGCGAAGGGGAAATTATATCTGATAAGATGACTTTTAATCTTTTGGCCAGGATTTTGGAAATGATTTTATACACAACATTACATAAGCTTATTGGCCTCAGATCTTTCACCTTATCAGGGTGCTTAACTTGGGGATAAGGACTACTGTAGTCATATTCCATTCCTGAGGTATATCATTTCCATTCAGGACGTTCAGGACCTCATGGGTAACCTTTTCCCCAATTAGGTGCCAGAATCGCTTGTAAAAAATTGCAGGTATCCCATCCGGTCCAGGCGCTTTTAGATCACCTATTGAATCAATACCTTCTTTCACTTCATCTTCCGTGAATGGCTTCATCAGATTTTCATTCATCTCTGGTGTAATTTTCTGATGTACTTCTTCTAGAGGATCCATAGGAATAGAAGGATGGCTGGATTTGAAGAGTTCAGTGTAGAAACTTACTATAACCTTCTGTTTTTCTTCTTCAGTCTCAGCCCAACCACCCTCATCATTCTTGAGCTTCTTAATGTAATTCATTCTTCTTCTTTCTTTGACAGTTGAGTGGAAGTAGGCTGTATTTCTGTCCCCAGCTTGGAGCCAATTCTTATGTGCCCTTTGCCTCCAGTGCATTTCTTGTTGGTCTTCTAGTCTCTCCAGTTTGTCCTTCAAAATCCCTTCCCTGGTGACTGACTGGGTTGTGATTTGACCTCTCCTGCAGGCTTCCAACTCACATTTTAACCTCTTTATTCTCTTCTCATATCTCCCAATACGTTCTGGTCCCACTCCTTCAATTTTATTGCAACACTTCCAAGATCTTCCATAATTCCTCTTTGGCCTATACCTTCTGCACCCTTTAGAGCTTCCGCCACTATCTTCTCGCATTCCGGCTCTAGCAGCCATTTGACTTCAAATTTAAAATTATCCCCCCCAAGGCGTTTCTTTGGGATTTGTATGGACTTCTCCGTACAAATTATTACCGGTCGGTGATCAGAGTGGTGGGGATCACCATTAATTACTTTGTATTCCGTGAAATAATTCCTCCAACTTGAGGTAGCCACAGCTCTATCCAGTCTTTCACGAATATACCCATCCCTTGTGTGGCTATTGTTCCTCCAGGTAAACATATCTCCTTCAAAACCCAGGTCTGCAAGACCACACTCCTCCAACGCTTGTTTGAATTTGTCCATGAGACCTTGGTCTCTCCTCCTACCACCCTCCTTTTCATATTCAAAAAGAATTTCATTGAAGTCTCCTGCCACCAACCATGGGAGGCTCAACTGATTATGCAGTATTTTCAAGAGTTTCCATGTCAGGTGTTTCTTTTTAGCTTTAGCCTCCCCATAGATTCCGGTGAATCTCCACTTTCCAACATCCTTTCCTTTAATCACCACGTCAATGTGGTACTTTGAAAAGTTGTGAAGCGCTATATTAACTTCAGATTTCCAGAACATTGCTAATCCCCCACTTCCTCTGCCATCACAACTTCTTGCCTACATATTAGTTAAACCAAGTCTCCTCCTAAATCTTTGCATTTTTTCCTTGCACATCTTCGTTTCTGCTAGAAATAAAATATCTGGTCTTCTGACTTCTGAAGGTCCAGAAGACCCCTAACTGCCGGGGAGTTACCTAATCCCCGGCAGTTCCACACTATTAGCTTCATTTGGTCTCGCGGGGCTGTCCCGGCAGCCCCGCGTTTTCTTCGGTTGCGATCTTTGCAGCTGGTTCCTCCTTATTCACTGTCACCTCCCCCCTTTGTTTCTTCTAAATAGAATCCTGCAGGGTCTCAATTTCCATTGGATCAGGTCCTCTTTTTCCCCCAATCCGCGGTCCCACACTTCCTTCTACACCCTTAATAGATCTATTCTGTTTCCTGTATTTCCTAATCGCTGTTTCCTTCATTTCAGCATTTATCTTCCCCTGGTTTTCCCCTATTCCTTTTCCCAGTATTTCCTGCTTGTCCAATGTGGATGCTGATTTAACTTGCGCCACCTTACCCTCCTTCTCTACCTTCTTTCCTTCTCTTGCTTTGGTGTCAGATCTACTATCTTTCGAAGCATCTTCCTCTACTGGGATCAATTCTAGGGTTTTTCTTACTCCTAGGAGCTAGTGTTTCTTCCATCCCCTGTCCTTTAATAGGGCTTGTCACTTCTCCCTCTTCTTTCCTTGGACTTCGATCTTCCTTTTTCCTCCAATTCGAGCCATCACTACCTGATTTGCTAGGCTATCTCTGCTTCCAGTGCTACTTGATTCCAAAAAGAACCACTCCTATTTCCCAAGTATTTGCCTTTTTCCTCTTCCTGTCTTCTAGTCCCCGGCCTCAACATATTAGCCCTTAGGCTCTTCCCAAATTGTTGCTTTCTCCTTTTTCAATTTAATTGAGCAATCTCTATCGCAGTGGCCGATGATTCCACAAGTGTAGCAGAAATCCGGTAAGTACTCATACTGAAATCTCACCCATCTCCTTTTCTTGTTCTCCTCCTCTTCCTTATCTTGCATAACCCTCTCCTCCCTCCTGTCACTTATTAACTCCAGTTCTTTCTCATCATCTTCATCTTTCTCCTCGTCCAGATTCAAGAACATTCCTCTCATTAGTGGTTTACGGATGTCGATTCTGACCTTGATTCGTATGTACGCCCCAATAGCCCAATCATCCGCATCTGTTTCCACCTTGAGCAGCTCACCAATAGACTTCCCTATCACCTCACCCGTCTCCCTGTTCATGGTATCAAAGGTTAATCCCAATACTCTCACCCAGATTGGGATATAGTTGAACTGCATTTCCTCAAGAGATTTCTTCTCATCAAACTCCTCCACAACCAGTAATTCCTTATCAAAGTTCCATGGTCCATCCTCTAGTGCCTTCCTTTTCTCCGCTGCCTCACTAAAAGTGAACAGAATCTATTTCCCCCAAGCTCCTTACATTCAACCCCATACAATGGGCTCCAAATCTCTCCCAAAGTGCGTTCCAAAACAGGAGCCCTAACCGGTTTTTCCGAAAAGAGTTTAGCAATTACTTGCAGGGCATTTGGTTTTCCTCTTCCACTTCCTTTCTTGGAGATTCTGACTCCTTTTTGCTCTGCTTCCGAGAGGTGAAGCTCCTTCAGCATACCTTCTACTCGATCCATTGGCTTGCAAAGGGGAAGCACGCACCCCTCCGCCTTGGACTTGAGCCGAGAAAAGCTAGGGATTATGGTTTACCGTCGCGTGCCCTAGCTCCACGCAACCTGTTAACGGGAGGCTAGATCTAGAGCTTGGGACCTCTCTGATCTAGAGAAATCGCTGGATCTGGAAAATGGCGGAGAAACTGTGGCAGAATGGGGATGACAGGGAGGGAAACCTGGTGGTTGGGGGTGGGATGGAGATGTACAGGACAGGGGTGGTGGAGAGGCTGCCGTGGGGGCACCAAGTCTGCCCAGCGGAGAGAGATTCGTGCTGAAGGATTTGGAAATCCGACGAAGATCCAAAGATCCCGTCCAGACAACACGAGGTGAACAGGGTCGCCTACCTATCGCCACAGCGGGAACTTACCATCACGCTCGGGACGGACTTTTCCAGAAGCTCTGAATGATGTAACACTTGAATACTCAGAGTAACTGCCCAACACCATATGCTATATAAGAACATATGCATCCATCACCGTTGGACAGTCTAACAACGGGACAACATTTCATACTCACCTCAGGTATATGCATCACCGTTGGCCAAGCCGGGCAAAGGTATACATCAAACACGAGTCGAAATGGAATTCCAAAGATCTTACAAAGACTTAACAACCTTCTCAAGTACGTTAAGTTAAATGATTTTGGAGGAGCCCGGTAAGTGTACCTACACCCTAACCTTGCTGGCTGAAGCAACACGACTAGTGGGTCGCTCAAGAGCTTGGTACACATACTCACATCCTGTCTAGCCAGCCAACACATCTCAGCTAGCGGGTCATTCAACCGTAACCATCATACTCACGAAACGTGAGAACCACACCAACCCTTTAGGGCTGCCTCATACACTTTAATATCATACACACATGATGTATAGGGTGCTACATCTTCAACTCGCATATCACAAGCAAACTCTAAATAAAGAGTTACATAATACATATTTCACATCCCATACGTAAGGCAGTTAAATAAGATACAAACAATGCGACTCAAAGGCCGTTCAACCTCCAAAAGTAACACCGGCAAGCAGTGAAAACATTCCAAAACACCCGAGATAGAAACCATTACCATCTAACAAAAGTCACATACAACCCACATTTGACCGATAAAGCGAACTATATAATTATATGTCATTTTCAGCATTTTCGATGTCATGGAAATTAACCTATAGTAGGGTAATTGCAACATTTTAGGAATCTAATTCCCATGAGTACATTCATACTCACAAAATTTTTCTAAGTTCATGCTAATTAACTTAAGCATGGCACGGAACAAGAACTAAACTATCACATAGATACTTTATTAACAAAGTATCATATCATTGCATGAATATGAAGGATAAACAAATACCAACATTATAATTCATAACCCATACGTTCTCATATTTAAAACATATATCTCAAATCAGCAACCTTATTAGAAATCAAACAAAATTTCCATCATCTCATCACATTAAGTCAACCAAGACTTATTCATCACTTTATTAAGTCAACCAAGATTTAATGCATTTTTTCTCAATCGAGAAGTGTCTGAAGTATTGTTAGCTCATAGCGTGGCCAGTTATAACTACCCAACACTACCACATAACACTTCCATGTGGGTGATTCTATCCATTGCAATAAACATACTCAATTCATGCCATCAAGCATAAGATCTCATCCACAAACCATAGCATACATTAAAGGAGGAATCTTAGTGAGCATGCACGCTTGCCTTATTGATACCTGATTATGATGAGGATTAACCTCGTAAAAAGTCTTGTTGTTGGGTTCTACCGAAAGAAATATCAAAACACCGAAAACAACAAAAAAAAGAAAATAAATCAATGTTAGGAAATTCAGATGCTATATGATGAATGAAATGCATCCTAGAATGTAGAAAATAAAATTATAAAACTAGTGCAAATGGTTTCACTTAATTTGAAATCATAGAATTAAAGTTATGAAAATTTTAAGGTTTCTATGAAATTTTTAGGGTTTAAGGGCATATCAGTAATTTTGATTTTTTTTCATAATAGTAACATGTATGAAAGTGGTACCATTAATACTACAGGTGAATACATGAATTTTAGAAAAAGAATTCACCTTATTAGGAGTTCATATGAATTTTCTATGATTTTTACAAGTTTAAAGCATTTTTAGCATTTTCTATCTTTTTCTCATTTAAATAAACAGGAAAATACTTTTTATACTTATCCAAACCTAGCCACAGGGGATGACATGTGGGCTAGGGGTTAGCTCGAGCTGGTCAAGGGTTGACTAGCCAAGTGGCCGTTGGGCCCATTTGTTCGTCTCTGTTGGAATTCATTTCTATTTTCTTTATTTTAGTGAGTCTGTGACATCGGGGTGACTGTTACTGAGTGGGTCTTAGCTTTCATAGATACAGATACTAAAATCAGGTTTTAAAATAAAACTAATCAGAAGGAACCCTTATGTCATACACTAGTTATTAACTAACTTAACTGTTAACCGCCTGGACCCACTTGCCAAGTCGACTGAGGGCTCAACACTAGCGAACCCGAGCATAAGCACATGGTGGTGTAGAGGCTCACAAACGCATCTAGGCACCAATCACGCGCGGTTTGCGGCGTTGGGTTCCTGGAAGCGTCCGAGGCTCATTTTTGTGGTCGAGGAGGCAGAAGGCTCATCAGAGCTCCAACCCAAGGCTCGTCGGTGGTGGCCGAAACATAGCAGCAACACCGATGATGCTACAGAACTAGAAAGAGAGGGATGATAGGTGGATCTGGTCTGGGTGCTCACCACAAAGAAGTATGCATGATCGACCAGCCGAGGTGGTCGAGAAGGTGATGATGCGGTGGCTGGCGGTGAGGGAGACATGGGGTTTGTTGGTGAGGTGGAGGTGAGGTCCCGCGGCTCGAATTCTTAGCAGGAAAGCTTTGTGCAGAGGTCCTGAACACACGTCAATCACTGGCTGGACTTGAGGTGGTCGGCAAGCTGGACTTCGTCCGCGATAGTGGTCGGCGGCGCTTGGTTCATGGTGACGAAGACATCCAATGTATGCTGAGGAAAAAGAAGGGCGTGATGAGGTAGAGGAGGTTGAGGGGAAGCTGAGGAGATCACTTGTGGTTGATGGAACTCACCGATGCAGTGGCGATGGCTCCCATCGGATCTCTGCCGGAGTTATGGACGAAGATGACTCGCCGGTGATTCAAAGGGTCTCTACACATGGAAAGCACGAGACTGAACTAAGGGAAGAGAAGCGGAGTGGTTTGACAAGTTCCACGGGGTTGAATCACCGTCAGACACGAATGCACGGTGATGCCAGCAGCGGCAGTCGCCTGAGCTCTCAGGACCGAAGGTGTTCCGGCCACGGAGCTCAACAACAGAACGTGATTTCGGTGTGGGTAGAAGTGCAACGCCGAGAGGAACTCAATGGTCAAGCTGCTAAGGCACAGGGCGTTACTATAATCTTTTACTTATTTATACGAAAACTAATTATCAAAGTTGCATATTGGAGACCGTATGAAATCAAAAATATTATTTGTTTTGGAATGGATGGAGTAGTTTGTTTCGCTTACTAATCCCATTTCGAGTTTACCTACACATGTATGGTTGTCTCCCAAATTTCCAATTTCCAAATCATGCTCTACTAGGATTTCGATTTGATTCAAGAAGAATACAATTCCAATCTTTCTATTTGGGTGTCACATGGAAACATACGTTTTTTATTTGGTAAAGTTCCTTGTTCCAAAATTTCACTTTCATGTTCACACTAACATTTTTATGAAATCATCTAAAATTTTTAAGACATTATTCAGTCTGTAGAGGAGCAACTTTCTTCACATTGGTGAGCCTGGTGGATAGGAAGCCCATAGGATTATAAGTAATTATCATATAAGTTCGGTACATCAAAGTTCAACCTTGTGTTCACATCATAAAATTTTCATGAAATCAACTAAAATGTCAAGAGTGATTCAACGTGTAGATGAGCAACTATGTGCATATCGGTGGGCCTAGATGAGCCTAAGCCCCATGGGCTTGTCGATTGGCTTTTTTTAAAAAACTTTGGTATTTTGAACTTCAACCTGATGTTCACACCATAAATTTTTCACAAAATTAACTGGAATTTATTGGAGATTAAATGTCTAGAGGAGCGATTTGTGCATTTTGCGGGCCCATGCATGTAGGTGGGCCCGACAAACTTGCGTACGTGGGCCATTAATTCCATATGATCCTCTGATGAGACTAAAGAAATGATCTACTTATGTTCTGTCCTTTGAAACTGAGGACGGAATTGATTATTCCAAAAAAAAATTTTACAGCCATACATCTCTATTCCTAGAATTCAATTCCTATTCTTCAATTCCATGCTCAATTCATAGGAGCCAAATGGTATGTACGAGTAATATGCAGAAAAAATGAGTGCATTTTATTACAGGGCTGCAATTATAATCATATTTGTCATTGGTGGAGGTGAGTGAGATAGCAAATGAACCGTTATCACCCATTCCAATATTTATAGGGTAGTTTAGATATATGCCCCTTTAAACCACTCGATTATGAGATATGGCACTGTAAAGTTCAACTTCGGAAATACCACTGCTCAATTTGTTTAGTCATTTACATGCCATCATGTAGAATGAAAAATACCAAAATGCCCATGTACATTTTTTATATTCTAAATCAAATTGCATTGGCACTCTTCGTTCCTCCCTTGTCCCTTCCTTTCACTATGGCCAAGCCTTTTCCCAGCCATGGTCTGGGGATGGAGCTAGCAAAGAAGAACATTCTCGATCTCCACCATAGCCGCTGCACTCCGCCGGTGAGATTGAGGAAGAAGAGCCCCAAGCGCCGCTCCTACCCGAGTTCCACTACCGCCATGGAGGGGTATGGTTAGATCCAGTCCATCCGTGCTTGCGAGCCTAAGGGTTTGTGGGTCTGTCTATTATGAGCTCGAGAGAGCTGGCTCAGGTCAGCTTGTCTGCCGGGGCTGAGAGGTGCCACGCATTTTGGTGTAGTTGCAGGGAGAGTTCATGTCGTCAGGACTAGCTCCCTAGGGTAAGTTCCAGCGGTGAGCTACCGTCATTACAGGAGTACATGAGGTTGGGGATGCTTGGGAAGGGTGAGAAAGGAAGAAGACATGGATATTTTGATCCAAAATGGCATCTATAAATTTCCTCAACCGAGGAATGAAAATTTTAAAATCTAACTATATTTGCATATCTTAAAATCATATTGGCATATATAAAAAATTTACATAATATACGAGTAACAATTTTTTTAGATAATGAAACAGAACCTCTCCCGGCCTGCACCTAAGGATGCACATAGTCCCAGTTATTACAAGGTCCTTACAAAGCTTGCATTAAGAAAAAGCAAAAAGGGTAGCGACAAGCTATGCAAGAGATAAAACTCAAACATTACATAGATTATTATTAAACAGTCACCTAAGTTGGGACATAAATCCCTTAATAGCCAACTCCAACCTCTTGACACCAGACACCATCAATATCTTCTATGTGTGCTGCTGCAGTGAAGATCGCGATCGCAACCAGTTGGTACATAAGAAAATAGCCTACAAATGATTGGATAATTTTTTTTATATAAAAATAATGTTATTTCTACATAGCTAGATTGACCAACATAAGGTGGCCACACCCATTAAAATATATGAACATAGGTTTCTATCTACCCCCTACAACCACTGCCCAAAAATATGAGACACTTTGAGGTGAAGTGCCAAATTTTATGAAGATTGATTGCTATGCAAAAAGAGAAAAATAACACTAGAAAAATAGATGTTGGATTGTTTCTTCATGGCAACGAAATGCATACAGTTTCTATCATCTCCGTCACCACTATCCTTGTTATCATCTCCTGTAGACAGATATTCAACCCGTGTTTCTTGCTCCCCGGCTTCCAGCTCTTTCTCTCGTTCAAAAAAGATATCATATGCTTTATCTCCAACCACAATTTCTATCCTTCCGGAAATAAGCTTGGGATCAATCTGGTATATATACACCATGTCCACTGTTTGCATAGCCCCGACGAGAGAACCAATATCGCATAAATTTAAAAAGTCTCTAATCTCATATGGCACTCCGTAAACATTAACCGAAACCTTGCTCAGATTATATTTTGCATTAGTATTAGCATCCCATTCTGAAAACTGGAGAACCTCCCCATGAGCATGAACATTGATCTCCTTGATTCTTACGAGTCTTTCTAGTTCCACCATAGAAGGGAATGGAACTAAGCATTATCTTCGTGGTCTTGTGCCTCCTATTCCCAGTTATCTACCGGTACCACTCTCTTCAACTCGGTGATCAAAAATGCTCATCTGAAAGCTGTCCGTCCAAGACCTTAATAACACAAGACTTGGATTTCTTTATTACCTTAGGATTATTTGGTGAAGGGAAGTGGTAGAATCCAAGCCCGTCGACTCCAAAGACGCACATGCATGGCTACCACCGGCTTGAGGAGGCGAAGTAAAGGGCACCACCTTGCCAAGTGATTAGTGGCCTCGCAAACATGGCAAAAAAGTTGTGCCTTCTTCCCCTTAGCCTTCTTGCTTGTATCTTGATCAGCTTCGACCTTGATTCCCACCTTGGCAACTGGATCCGGCAGCTGGCAGCCGGCAGTTCATCTTCCTTGGCTACATGAGTGCCACCTGACGAGAAGGCATTACCATTGCCGCCCTGCGCGACACCCACGTCTCCTGCCGCGGTATTTTGCGCCGCAGGCGCACCGTCCCGCGAGCGATCGGCCTTGATGTGTGGAGGTCACACACCGTGCTTGCGGCCGTGACCGCCGTGTCCGCCGCGACTCTGATCTTGGCATGGAATTCAATGGCGCCAATCACCTCCACCACAGTTCCCATCACCTCCACCACCTCTGTTGTGGCCGTAGTTCCCTCTGCTACCACCGCCACCATAGTTTCCGTAATTCCCATCGCCGCCTCCTCCGCCATTATTTCCGTAGTTCCCACCTCCACCACCGCCAAAGTTGTTCCCTCCACCATCGCCGTTGTTGCCGTGAGGACTACCGCCACCCCTGCCCGAGTTGGTAGTGTTGCCCGCTGTAAAACTCAGAGGCGCGAAAGATTTGGGTGGAACGCCGTGACCTGTTCCTGGCCGGCGGTTGCATGTTATATAGGCAAGAAATATCCTCTTGCGTGGAATTACAGATATACGCATTGAGTAGTCATGACCGGTATGGATTACAACAAGAAAATCTATCCTACCTTACCTAGTAGCAGTCCGTACCAATCACGTCCTACATCACGCATATACAAGAGATTACAAGGATCAGTCTTACTCTATCTAACAGCCCCCCTCAATCATAACCGGGCTAGGTTAAGATTATGTTTGAAGTTCTCCAACTGTCGCACAGTCAATGCTTTGGTGAAGCCATCTGCAACTTGATCTCCTGAAGGAACGAAATCTATCTCCAATAACTTCCTTGTTACTCATTCCCTGACAAAATGGTAATCCACTTCAATGTGTTTAGTTCGAGCATGAAATACAGGATTAGCATAAAGATATTTTGCTCCAAGATTATCACACCACAGTCTAGCTGTAGACGGACATTGTATACCAATCTCTTGCAACAAGGTTTGGATCCACATTATCTCGGCAGTAGCATTGGCAACACCCTTATACTCTGCCTCAGTGCTAGACCTGGAAACTGTTGGTTGCTTACGTGCACTCCATGAGACTAGGTTTGACCCAAGAAAGATAGCAAAACCACCGGTAGACATTCTGTCATCCATAGAACCTACCCAGTCTGCATCTGAAAAACCACTAACAAGCAATGACTTGGACTTGCTAATCTTTAGTCCAATCTTAGTGGACTGTTTTAAATATCTCAAAAATCCTTTTTACGGCAGCCTAGTGTGTCCTTGTAGGAGCATGTAAATACTGACACACTTTGTTTACAGAAAAGGCGATGTCAGGTCTTGTAAGAGTTAAATACTGAAGCGCACCAACTATACTCCTGTACTGTGTTGCATCTTTAGCACCTAGTGGCTCACCCTCGAACGCAGACAACTTCTCACTAGTGGATAGAGGAGTGCTAACCGGTTTGCAGTCAATCATACCAACTCTTTTCAACAAATCTGAAGCATAATTATCTTGTGTCAAAGTAATTCCATCACGTACCTTGTTTACTTCTATACCCAAGAAATAGTGTAGCTCTCCCAAATCCTTCAATGCAAACTCCTTGTTTAGACTGCGCAAGAGTCCTGAGGTTGCTTCTTGAGTTGAACTTGCAACTATTATATCATCCACATAAATTAACACAAAAACTGTCACATTATCTTTCCTAAAATAAAACAGTGATGTGTCTGCCTTTGAGGAACTGAAACCAAGATCATATAACTAGCACTCAGCCGTGCATACCACGCACGAGGTGCCTGTTTTAACCCGTATAGAGCCTTATCTAATTTGCACACATAATTTTGCATAGTTTTATCTTCATATCCCGGAGGTTGTCGCATATACACCTCTTCTTCTAAGATGCCATGAAGAAAAGCATTTTGAACATCTAGTTGCCTCAGACTCCAGCCACTTGAGATTGCAATAGATAGAACAATTCTGATAGTCGCGGCTTTAACTACTAGACTAAAAGTATCCTCATAATCTATGCCATATCTTTGTTTAAATCCTTTTGCAACTAGGCGAGCTTTATATCCGTCTAGACTCCCATCAGCCTTACGTTTAATCTTATAAACCCATTTGCAATCTATAATATTTCTCCCTTTTTGAGGTGGAACTAGATGCCAAGTTCTATTCTTAATAAGCGCATCATATTCTATATCCATAGCCTTTTTCCAATTTTTATCTCTCAAGGCTTCACTAAGATCATGTGGTTCACCAGATGAAGTAAAATATCCATAGTGAACAGTACCATCAGTGTATATGCGAGGCTTACGGATACCAGCTTGAAGACGTGTCCTTGGGCCCTCTGCAGGAGGCGGCGCTGATGGAGCTGCAGATACAATTGGTGAGGGAGGCAGCACATGTGCAGGCGAGTCCTCCGATCGAGAGGGTGGAGAAGATCCTGCAGATCCTGCCCCAGGGGAAATACTGAAGCGCACCAACTATACTCCCGTACTGTGTTGCATCTTTAGCACCTAGTGGCTCACCCTCGAACGCAGACAACTTCTCACTAGTGGATAGAGGAGTGCTAACCGGTTTGCAGTCAATCATACCAACTCGTTCCACCCAAATCTTCCGCGCCTCTGAGTTTTACATGGTATCAGAGCCCATCTACAATGGCCAGCTCTTCCAACGCCATGAATCCTCTCTTTGGCATTCCCATCTCTGAGAAGCTATCGAAGAACAACTATGCTATGTGGAAGGCGCAAGTCCTCACTGCCGTCCGAGGTGCGTGCCTAATGGGGCATCTCACTAGCGCATCTGCAGCGCCCCCTGCTGAGATCGATGGCAAGGCCGCTGACAAGGTCATCAAAGTCCCCAAGCCAGAGTATGAGGCGTGGTATGCCACGGATCAACAGATCCTAGGGTACATCTTCGCCTCCCTTTCATGGGAGGTCTTCGCCCAAGTCGCTGCAAAGGAGACTGCAGCGCAGGCATGGAGTGTGATTGAGAGCATGTTCTCGTCGCAAACTCGTGCGCGTGCTGTGAATACACGCCTTGCTCTGTCAATAGCCCAGAAGGGGAACCAATCTGTTACGGAGTATGTTGGCAAGATGAAGGCACTCGGCGATGAGATGGCTGCCGCTGGAAGACCTCTTGATGATGAAGAACTCGTTGAGTATATTCTCACGGGTCTCGACTTCGACTTTAATCCAATTGTCTCGGCTCTTGTCGCAAGGACAGAGCCTGCTTCCGTGAGCGAGGTGTATGCTCAACTCCTCGCTTTTGAGACGCGCATGCAGCTGATCGGTGGTGGGAATTCCTCCGGCTCCTCGGTCAATACAGTGAACCGAGGAGGGCGTGGTCGCGGTGGCGGCCATAGGCGTAGCGCCGGGTATGGCCGTGGCGCTGGACGCGGCCGTGGTGGAAGTGATTACAACAACTCGCGCCAAGGCTCCAACAGCGGTGTGCGCGCCAACACCAACCAGAGGGACAACACCGGCAATACGCAATCAGGACCGGTGTGTCAAGTATGCCACAAGATTGGGCATACTGCTGACAGATGCTGGCATAGGTATGATGAATCTTATGTTCCAGATCAGAAGAACGTGGCGGTGGCTACCAACTCCTACAATGTGGACACCAACTGGTACACTGAGTGTGGCGCCCCCGGTTTTTAAGCCGGGAACTCCCTCGTGATCACTGTACCGGTCCCTGGATCAGTAGCCGATACACACGAGTTAACCTGTATATCATTGTCATACATGCGTAAATAATTAAATAGACCGTTCAGGTCGATAATCTGATACCTGTAGCCCAACGGCTATAAACTTGCAGCGGAAAATCCAGTGGAGTTGCGGCCCATCAGTAAGCCATACCCGACAGGCAACTGACTGGGGATTACACCCTAGCGTTCGTGATTGTAAGTTCATCCTTGGATATTGCTGTCTTCTTCGTCTGGCCAAATCAACAAGCCAGGTGAGTACATTGAATGTACTCGCAAGCTATTCCCACAGGAAGGAGTATACGGAAAATAATTCATGCAGAGGATAAACAAGGAATAGCTCTACTCTAAGCTGATCAATGTGCGGAAAAGTAAGTGCATAATTTAAATACTTGAATAGTAGATTCAAAAGCAATTTAGTAAAACTGTTTAAAGTAAAATGAACAGAATCCTCCCGAGGTAGACCCGGCTACCTCCTTACAATCCTCGAGACAGCTCAGACCATATTACCCTGGCAACATGTCTAGCTTCTCGGTACCACACTCGACTGACACTATCCTGGATAGCTCATCGAGTGCCCCTGGCTCAGCTCGTGTATCCCGGATCACACGGCTAGCCTACTCCTCCGGCAATTCCTTGCTACCAGCCGCGTAGCGTAAATTGCCCTCTGTGGACACATCATGCCCACGTCCTTAATCCCTTTCCCGGTTTTCGCAACCAAAACTTAGTCTAACCAGTGTGTGGCCTTGCCAGTTCATGTCCATGACCGAGGACGCGGCTATTCGAATAGTTTTAACACTCTGCAGAGGTTGTACGGCTTTACCCACAAGATGTAGGTCACCCTGGGAGTACTTTGCAAGTATACTGCCAGGATTATTACAACGAGACCTTCGCCCGCTTCCATATCAGAGTTGGACCCGCTAGGTGAATACCCAAGTTTGCGTGTCCTGGACACCAAATTGGGGCTCTCCACCTTTGTGTCGTATCAGCACCTCCCGCCTGGCGTAGGTGGATCCTCTAGGACTTAAAACACCTAGCACTAACTCCCTACTTCCCACGGGTCCAAACCCTAATACTTGCCGGGGTACTAAGCCAAGTCCTTCCCATAAAGGACATGTGGACGTACGGTAATGGAACCGGTTTAGCGGCACTTAGGCTCGGTCCTTAACTGATTCGAGTAGGACTCCATTTCCCGACCCCATGACGTCCCGGACGATCATGGCTCCAACCAATGTTCTACATCCCCGAACATCCCTTAACATTCCTACCCGAATCCAAATCATCTCCTCTTTTCTTTTGATTTGTGATAAACCTTTATTTGTGAAAGTCACCTCGGACAGCACATGCCATCCGAGGGTTTGTTTTCCCATATCCCAACGGGATGTTTAAAACTTGGTTTTTGACTATAGCAGGGCTAAGCATGGTTAACACCTATAACCTTAATTATTCGACGGTCGAGAGTCAACCGCTGAATATACCTAGGGTTACAAGGAAGGATATTCGGACCTAGGTATCGTGCAACTAATGGGTATAACTACCTCTACATAAAATATTGATATTAAACACATAGCATGCAGAGTTCGTAAACAAGATATTCATAACTTTGCATATATGGGATTTCGACATGATCAAGGTGGGAATGCTTGCCTGGCAATATTGTCCTGGTCTTGGTCTTGAATCCGCTTCGTCAGCTGTCCGAGTTCCTTTGCGCGATAATTCCTAACGTTGTATCTACACGTCGGAAAAAAAAACGGCGAATAAATCAACGATGCAATGAAGAACCAAATAACACTGAATCAGAAACGTCAGCACATGAAATCATACGCTCCCGACCACTATTTGATTCTACGGAGCTACAGGAATAAACAGGGCGCGGAGATGGTTCGCTGCCGCGGCAGGGCAAGGTGGCAGGCGACAATGGTTTGACGCGGCAGGGGATAGGCAACAATGACAAGGTTTTTGCGGCGGTAGGGACAATGCGGCGATGGTAGAAGCTTGCCGAGGTAGAGGGAATTGACAGAGGCAGTTGCCGCGGCGGGAGAGAGGCTGTCGCGGCGCTGCCACGGTAGGGCACAGCTTGCCGCGGCGAGGAATTGGCTTGTCGCGGCAGGGAATGGCTTGCAGCGGTGCTGCCGCGGTGGACAAAATGGGTTGTCGCGACGGGGAGGGACTGTCGCGGCGGGGCAGGGGTGTCGGCACGGTACTGTCACGGAAGGAAAAGTAGCAGCGCGGGGTTGCCACGGGTTGCCACGACGGAGCAAAGGGGCTGCGACAGTAGCTTGCCGCGATGAAAGAAGTAGCTGCCGTGGCGGCAGGGCTTTTAGAATAAAAGAATCGGGCTTTAGGTTATCCGGATAAACATAGCTACCATAAGTTCCTGTCGCGTTAGGGTTTCAGGGCTTTCGGTTTTGGGAAGGAAGGTGGAACCCTAAGTACTTGTCTCCTAACATGAAACATTAATAGCTTAAATGGATTTAGGTTTGCTCAGCTTAGCTCACGAGGACAAGATTTACCCTAGGCAGTTATTATATACGTACATAAAATAAAGATGCGTAAGTTGGAAGGAACCCTGTAGATTAGGTCGTAAGTCGTCATTACATGCTTTACTGAGTGGTGTAAGTCAATTTATTTTGGGGCTGCACTGGATGAACGTATATAGCATATGCATCGCTCTTAAAAAGGGAAGGCAGGAAATACTCTGAGCTAGGTTTCATCACTATAGCCAGCTAATTGCTGAACTAACTAAATAGTTAGCTAGTGAACTAATTCACTAACCAACTAATTAATTAACTAATTACCTAACTAGTCAACTAACCAACTACTAATCAACTAATTAACTAATCACTAACTAATTGCCCTAGCTAATTAACCAATTAACTAGCTAATCACTAATCGGCTAACTAACTACTAGTTAACTACTAACTAATTAACTATTCACTAATCAGCTAACTAACTAATTAACTATTTAACCAATTAACTATTCACTAATCAGCTAACTAACTAATTAACTACTTAACCAATTAACTATTCAACTAATTAAATAATTAATGCACTAACCGATTAACTAACTACTAATTCACTAACATATAACCGGTACTCGCTTATTTAATGGACTCAAATAGCTACCCACGAGTAATCAGAACAGAGCTGCGTGGCTGAAGGAAGAAAGTTTAGGGGAGAAAAGGGGCAGGCGTCGGCGGCGATGTGGGGGGGTCTGTTCCGGCGGCGTGGAGCAACGGCTCATCAAGGGGGCGGCGCCACGCGCGGGATGGGGCCGCAGTGGGGGAACCGGCGGCGCGTTGGTGGCTTGGGGGCGGCCGGAGCGACGGGTGGTGAGAGGGAGGCGCTGGGGCGGAGATCTGTGGCGGCACGGGTGGGGCTGGATGCCGGCGGCTTACCGAGGACGGCGGCGGTAGGGAGGCAGAGGAGACCGGTGGCGGCGTGCTCAGGGCGCTTGGTAGCCCCGGCGGCGGTGGCTCCTTGACTCCGGTGTTAGCAGACCCGGGGCGGCGGCCGGTACTGGAGGAGCTCAGAAGTCGGCCATGGCTGGGGAGGGGCGCGGTCAGGACTTGCCCAACGGCGGCGGAGATGGGAACGGAGCGGCGCTTGCTGGAGGCGATGGGCAGCTGGGGCTGTGGCTTCCGACGGCGGCGTTGCTCGGTCCGGGGAGGAGCTGGCGGCCGACGGCAAGGGCTCAATGGCGGCGAGTGAGGGATAGATGGGGTAGGGAAGATGGGTCTAGGGGAGCTTGGAAGCGGCGCTTGGGCTGCGGCAAGGAGGCTGGTGGTGTCCTGATGGCTTGAGCAACAGTGGCCATCCGGGAGTGAAGCTCGGTAGGGGAAGCTTGGTGCGGAGTGAAGGTGAATGGGGAAGAAGCTTGAGCTGCTTGGCCACCAGGGGGGGGGGAGGATGAAGTACATGCGCTGGCCACCTGCTGTCACTACAGTTGTGAAGAAGTGACCCTACTGCTGCAAAATAGCAGAAGTTGGGCACCGACGGGTAGCGTGGCACGGTTAAATAGTGTTTGCTCTACAGGATAGAAGTGACATATGGGGGGAAGAAATGAGCTGGTTGGCGCTAAGGTGCTGCTGTCGGTGCTTGGCAAAATTTATGGGAAGAGACATGACATAGGGCAGTAGCAAAAATCCTGTTGCTGCTGGGCCACGTAGGCTACGGGCTGTAGACGAATAGGGGAGTTAGGCACCGCGTGGTGTTGCAAGGGGGCAGGTGGCGTGAATAACAGGGGAAGACTGACAGGACGTGGGAAAAGGGGTTAAATTGCATGTGCTCCCAGACTTGTCCCAGGCCAGCACTACGGGTGGCACGATGATCAAGAAATGTTGGCGCCAAATTATTTGCTAGCCCTACGTGTTCCTGGAGGAGCAAGTGAGCTCTGCTGCTGCTGTACACTGTATGACGTGACTGGTGCTAGCTGCATGGGAAAATTAGGCACCGAATCAGCAGTGGAGGGTGGCGTGGCAAGGAAGAATTTGTGCACGGATATTTGTATGGGGGATTGCAAAGGTGGCAGCTCGGGTCAGCAGGGAAAGGATTGGCGTAGAGGGGCACATGGCTGACTATATTAGGGCTGTCGAGGCATATCAATTGTTTGGCACCAATTTCTGATGGCGGTGCTACGTGTTCAGGGGAAAGAACATGGGGAATCCGGAGAAATACCTCAGATATTTTGGTCGGGCTCTCGGGACGTTAATTGGGACAGAGATGTATATATGCATATATATATTCCTAGGAGAGAGAAAAGGTGGCGGAAATCAAAGGAATATGTGCAGCGATATGCCGGGGCTTCAAGGTGTATGTGCCCCTATACACTGGGGCTCTAAGCATATATACTAAGGATTGAGACAAGCTGACGATGCGTTAGGGTTTTAAAAGGAATTAGGTTTAAATAGGAAGGGAATGGATCGGGGTCCGGATCCAGGGTTTCGGAGCGCGGCAAGGCGGGGCAGGGACACGGGGCTCGAGGTAGGACATTTATCTCGGCTTGGGACGTGTTGGTGACGAGGTGCCGTTGACACGTCAGCTAGGGTTTCGACAAAACGGGGATCGATGGGGATAAGGGCAAGGGCTTTCGTGTTCTGATATTTAGCTTCATCGATTTGAACTAAAGTTTTAATTAAGTGTATTCTCCGGCTGGCATTTTTAACGAAAAAGTTTTTGTTAGCCCTAATTTTCGGGTTTTGGAAAATCGGGGTGTGACACTGAGACTGGGGCAACCGACCACATCACTGGTGAGCTAGAGAAGCTCTCAGCTCGTGACAAGTACAATGGTATAGATCAGATTCACACCGCTAGCGGTGCAGGTATGAGTATTAGTCACATTGGCCAGTTTACTATTCATACCCCTGATCGCAATCTTCACCTTACGGTGTCCTACATGTTCCTAATGCCAAAAAGAATCTTGTTTCTGTTCATCGTCTTGCTACAGATAACAATGTCTTCTTAGAATTTCACCCTGACTTCTTTTTGATAAAGGATCGGGACACGAGGAGCACTCTGCTTAGAGGTACTTGCCACCAGGGGCTGCATCCTCTTCCACATGCGCCACCGCCAAAGCAAGCTTATGGAGTGAATAAACCATCCCTGGATAGATGGCATAGTCGCCTAGGTCATCGTGTTGCACCTATTACACAAAGAGTCATTAGAGATTTCAGTCTTCCTTGTTCCTTTGAGTCAAATAAAACCTCAGTGTGTGATGCTTGTCAACAAGCAAAGAGTCATCAGTTGCCGTATCCCAAATCTACCAGTATATCCAGTCATCCTTTACAGCTAGCGTTCTCTGATGTTTGGGGTCCAGCACCTGATTCTGCTAGAAGGTACAAATATTATGTCAGCTTTATTGATGATTTTAGTAAATTTACTTGGATATACCTCTTAAAGTTTAAATCTGAGGTTTTCCAGAAATTTCATGAGTTTCAGAACCTTGTTAAATGACTCTTTGATAGAAAAATCATTGCCATGCAAACAGATTAGGGTGGTGAATATGAAAAACTCAATTCGTTCTTTGGCCAAATTGGCATATCACATCTTGTTTCTTGTCCTCATGCGCACCAACAGAATGGGGCAGCTGAGCGAAAGCATAGGCACATTGTTGAAGTGGGTCTGTCTCTCTTGGCACATGCACATATGCCTCTAAAGTTTTGGGATGAAGCTTTCCTTGCTACCACCCACTTAATTAATCGTACTCCTAGCAAAGTGATCAATTATTCTACACCTCTTGAGCGGCTGTTTAAAACTAAACCTGAATACACATCCTTGCGAGTGTTCGGGTGTGCCTATTGGCCTAATCTTCGTCCCTTCAATAATCGCAAGCTTCAATTCCGTTCCAAGCAGTGTTTTTTTCTTGGGTACAGTAATTTGCATAAAGGATTCAAGTGTCTTGATGTTGCCACCGGACGCGTCTACATCTCAAGAGATGTTGTCTTTGATGAAAATGGTTTCCCTTTCTCTCAACTTCATCCCAACGCTGGCGCTCGGTTGCGCGCTGAAATCTTTCTCCTTCCTCCAACTTTGCAAAATCCAAAACTTGGGGATGGATATGTAGATGGTCATGTGCCTAATGTTTCTGCTAATAATGATTATATTGAAGAATTGGATGATTTACAGTAGGAACCTGGAAATCTTGGAGCAGACAACCCAGGAACGGAATCCGGGGCTAATCCTCCGACCGAATCACCCTCGGGATCGGTTCCCGACAGTAGCACTGGTGTCCTGCCTGATACGGTTCCCGCGCAGGACCAGTCGCACGCACCAGCTGCGGGCGAATCACCGACGATGGCACGGGGCGTGTCCCAGCCCCAGCTTGACACATGGCGCACGGAGACAGGGGGTGACGATAACATAGCACCCGGGTATCGTCAAGGAGGACGAATCCGGCTCTCCGGCCACAGGGTGAGCCGGGCTGACTACTCGGAGTCCGACTTCTACATGGGGGCGCCTCATCAACGTGGAGTACAAGATATGGACTAATACCTATCCGGCATATCTGGAATTAGTTGTAACAAGTTAGGAAATCAATCTGTTAACCGATTTGGACTCTTGTAACCCTACCCAGGTCGCCTATATAAGGCCCGGTAGGGACCTTCCGATCGGCAGGCCAGAAAGTATCTTAGAATCTCCATTGTTTCCAAGTCCAAGCAACCTCGAGATCGAATCTCCAGGGCTTGCGGCACTCGGGATACACACAATATTAGCCACCAAACACAGGACGTAGGGTATTACCTCTCCGTGAGGGCCTGAACCTGTCTAAATCTTGTCTCCCGTGTGCACCCATCCTGATTTGTTGTGCTCACGCCGCCCATAGTTAGTATTGCCGGAATAATACTCCGATAGTTAGCGCGCCAGGTAGGGGCTGTGCGCGTAGATCCATCTGAACAGATCCAGATGGGTTTCTTCAACAACGACGGTGACTTCGTTCCGGGCCTGGTCATGAGCTTCGACCCCCGAACCTCCGCCGCCGCTCCAGGATAAGCTCTCCGATTCGGAAAGCTCGACTTCATCACCGACTTGCACAACAGGCTCTACCTCTGCGACTCGGCTTCCAGCCAGTTGCCCGGGGGCTTTGTCGCCGACTTCATCGTCGACTTGCTCGGCAAGCTCCACCTCGGCGACTCGGCTTCCAGCCAGTTGCCGGGGGCTTCATCGCCTTTAGTGCTCGGAACCTCATCCGAGTTGACTACTTCGGCGATCAACTCCAACAACCTGATCGCGCTCGAATCGGATCTACTGCTCGGGAACGGGTCTTCACCCGTCGAATAGAGATCCCGACTGGTTGGTACGATCGAGTCCCTTCTACCCGTCCTCGACTACGACTCGGACGGCTTCAAGGATTCGGGAAGCCACAATCCTTCTCGGGAGGATTTCATGGTGGACTCGGATGCGCCGTACGTTGCCGCCCGACTATGCCCGGGCGCTTATCGACTGAAGGATAAAAACAGCAACCTCGTCACCAACGATTGGAACATTGAATAGCTAAGTCGTTTCTATGCTTAAGCTTTGTATTTCCATATTTTAATTATGAATAAGTGAATAAATATTTCTTTGCCCCATCCGAGTAACTTTTGGGTTCCCGACTGGCCCGCTATGCGCGCCCATGGCTACTCATAGCGGATACTCGGAGGCTACACCACACTGGGTGCGCCTAAACGCACTCGGGCTCCTCTCTTTCAACAATTTTTTTAGTACTGTGTAAACAGCCCGGCGTTAACTCTTCGTCATCGATCGCCGGTCTACACCACAATCCTACGCTACACGGGAAACAGCCCACGGCTAATCTCAACGCAATGGGGGATACGACGGGTCGGCAAGAGCACACACAAAGGGTTACACATGAACGAATCTTTATGAAAGAAGAGATTAATAAACATGACACAAGTTCACCAAAACATGCAGAGTCACACTCAGACTTTCCGAGTACTTAACATGCATTTGCGAACGGTTCATATATTTATTCCTACTTCCACAGGTTAGCGCGGTCGGCGAAGGCGTTTCGCTGCAGCATGGACCTCCTCCTCCATCAGCCTCGAGAAAATCATCAGGACCCTCCGCTCGATTCCACGCACCGAGTGGAGGCTCGGGGGCTACACCCACTGGGTGCACTGTTCGTGCCCCCAGTGTGAAATCCACAAGACAACAAGGAATCTCCGTCCGACTGCTCTAGTCGGACACCGAACAACTCGGGACCGAAGCACTACAGCCTGTATTCTGGTTCTGACGTGAATTCCGAGGGTATTCCCCCAGAGGGACACTAGCTGGACCTGAGCCGCTCGGGAAACCAGATACCATTTGTAATTCAGTCGGGATTCATGAGGTTCTAAAGTCCCTCACACTCTCTCTGCAAGTGACGACGAGGCCCGCTTAGGCGGATGCCACTCGGGAAGCCCGCCCAGGGGAGAAGGCAAAAGCACTCGGCGTAACCAAGACAAAAATCAACTACTCGGGAAAGGTCATAAGGACCATCCACTCGGTTCAAAGAACCGAGTAGAGGCTCGGGGGCTACACCCTCTGGGTGCACTGTTCGTGCCCCCAGAGTGAAGTCTACAGAAGTAGCCTCTGCCCGACTAATCCAGTCGGCCGAAGGCTCAGGGGCTACTGACGATGACATAGCACCCGGGTATCGTCAAGGAGGATGAATCCGGCCCTCCGGCCACAGGGTGGGCCGGACCGACTACTCGGAGTCCGACTTCTACACGAGGGCGCCTCATCAACGTGGAGTACAAGATATGGACTAATACCTGTCCGGCATATCTGGAATTAGTTGTAACAAGTTAGGAAATCAATCTGTTAACCGATTCAGACTCTTGTAACCCTACCCAGGTCGCCTTTATAAGGCCCGGTAGAGACCTTCCGATCGGCAGGCCGGAAAGTATCTTAGAATCTCCATTGTTTCCAAGTCCAAGCAACCTCGAGATCGAATCTCCAGGGCTTGCGGCACTCGGGATACACACAATATTAGCCACCAAACACAGGACGTAGGGTATTACCTCTCCGTGAGGGCTTGAACCTGTCTAAATCTTGTCTCCCGTGTGCACCCATCCTGATTTGCTATGCTCACGCCGCCCCATAGTTAGTATTGCCGAAATAATACTCCGACAGGGGGATTCGGTATCTTCCCCTGGGGCAGGATCTGCAGGATCTTCTCCACCTTCTGGATCGGAGGACTCGCCTGCACATGTGCTGCCTCCCTCACCAATTGTATCTGCAGCTCCATCAGCGCCGCCTCCTGCAGAGGGCCCAAGGACACGTCTTCAAGCTGGTATCCGTAAGCCTCGCATATACACTGATGGTACTGTTCGCTATGGATATTTTACTTCATCTGGTGAACCACATGATCTTAGTGAAGCCTTGAGAGATAAAAATTGGAAAACGGCTATGGATATAGAATATGATGCGCTTATTAAGAATAGAACTTGGCATCTAGTTCCACCTCAAAAAGGGAGAAATATTATAGATTGCAAATGGGTTTATAAGATTAAACGTAAGGCTGATGGGAGTCTAGACGGATATAAAGCTCGCCTAGTTGCAAAAGGATTTAAACAAAGATATGGCATAGATTATGAGGATACTTTTAGTCTAGTAGTTAAAGCCGCGACTATCAGAATTGTTCTATCTATTGCAATCTCAAGTGGCTGGAGTCTGAGGCAACTAGATGTTCAAAATGCTTTTCTTCATGGCATCTTAGAAGAAGAGGTGTATATGCGACAACCTCCGGGATATGAAGATAAAACTATGCAAAATTATGTGTGCAAATTAGATAAGGCTCTATACGGGTTAAAACAGGCACCTCGTGCGTGGTATGCACGGCTGAGTGCTAAGTTATATGATCTTGGTTTCAGTTCCTCAAAGGCAGACACATCACTGTTTTATTTTAGGAAAGATAATGTGACAGTTTTTGTGTTAATTTATGTGGATGATATAATAGTTGCAAGTTCAACTCAAGAAGCAACCTCAGGACTCTTGCGCAGTCTAAACAAGGAGTTTGCATTGAAGGATTTGGGAGAGCTACACTATTTCTTGGGTATAGAAGTAAACAAGGTACGTGATGGAATTACTTTGACACAAGATAATTATGCTTCAGATTTGTTGAAAAGAGTTGGTATGATTGACTGCAAACCGGTTAGCACTCCTCTATCCACTAGTGAGAAGTTGTCTGCGTTCGAGGGTGAGCCACTAGGTGCTAAAGATGCAACACAGTACAGGAGTATAGTTGGTGCGCTTCAGTATTTAACTCTTACAAGACCTGACATCGCCTTTTCTGTAAACAAAGTGTGTCAGTATTTACATGCTCCTACAAGGACACACTGGGCTGTCGTAAAAAGGATTTTTGAGATATTTAAAACAGTCCACTAAGATTGGACTAAAGATTAGCAAGTCCAAGTCATTGCTTGTTAGTGGTTTTTCAGATGCAGACTGGGCAGGTTCTATGGATGACAGAATGTCTACCGGTGGTTTTGCTATCTTTCTTGGGTCAAACCTAGTCTCATGGAGTGCACGTAAGCAACCAACAGTTTCCAGGTCTAGCACTGAGGCAGAGTATAAGGGTGTTGCCAATGCTACTGCCGAGATAATGTGGATCCAAACCTTGTTGCAAGAGATTGGTATACAATGTCCGTCTACAGCTAGACTGTGGTGTGATAATCTTGGAGCAAAATATCTTTATGCTAATCCTGTATTTCATGCTCGAACTAAACACATTGACGGTGGAACGCCGTGACCTGTTCCTGGCCGGGGGTTGCATGTTATATAGGCAAGAAATATCATTTTGCGTGAAATTACAGATATATGCATTGAGTAGTTATAACCGGTATGGATTACAACAAGAAAATATACCCTACCTTACCTAACAGCAGTCCATACCAATCACGTCCTACATCACGCATATACAAGAGATTACCAGGATCAGATCTTACTCTATCTAACACCCGCATCGTCGGGCGCGTTACGATTGTCACGTCGGTCCATTGGCGGTGTAGAGGAGCGAATCATGTCCGCATAGCTGTGATGGTCGATGCCTTCGCCAAGTCGCTCCGACCCGAGAAGTGAGAAAACATGGAGCAAAGAGATCGGCCCAACGCCCTAGGGTTTGCGATGAAGTAGGGCCCGCAAGGCCTGCAAGTGGCCCACCAATCGGCTTTGACGATTCCCTGTACCCTGAGGCAGGGATAGTCGCGGACGGGTCTGGGCCGGCTTTCAGAGATTAGCACTCGCCGCTGCGAGCGCCACATCGAGCGCCATTGCCGGCGAGATTCATGGCAGGGGAAGAGGATCCTGCCAAGGATGACCAACCAAGTGCACCTGCAGACAACGCCTTCAAGAGCATGCAAAAACGGAAAACTCACCCGCGAGGACGTAGACACCTTCTCTGGCAAACTCCCCACGAGATTGGATGTGGGATTGTCGTGATCGCTGTTCCGGCTCGTCAGACGAGTTTGCCCAAAATCGCCCAAACTGCCCTCCAGAAACGGCACTCATCACTCCACAGGACCACTACTACCAGTGGCGGAGCTTCATGCGAATTGCGGAGGGAGCCAGCCTCAAGAGGATTGCAAAGTAAACACACAAGAAAGAGCACAAATTAGTAGATTACACTATAATTTCCTTTATGTTTAGCAAAATATTGGAGGGGCCATGGCCCAGTCTGGCATGCACTAAGCTCCATCACTGAGTACTACAGAAAGGGTCCATCTTTAGTTAAAATATATAAGCATACGAGTAACAATAACCATATAAACATCTAATTCATCGACCCATACACACACTACGAGTAATTCGGTGATGTACGTAACTTGGGTATGCACAGGAAGGGAACATGCAAGTCAAGTCCATGACACTGGGCGGGGTACTTGCAAGTTGCGATGATAAGGTCCTGGGTGTGTGCCACTGCTTTCCGGTCGTGTGGAGCAGTGTCCCCCATGCCTTTTGTTCAGTGTCGTGGACACCTGCAATTGCGCGCAAAAGAATGTTCTTTGTGTATAGACATCTCTTAGCTTTTTCCGTGAAGTGTCGACCTCATATCAACGTCTAACAAAAACAGCTCCCCGCCGGATCCGAGTACTAGCCTTTTTTTCTTGGATGCAACACTAGCGGCGATAGCCTTTGAGAATTTCCTTGATTTCTAATCAATCGATTAGTTAGTGCTCAGTTTGATCGCGAAGATAATCCGTTTTGGACAATGGGGGCGATCTCCAAGGTATGACTGGTTAGGTAAAGTTGGCTACAAGACATTGTACTTGTCTGGCATTTGCATGGCACACTGTAAAATTATTGTGCCATGGACTAGACACGCTTTTTGGGGTTCATTTGTTGGTAGACACCACAATATCCACCGGCAAATGAACACGAGCGTCCACCAGGAAATGAGCATGATTTTAATACTGTGTTTAGGTAGCGAAAAGCTAGTGTCCGTCGTCGAATAAACACAAGTTTTTGGTGTGTTTGGGGAATGAGATGATTTTGCGATGTGTTTGGACAAATGTCAACCTGATGCAACTTTAGTTTTCCTACATAATATGCTGTTACAAATCACCAAAAAAAACTATATTTACATGTTCAAATATATTGCTCTACTTGTTAACAAATTGAAAAATATCGAGATGGACCATGCTAAACTGCTTTTCATGGCACCACCCAAACAAATGTCGACCTTAGTTGCCTCTAATGAGGAGGAGGTGGATCAAGATAGTACAGGTCCCGAACTCCTCCAAAACATTTGTGGAGCTTGATGAGATATTGGATGAGAGGCTGGACCACTGATTTAGTGGGTTACACCATATTCCTCAGAAATCCAAATCCGTCTCTGCAAAGGCAAGAAAAGCCAAGTCCAGATCCAAAAAGGAAAATATCTTTTCTAGATGAAAGGCTTATTTTAGAATAGCAGAGATCTCTGTAAATTAGCTAAATATTGTCATATAGCTGAATTGATGGTGGAGCACGATTTCAACTTCATTGCTCTTTTCGAAACAGGTAAAAATGCCATATAACAGCACACTCTCGACTAGATGAGTGCTGGACAGGGTTTCATATGGCACTTTTTACACCCCCATGGCAGGTCAGGAGGGATTCTCCTTGGTGTTAACCTAGCCATCGTAGACATTGCATCGATTGAAGAGGGATAATTTTTTGCAAGTTCTCTCTTCAGAATGAAGAAGATGGCTTTTAGTGGGCACTTATGGCTGTATATACAGTGTGACACAACCACATCAAAAAGAGAATTTCTTGACCAAGTTGGTTGATATATGTCATACAGAGGTCCTACTGCTCTTGGTCGGTGGTGACTCCGAATCATACGACACCCAGATGAGAAGAATAATGACAACTTTGACACTCGATCTTTTTAATTTAATGCGGTCATGGACAGGTTGGATTTTTGTGAAGTTGCCCTCTCCAGGAGAAAGTTCACTTGGGCAAACTTAGCGGTAAATCCAACTTTTGAGAAACTAGATAGTCTTCTCCAGCACCGATTGGGAACCCAAAAAAATCCCCACTAGTGTCGGTTCAAGCTCTCGAGCGCTTTATTTTGGATCATACCCTGCTCCTTCTGGACACAGGGTCTCCAGCGTATAGGGCAATCAACCGTTATTCAAATTTGAGTTAGGTTGGTTAACTAGAGACGGGTTTCATGATATGGTGTCGGCCTATTGGTGTCAAGAGAATGGAGGAGATTCTCCTATTGCTCAGTGGTAGGAAAAAATACGACGCCTATGTCAACACTTGCGTGGATGGGCGAAAAATACAATCGAGATACAAAAAAGAAAAGAAAGAACTTTTGGCAATTATTAATACTTTCGATAAACAAGCCGAATCTTGTAGGCTGTCAATGGATGATATTCATCAAAAACAGATGGCCAATGATCAACTTGCTCGTATTTTATGAGAGGAAGAATTAAAATGGTATCGATGTGCCAAGGTTGAATATTTGCTCGATAACAATACTAAATATTTTCACCTAGTGGCTAATGGCAAACACCGAAAGCAGCATATCTTTCATCTTGATCAAACAGATGGAGAAATCACAAGGGATACTAATCTAGAGATGTACATCACTAATTACTATAGAGGCCTCTTCAGCTCACCAAAAGAGAACGAGTTCTCTATGGATGAAAATTAGCATGATGGCATACCCCAAGTATCCTCGGAGGAAAATGTGATCCTTATGGCCTCTTTCATGGAGAAGGAGGTACGGAATGCTATCTTCCAAATGGAACACAATAAGGCTCCGGGGCCGGATGGATTCTCGGCTGAGTTCTACCAAGTTTTCCGGGAGGGCTCAAAGAGGATTTAATGGCCATGTTCCATGAATTACATCCTGGTAATTTACCATTGTATAGCCTTAATTTTGGGTCATAACTTTGCTGCCAAAAATTAAAGACACCAAGATAATACAACAGTATAGACCAATTTGTCTTCTCAATGTCATCTTTAAGATCTTCACCAACATAAGTACGAATATAATTATGATTTATGATTCTTCATAAAACTATCCATGAAATACATTAAAAAACAAAGTAGGGTTATTTTTAAAATTGACTTCGAGAAGGCCTATGACAAAGTCAAATGGCCATTTCTTTAATAAACACTACGGATGAAAGGTTTTTTTGCCTCGTTGGTGTTAATGGATCCAAAACTTTGCCATGGGGAGGGGGGTATTAGCATTAAAATTTAATGATAGAATTGGCTCCTATTTTCAAATGAAGAAAGGGCTGCGACAGGGGAATCCCTTGTCACCCATTTGGTCTAATATTGTGGTTTACATGCTGGCTATCACTATCAACTGTGTTAAATTAGATGTTCGGTTCAACAGGGTAGTTCCCCAATTAGTAGATGACGGTCTTTCTATCATACAATATGCGGATGATACTGTTTTTTTTTATGGAACATGATTTAGAGCAAGCAACGAACCTAAAAATTCTCCCATGTGCCGAGCAATTATTTGGTTTAAAAATTAATTTTCATAAAAGCGAACTATTTTGCTTCAGCAAAGCTAAAGAATATGAGGATCACTATTGATGCCTATTTGGATGCGAATTAGGGAGTTTCCCCTCCACTACCTTGGCATTCCTATTCATTACTGCCAGCTTCAAAATGTGGAATGGAAATGAGTGGACGATCGCTTCGAGAAAAGGCTGAGTAGCTGGAAAGGAAAACATATTTCTTATAGTGGCTGGCTAGTTTTATTCAAGACTGTCTTGAGCAGCTTGCATATGAGCATGCTATCATTTTTTAATTTATCACGTGGGGTCCTCCGTTGGCTCGATTACTTTTGGTCAAGACGGAGTGCTATCCATGACCTCATGGATAATATATACGTTCAGATCAATCAAGTTTTAAGTTCTTGAACTCCTAACTAATCTACGTATGCAGCAATGGATGAACAGGAAGAAGCGTAATTATGTCATGCATGACATGAGGAAAGAGAGTCCATGTGTACTATATATTCAGTGGCTTGCATATAGGAGTACTTAGAAATGTCAACGGGTGTATCACGCATGCATGCATTCATGCCCACAGGTTTGGGAATAAGTGTACTCACTCTAAAAGATCACCTCTTCTTCTTAAGCAATTAAGCAGATGCCATCTTAAAGCATCACCGCAGGTAGATGCTTACTCGGGAAGTATGTATTTCAGACTTGGCTGCAACAATCCGTGTCCTTCTAGGCCCCGTTTGGTTGGGCTGTGGTTGTTGACAAAGATGCTGTTGTCTGGCTGTCTAAAAAAGCTGATGTGGCTATGGAAAAATAAACATATGGCTTTTGGTTAATCCAAACCATCTACAACATTTTAGAAATTGAGCACTGAAACTTCAGCACATTGCAAAAAGCTAGCAGAAGGCAGCTTTTCCAAACAGCTGAATTTGCACTGCAAAGCCCACAGCTACCGTTGACAGAAGCTGCTGAAAAGCTGGCCGTTTGGTTGGGCTACAGCTTTTTCCAGTGAAAAGCTGCTGAAACGCCCAACCAAACACCCCCTTAAGATGCCAGAGCTGTCCCTTCTACAAGCTGACTCATACTTGGGCACAGCCTCTAATTAATCACGGGAATGGCATCACCATGCATGTTAATTTTGCAAGGGTTACTACTAGTATAATAACTAGCACAGTGTACCGCGTAATTGCACGGGAAACGTTTTTAATTATTTTTATATTTTTTTACTTGTACTTGTGATATTATATCAGTATGAGAAATAAAAATTCAAATCGCGAGCCAGCCTATTAGGCATTGTACTGAGCCGTCTATTTAGGTACAGTATGATGATCTATTGGATGTGATTTGTTTAATTATCTTTATTGTTTTACTTGTACGCATGTTATTAGATCAGTACTGATTGCGTGGAAAACGTTTTGGTTATCTTTATTTTTTTACCTGCATGTCTGATATTAGATTAGTACTAATTATGCAGTAAATATTTTTAATTATCTTTATTTTTTATCCTTATGCGTGATATTAGATCAGTATGGAAATAAAAGTTCAAATCGCGAGTCGACCTATACTGAGCCATCTATTTAGGTACATTTATGAGCCGGCCTGCTAGTCGTTATATCGAGTCGTCTATTTAGGTACAGTTATGATGATCTATCGAATGTGATCTATTTAGATACAGTTATGAAGATCTATCGGCTATGATCTGTTTATGTGCAGTTATGAAGATCTATCAGTTGTGATCTGTTTAGATGCAGTTATGAAGATTTATCGGCTGTGATCTATTTAGGTGCAGTTATAAAGATCTATCGGTTGTGATCTATTTAGGTACAGTTATGAAAATCTATTAGTTGTGGTTTACTAATAATAAAAGGGTCCACCAAGTTAACGATCGGATGTTTTACTTTTTGTGAGAATTTCTAGTCTTTCTCTATATTTTCTATTGTATTATGCTTTTAGTATATAATAGATAAATGTTTGGTTTCTATCCAACGACAAATGTAATGTCTCAGAAGTTATTTGGTGTCCCTAATTGAGCTGCTAGCTGAAGATTATTTTTATTTTTTGTTCGAAGAGATTAAGATGGCAAGGGAGGGGTGGGTTCGGGTACATGCTGAACCTAGAAGCTTAAAGTCTGTACGCAGCAATAGGGTTAAGGGACAATGAGGCACAAATTTTCCTACTGGCTGCTGCTCGCTCCAATATAGACTTAACACAGGAAAGCTTCTTCGAAGGAAAAGTTTCCGTCGCCCAAGCTATAACTGTGAAATGTGTCAGTTGGGCTCTGAAGAGACTCTTGTACGCCTATTCTGGGACTGCCCGTTTTCACGTCAATGCTGGGATTATCTCTTCCCTAATAACACCAGTGGGCTTTCTATGCTAAAAGCGATCAGTCACATGAAGCACTCCTTGAACGCACCTTTCTCCATGGAGATTATCATACTTGCATCCTGGAGCATATGGATTACTAGGAATCGGAAAATCTTTAAGAATGAAAATCCTTTCTTTGAGACGTGGAAGATACATTGCAAGAGCGTGATTGCCATGGTTATCCATAGGGCAAAACCGAAATAACTTCAACTCTTTGGGGATTGGTTTACAGACCTGACGTAATTTTCTTTCTCTTTTTATTTTATTATTTTTGTATATATACTCTATTATATATATATATATATATATATATATATATATATATATATATATATATATACGGCAGCGCTAATCTGCTCGTGAGCGCAGAATAGCTTATTCTGCGCTCCGGCCGAAACGCGCCAGACCGAGCCAGCCACGCGGAACAGTAATTTTATGTGTATCGAGTAGTAATTTTCGGACGGGATTTTACTGCTGAGATTTTAGCGTGACTCAGAATTACTACATTTTGCGATAGATTTTACGATATCTTATACACAACTTTACTGCCTCGCGTGCATCTCGACTGTGAAAACCTTCTGAGTTTAGCAACTTTCTACTACCTTTTGTGATAGATTTTACGACATCCTATACACAACTTTACTATCTCACGCACATCTTGACAGTAAAAAAATTCTAAGTCACGCGCAGTCCGTTTTATAATTGAATAATAAATAATGAGGTGGTGAGATTTGAACCGTGGACCTAATACATGTTACTCTTCTCTTCTAACCAACTAGACTATGCAAATGACTGTGAATAAACAGAAGAAATATTTCTATTATAGAAGAAATATTCCCCTAATCCGTTTTAGTTGAAAAAATAAGGACGAGGCGGGATTTGAACCCTGGACCTCACGCATGTTGCTCTTCTCTACTAACCAACTGGGCTACACAAGTGATTGTGAACAAATGGAAGAAATATTTCCTTTCTATTATAGAACGATCAGACATGCAGTAAAATGATGGCCGCGAGATCGTAATATCGTGTACATATAATCATAATTTTGCGACACGCTTTATACAAAAATTACTACAGTCCTGAGTTTTACGCTGACACATATTGTTTTACTACTCGAAAGACATAAAATTACCGTATTTTACATGTGAAGTTACATGACTGTGAGCGATCTGTTCGACAGTAATATAGTTCGATGGATTTACTATATCTACTGAATAGTTTTACGGTCAGTGGTGAAAAGGTGGGACGTGGTGGGTTTGGGCTGGCTGGCTCGGTCGGTTGGCCAGCGTGTAGAATAGTTATTCTACTCTCAGCTGTAGATTAGGGAATCTATATATATATATATATATATATACGGCAGCGCTAATATGAGCGTGAGCGCAGAATAGCTTATTCTGCGCTCCGGCCGAAACGCGCCAGACCGAGCCAGCCACGCGGGACAGTAATTTTATGTGTATCAAGTAGTAATTTTCGGACGGGATTTTACTGCTGAGATTTTAGCGTGACTCAGAATTACTACATTTTGCGATAGATTTTACGATATCTTATACACAACTTTACTGCCTCGCGTGCATCTCGACTGTGAAAACCTTCTAAGTTTAGCAACTTTCTACTACCTTTTGTGATAGATTTTACGACATCCTATACACAACTTTACTATCTCACGCACATCTTGACAGTAAAAAAATTCTAAGTCACGCGCAGTCCGTTTTATAATTGAATAATAAATAATGAGGTGGTGAGATTCGAACCGTGGACCTGATACATGTTACTCTTCTCTTCTAACCAACTAGACTATGCAAATGACTGTGAATAAATAGAAGAAATATTTCCATTATAGAAGAAATATTCCCCTAATCCGTTTTAGTTGAAAAAATAAGGACGAGGCGGGATTTGAACCCTGGACCTCAGGTATGTTGCTCTTCTCTACTAACCAACTGGGCTACACAAGTGATTGTGAACAAATGGAAGAAATATTTCCTTTCTATTATAGAACGATCAGACATGCAGTAAAATGATGGCCGCGAGATCGTAATATCGTGTACATATAATCATAATTTTGCGACACGCTTTATACAAAAATTACTACAGTCCTGAATTTTACGCTGACACATGTTGTTTTACTACTCGAAAGACATAAAATTACCGTATTTTACATGTGAAGTTACATGACTGTGAGAGATCTGTTCGACAGTAATATAGTTCGATGGATTTACTATATCTACTGAATAGTTTTACGGTCAGTGGTGAAAAGGTGGGACGTGGTGGGTTTGGGCTGGCTGGCTCGGTCGGTTGGCCAGCGCGTAGAATAGTTATTCTACTCTCAGCTGTAGATTAGGGAATCTATATATATATATATATATATATATATATATATATATATATATATATATATATATTATATAGGAGGACACTCTCTTACTGTATTTCCCTTTATAAAAAAACTCTAACGTGCTTCGAACGACAATGGCTAACAGTGAACAACACTTGGAAGTGAATATCATAGAGTGAACAGAGTATAACAGTGGCAATGTGATGAAGTCAGTATTACCTTTGTTATTTGTACTTGACGACGTTCTAGAGTCGTCCGCGCCGTTAAACTTTATAAAGTTGACCGATTAGATTGGTTATATAAAAATTATTTAATTGGATTTGTTGTTAAACACATGTTCATAATATTATAAATTTAGCAGTGCATCTTAATGTAAAGTTGTGAAAAACAAAGATCAAAGTAGCATCTCGAAGCCTTGGAACGTCAAAAACGTCAAGTAAAAAAGACCAGAGGGAGTAGTTATTCAATGTTAAATAAGCAATTCTCTCTTAAATAAATGTCTGAACTTACCTTACCCTCCTAATCCCTTGTTTAATTAGTTTTAGGGATGACACAATAATATTTTATCTTACCAGCTAAACAGCAAGTTGGACGCTTGATTTGTGAAAAAGGGAAATAAAAAATGTGCCTTAGAGTTTCAAAGGATGTCCCTAAAGATTTTCCACGTGTCCATTCGGTAATACATTATGCATTTGCAAAATTTGGTGGAAACATATGTTCATTTATAGTCTGCAAAAAAGGAAAAAAGAAACAAGACAACAGGCTAGAATGTTAACTGTTTGTGCACGGATTCTTTTCTCTTTTTTTTTGCACATCACACAAAAATGCCTATTTTTGCACAAGAATTTGCAAGTGCACATAGTATTCCCACATGTACATGTGGTAATATTTTCAGAATTTTTTGCATTCACAAAATTCTATTTTTCCACCGGGTGCATGTGAGCCCGGGCTCAACTATGACTTACCGACTCACATATCCAGTAACTTAATTGAGCAAGATCATTAGACCAACATTGATAATGTTACGATCGCCGTATTATCCGACCATTCTAACTCTTTTTTGTGAGTATTTATTCCCGTTAGTCCCCTCTGTTAGTCCATCAGTCTATTTTCATGTGATATAGTACATTTAAGGATCTTTTGGCAACAAGAATGGATTCTATGCCCTTTTCCATGAGAATAACCTCATCCTAATGCATCATATGCTGATGCTCTGAATTAATCAGATAGCTACCAGTATCGCGATGTAACGCGTTATAAGAATTCGTAATGTGACATGAATTGTGATTACATTAGTTGCAACAAGAATATATATTGACTCTAAGAAAGAGAGACATGATAAACCCTAATACCAACAAGAAGAGAGATAACAATCTTCTTTTGGAATTCGTTTCATATGACAAAATCATATGGATTGATGCCACACGATGCACAAGTATGAGATCCTAGATATATGTTATTATGCAACGGATGTCGGTGATGGCAACTTAGTTTATATAGTTAAGAGAAAAGGAGAACAGCATGCCTATGTATGTAATTAGTTTGAGAGGCGCTTGACAGCGGGCGTCCGCTCTAGGTAGACAAGTGTGCGTCCTCTCACAAACATGTGGGCTCTATGTATGCACTCTCTGTCCGCTGGCATTCACGAATTAGTTTTTTTTATATACAAAAGAGGACACAATGCACACGCACTTGATTAGTTGCTCATACAGAGGAAAGCACATACAAATTAAGACATTAGTAGAAGCAACCAGATCACCCTAGGAAAGGTTTCCTAGTAGCACTCGTGCACATCCATATGTCCCTTTTGTTGCATGTTGCAAGGCCAAGTGTGTGAAGAAGGAACGGCCAAGAATGCTTACTAGGTAAGGCTTTCCTGCAAAGTAAACGAAGTGGAAATGAGCATGGTCCTAGCTAGAGGAAGATTTAGCCGCTCTCTTTTGCTTTTGCCGCCTCCTCAAAGGACTTGATTTACACATAGATATCATCAAAGCAGGAGGCAGGAAAAAGGCAAGAGAAAGTGGGTTACTTGTATGTTCATGTCTAGCTTTCTCCATCCCAAAAAGGGATCCATGATCAAAGCATGCAGCCCTAGCCCTTTTTGTACAATGCCCGTGAAACCTTGGTGATGTATATCATGTTTCCTTTTTTTCATTCACTTTTAAGCTAGCATGTTGGAGCTATGTCTCTTTAGGAGAATTCCGTAACGGACCTAAATTTGTGGGGAAAATACAATTAGAGTATAATCTTATATAAACGGTACTACCTGCGATTCGAAACATGTGATATTTTAAAAAGCGTAACGATCATATTTCTCTACCTTTAGGTAGTAATATATAAAAACCGTTACAATTACATATTGAATATTATGTCTTACATCCAAAACGTCATCTATTTATAGAAGAAGCATGTAACGATAAACAGCTAGGCCGTGACACGATTTTCTCACGCCAACTAGCTGACTTATTAGACATGTTTTCTAGCGTGCTTCAGCGTATTTATGAAATCTATCAACTACCTTTGGATGCAAGTCAATGAAGTTCACCTCGACTATAACATCTCTGATACCATCCGGTGGAAATTCTCATCTTCAGGTGATTACTCCGCTTCCTCGGCATACAACGCACAATTCCTCGAAACCACCCTAACTAAGATGCGCCGCACCATTTGGAAGGCATGGGCGCCTCCCAAATGTAAGTTCTTCGCTTGGTTCATAATCAACAACAGAGTGTGGACAGCGGATCGCCTGCAAAAACGAGGATGGCCAACTTTGCCCCATTTGCAAACAAGTCAATGAGACAGTGGCCCATCTCAGTTTGGGTGTCGCTACTCCCTACGCATTTGGGCTATGATCAGGACTTGGCTAGGCCTTACTGCCCTAGACACAACTCGTTGGTCCGATCATGTTTCGGTCAAACAGCGGTGGATTCATGTGACTGGTAGCACGAGTCACCAAAGGAAAGCCATAGCCCACTCACACCTCTCGTGTCCTAGCATATTTGGAATGAGCGTAATGCAAGGGTGTTTAGAGGGGTTTCCTCCATGCCACCAGTGATCTTCACTAAAATAACGGAGGATGCCTCAAATTGCGCACTCATCGGAGCAAGGCATCTGAGGAGTATTATTCCGGGAGAGTAGGCTGTAGCCTCAGGCTAGGCTTTGGCGTCTGTGCTAGTCTTGTGTTCTTTTCTCCTTTCCTTTTTTAATCATAACACATTCTTAATTAATGAAACGAGGTAAATCTTTTGTCTTCTTGTTCAAAAAAAAATCTATCAATTGGAAGTCTTGCATCACTACTACTACTCCTCATTGTAGGTTGTCCATCTCAGAGTTTCCAAAAGAACTGAAAAAATTAATGGATGTAAATGTTCACTTGCAAAATTTCATGCAAAAACATGACCATTTCTGAGCTACTATCAAAGAAGACAAATTTGAAGGTCTAGTATAGGAACTATATATGCATAACTTCTTTTTTTTACTAGAACTATATATATAGGAACATTCTACTGCTGGTGCTACTACCGCCAATGCTACTATTTTGCAAGGAAGTAGGTTCTTGCCTTAGCTTGTTGGCCATCATATGCAATGGGAGAATGAAATGGCCAAAGTAAGCTTTCAGGTGGTAGGTTACATCAATCGTTGAACCATCTCCATTCGGTGGCTACTTTCGATTTCTATTTGGCTCGGAGCCGTTGATACGGGTTCTCTGTTCTCCCACGCAACGGAAAAATAGCAGAAAAGATGGAGACGAAACAGCATACTAACTAATGGTGGTGATGGATTTTCTGAGTGCGACACACACGCACGCACGCACGCGCGCACGCACACATGCACTCTCGTATATATATACGACCGTTTGGTTTTCTACCAAACTTTGATGCTACTGTTTTGTTCTACACGCCTCATCATATTTAACTAGTTGTGGCGAACCGCGGACGTTGGTCGGACGTTCGCTCTGAGAAACTTCTACATTAATCGAAGAGAATACGGCATATCTACAACGCGTATCTCAATGAGTTTACAATATAACAGTGTATACTATCAAGGTATATTAAGAATCTTAAAGTTGTATAAGAAATGCAATTATATTTCAACCATAAGCATTACCACTGTATACAAATACAACTCTACTTTAAACATAAATATTTGTTGTAATATCTGCCCGCGTAATTGCGTGGGGATTTCGCTAGTCACTACTGATAAGAAGAAAAGGAAGCACTGCCAGTCCATTGTCTCAATCAGTACGCTAGTGTACTGCAAAGAACGCTAGTGTACTGGAAAGAATATGGAATCAGTCCCAACTGCCAATTTACAACTGAAGAATAGTGATCCCACTACACAGGAGGGGGATAAGCCAATGTGCTGTTCCAGTAGCAGTAGAAAGCATGATATTCCAATCTTTCACTTTTGCAATCTGCATAAAAAAATAATCCCCCAACTTGTAATCTGCATAAGAATCTGCACAGAACATGCACTTTTTGTGCATTAGGTAGGATCTATTCTTCACCTTTCTATCACCTCTTTATGCATTTCAATGCTCTGTGTGCCTCTCATTTGGTAAGGTGCATAATTGATTCCTACTTGTTAGCGTCTGACCTATTGCAGTTTCTTAACCATAGTTCGCAGGTGTGTGTACTCAAAGTGTTGCCTATGTGCTACTTTCACATTACTTGGTCTGGTCTAGTCTTTCTTAATCTAGTGATTGAGCCTAGTGTGTTACTCCTGCCTAAAGACCTTGCGTATGAATTATGAACCTCACATTCTACTATGTACCTTTTTTCCCAGAACATGTTCCTGTGTCATTTGAAAGTTCTGAAGGAAAAGATCTCTCCAAGTTATTCATTAAACCTGTTTCTAAAATATAGAACAGATTTAACTCAAATTAGTATGCACTAACTCCCATCTATCCAACACTCCCCCAAAGAAGCAGACATCAAGAAATCAGCACATGGGTCTAAGTGGCATGAACCATTTCAAACAAATAGTTTTGTCGACTCGTCGAGTGGACAACTGAGATACTTCAGAGAAGTAAAATAGACATTTTCCTTTTCTCGGTCACCTTCCTAAAATTAGACAAATCTCCACCTAAATTTGCAGTACCATGTATCATCTCTCATCTGTGTGGCACTCCCAAGCAGCGGGCATCAGCATTATCAGCTTCATCTGCTGTGATCTTCGTGTCCGTTGACGCGATGGCCTGCCAATTCCGTTCGGACAACTGGGGACAGTTCAGACGTCTGAAGCCGCGATTTAACTGCAAGACCAGCACCCCCAAGACAATCATATAAAAACTGGAACCGGAGCGAGATAAAGTTGAAAACTTGGAACGTACTTTGCGTGCCCGACCGACCGACTAATCCATGCACTCGTGCCCGACCGACCGACTAATCCATGCACTAAACATGCTTTTCGCCCTAAGCCCTGCTGCCCCCATCAAATAAACTACTAAATCCAGATCGATTGGAGTAGTATATATGTTCTATTTAATGTTCGCTGCCCCAGCTGGATCAGCTGCTCTACTGCGTGTACCTTTTGGCTTATCCCGATCGAGGAGAAGACGTAGCACAGCGCAGCAGAGCAGAGTCGTCACTAGTGACGTTTTGGCGATCCTGCACCATTGCTGATTCCCATGTCAACCTTGCTTTCCCTGCTAATTAGGGGTGGTAGTGGTGTCCATTATTTTTTTACTACCTGCTAAATCTGGGTTTCTTGTTTGCTTCTCTCTCTTACGTTTGAGGCTGTTTGGAGAGTTCATGATAGCGAACATATTCAGGTTAATATATAACACAGGTCAGTTTACCAAAGGAGGACGTCTCGCCGGTTACCTTAGAGCACGGACGGTGAGGAATAGTTCCTCTGCTACTGCTAGTAAATGCCATATGACAATGTCGCTACGCTTTGCTTTTTCACTCCGTTGCTTAGCATGGACTTTTTTTCTTTCTCCGAACTCCCACCGATTCCCTCTCTCTCTCTCTCTCTCTCTCATTTACACATGGTCCCTTCTCTCCCCTTTGCCTAGAAACAGGAACTAAACTTGGAACAAGTACCATAATTAACTTTTCTGGTTTAAAGGCAAGATTAGCCCCCGGCCGAGTGTCATATGCCGGGAATAGCCCCCGGCCGGGAGCAACGGCAGGTTTATCCCTGCGAAGGAGCATGCAACCGACACCTGGAGAAGTCGCGAATACGGAGCGCGACGGCCTGAAATCGCGTTCCCCGGTCGCGATCACCTGCTGCGCTTCCATCTACTCGCAACAAAGGTGGGCCGCTGTTGGGCTCCGCGACGGACATATGGGCGCATCCCCCACCCACGATGGGCTGCTATCTCGTGCCGGTGGCCCGCGGTCGGCCTACGGGTCACGTCCCGCACTAGGGACGAGGCGGCCTCGGGGTTGGGTCGCGACGCACCGAGCTTGCGCCTCCAGCCTGCGAGCCTGGCCCACCCCTCCCCAGTTTCTGTTTTTATTTCTGCATGCACCCGATTACAGAGAAACATATTTTAAAATTTTGCTTTTTGCTTGTAGTCTTTGATTTCTGCTCTGTAATGCACCTACTCGCTCCAACAGCCCGTGCCGGATTAGAATGGACCTGACAGGCGCTATCACTTTTGATTTTAAATTGGCAGATTCTTTCTCATTTTTTCGCATGCTGCTGGATTTTGCTATGGATCGAGATTCGTTCTACGCCTATATAAGAAGGAGGCCGAATGTCTCGCTGCAGAGGCTCGTGAAGCCGAGAGGGCAAGGAAGCGTGAGGTGGCTCGTCGCGCAAAGGTGGAAGGAGAAGAAGCGCACGCAAGTTGCATGCGGAAGGGGAATATCCCAAATCTTCTGACTAGAGTCTACTGGTAGCTTTTTAGGTGTTATGGTTGTAATTTCGAACTGTATCGCACCGTCATCTCTTATTTGCAAATCCACAATTTCTCGCACTCTGACCTGCATTAAATAAAACTCAGTCTTTCATAGAGTAGTGCATACGGCAATGTACAATAGTAAAAGTAATTGAAGGAACTAGAAAAGTTGCGATCACCGGCCTCTTCCCCTCTTCTGCCTTGGTGGCATGTGACCTGAGGGGAAAGTGAAATGTTCGCTTGGTCTTGGATTTGTTCGGAGCATGTACTGGGGAGTTTCATAAGTTTCCTGATCCTCCTGAGTGTCCTAAGTAGGGTATGGCTGACTAGGAATTTGGCTAACGATCTCCTGATGTCGAAACAAATATTCGACCCACTCATGACCCTGTTGGTGGGACGAACCAGGCTCGAAACCTCCTCCTCGTACTAGGGACTAGTATTGAAGTGAAGATTGCATAAATGGATTTTGGTAAATAAAAGCACCATCTTGGGGAGGTGAATCAATTCATGTAATGTCTGTAAAATGATCAGAATAAAGAGTATGGCAATTAAGAAACAAGTTTATTGTTTTGAGAACAATAAATTTAATTTGACATACCTGACTAAATGTTCCTCCCGGAGAATCCTGCGGCGGCTCATGTGGTGAATCGATCACATGCTATGTAAAAAAAATTATCATTTCTCAGATAAAATTTAAGTCCGTCGTATTGGGTGCAATGAGGATATGTGATAAGTTAACAGAAAACTTGAAGGTGTCCACCGTCTCGCGTTGAGGAGTCTCACTGTAGTAACGTGTCCGCCCGGAGCTATGAAAGTAAATGCGAAGATTAAATACATATGATACGCACAATCTATGCACACATAATTAAAACAATACCATACATCGGTAGCTGCACCTCCGTGAGAGGCCTGGCCTTCATCCTGCGTCGAGTCGTACCGCATAAAACAAGTGACCATTGCAAAAGACTAAGCACACTTTCTAAATATTGCAATGCGTTCTTGTGAAAAATAAAGCACACCTGAGGTCCTGTACCAGCTCGTCTTGACGACATCCGCATGAGTGATGTGTCCCCACGTATGTCGGACTACAAATAGCATCGTGGCAATTACACTATCAGAATATATATGTGCACCATATATGTGTGACAAATTAGGCGCACCTGATGTCCTCAACCAGCTCGCCTAGAAGAGATCATTTGTAGGGACGTGTCTGCCCGTACATCGGACTACGAAAATACAACAATATGGTTAACTAAATCGTACAAACCCTATAGTAAGCAGTTTGGCTCACAGCACTGAAATAAGTTACCTCTCGACGTCCTGAAACAGTTCGTGAGGTTTGTGCCTCACTAGGTCGTGCCTCACTGGGTCGTGCGGACCTCAGCTTCGGCAAGTTTGAATGTGAGCGTAGTACGTCGTCCGTGCGACCACAACTCAAGTGTTTCAAATTCCCTTTGGCATCTTCGTACATGTCCTTCACCTTTTGTAGTATCCTCGACGAGTCCCGTTGACGGCCCATGCGGATGACAGACGCGGCAGTATAATGGATCCGCAAAGCCCGATCAAACTACATTCACAAACAATTTTTCATACCGTGCGCTCGATAAGCTTAACGAATAATGCAGAACAATCGCTACTATTACCATCTCGTCATGACGTGAAGCTCTATGCCAATCCATCCCCATTTGTAGTTGACAGTATGCGTGAGGTTTGTGGGTCTCTTCGGTGGAGCACAGGTGAGTCTAGCCCGCGTCCTAGGTACGTACCACCGTACATACTCATCGTATGTGCGTTCGTCGTACTGCCTGCAAGTAACGTTGTTATGTAACGGACATCGAAATCATGTCATGTGAGAACAGATAGATCAAAATAAATATCTATGTTCATGAACAATCTGCTGTGCAGCCATGCCATCCCACATTTCCTTCCATGTGCTTTGCGTCCCTCTCCAGTTTAGGTCATTTCTTCCTTTCTTCCCTTGCCTACATTTTTTAACACCATATGGTCAAACTTAGTAAGAACAACAATACACATGCAAACTGAAATTCGTTACAAATTTTAGAGCTTACTCGTGAATTTTTTTTGTCGAGCCATCTGGTAGTCTGGGGGCACCGTCTGGAAACGATCGAACTGTCTCATCACACGTTGAGGTGCATACGGCTCCACCATGTTTGAGAATACTAAGTGGCACGTTGTCATCCAGTACTGTGGATGGACAACCCCGTAGGTGTCACACTCAAGACATGCTCATTTGTCCACGGGAACCATATCACACCTTGCTGATCCAACATCTCGAACTCTTGGTGGTAGAATGGGTAGCACCGTGCGGAAACGTCCTGCGCCCAGGCTAACGTAGCACCCGTCCACCTAGTGCTCATAGTTGGACCATCTATGGCGGTCCGTCTACTGGGTATGGGTGGACCGGCTCAATTGTGCGGGGCCGTCCGACCGGGAAATGCTCCTAACACCACAGCTGTAGCAAAGTATGATAAACACTTAGAATCGGCTCCTTTCCCTTCTTATGGCTCGTAGCGTCACACAACCCCCTATATGTGGCACACGGTACTGCAGATCCCCAGCTGTATTGTGGAAGGTCTCTGAGCATAGAATCAGCCATGGCCTCCACGAGGTGGATATAGCTCAGGAACACTACGTTACCGTGTGACGTCGGAAACATCCAAAGAGATACAACAAGTATGCAATCAGATGAGTCCTAACAGCCTCATCGTCAGCACCTAGTGGGCATGTGTCAAATTTTTTTCTCAATTGAACTCTAGCCAAAATAGTGCATATTTAATATTAGTTTCTTACATCTTCTCATTTTACCAGAATAAACTAATTTAAATAACTGTAACCTCCTCAGCCGTGGCTAACAATTTTTTATTTCACGTACTCATTTTTTGTCACAATTAGTCTGTACATTATGCTAGTTTCTCGAGACAACTGTATTTTATGCATGCATGAAATAAGAGTCAGCTTAATTATAACTAAAGTCTTAACTTAACATTGTCATTTATCTAATTTCGGACTAACTAAAAAATATGATAACATCTTGCATGTAAAGAAAATTTACCTTCATGTGTATGTGTCGACTTGATCTTCAATTTCTTCAACTACTCGGATGGACAATTTTGTTCTTTTTAGCTTCAAAATCCATTGCAAAACTCCATCTCGTACTACGTCTAAGTGCAGGGAGACGAGTTTCAGTGTACATTAAATAGCAAGCTAAATTTACAAATTCTCGAGACAACTGCATTTTATGCATGCATGAAATAACAGTCAGCTTAATTATAACTAAAGTCTTAACTTAACATTGTCATTTATCTAATTTCGAACTAACTAAAAAATATGCTAACATCTTGCATGTCAAAGAAATTTACCTTCGTGTGTAGGTCTCGAGTTGATCTTCAATTTTTCTACTACTCGGATGGTTGATTTTGCTCTTTTTGGCTTCAAAATCCATTGCAAAACTCCATCTCGTACTACGTCTAAGTGTAGGGAGACGAGTTTCAGTGTACATTAAATAGCAAGCTTAATTTACAAATTCTCGAGACAACTGCGTTTTATGCATGCATGAAATAATAGTCAACGTAATTATAACTAAACTCTTAACATTGTAATTTATCTAATTTTAGACTAACTGAAAAATATGATAATATCTTGCATGTCAAAGAAATTTACCTTCGTGTGTAGGTCTCAAGTTGATCTTCAATTTTTCTACTACTCGGATGGCTGATTTTGCTCTTTTTAGCTTCAAAAGCGGTTCATACTCTCATGATCATTAATATTAGAAGGCAGAGAGTGGCAGAGGTAGGGAGTGAGAGCAGAGAACTATGCTACGCAGAGGGAAAAGGGAGAGGACCACCGCACCAACGCAATATAAAGAGGATAGAAGAGAATGTGAGAAAAGGAAAAAAATTAGAAGAGAATCTACACGTGAGAAAAGGAAAAAGCAAAAAGAAAAAATTTCTGTCCGATCAGACAGCTCTGTCCAATCGGACAGCGTTGTCCCGTCCGGTCCGACCACCGACGCAAGCAGCCGACAGCGTGGCGCGGTTCCCGAGGCGAAAGCGTGCGGACGGAGAAAGCGGGCTGGTCGTGGGCCGAACACGCGAGCTGGGCTCGTCGTGGGCCTCAAGCGCAAGCTCCGCCTCGCGGGCACCGGGCGCGATCCAGCCAACCTCACGGGCTGAGGGCACAGACTCGACCGGCTCGCGGGTGTGGGCCGCGGCAACGCCGGCCTCGCGGGCCCGTTGCGGTTACGACGCAGACAAAAAATGATTCGCGGGCCGGGGGCGCGATTTTGGCCTGTCGCGCTCCTCACGGGCGATTTAGCCACGCATCGGCCGCCCACAACATCGCGGGGACAAACCCGCCGTTGCTCCCGGCCGGGGGCTATTCCCGGCATTTTCACTCGATCAGGGGCTAATCTTGCCTTTTAACCAACTTTTCCCCAGTACCTCCCCCTCTACTGTGTGGTACCACAACCAAGAGTGCCACATTGGCCTTGGTCATGGCCAAAAGTGCATTTTGCTCATGCTCTTATTAACCAACATGATATATACCAGTAGCTCGCTGGTTATCCAAATTTAAGGTTATCAAATCTAGACTCAAGTCCTTGGGTTATAGGATATGTAAACTAGTTTATATAATCTGACTCTTTGTTTTGTCACGTGGGATTATCGATTTCATGAATAAAGGAGAATGCCGCAGGGAGGAGGAGGGGAGGGGGAGGCAATATTAACTTTTCACCTTTGTGTATAGAAGTGCAAGGAATAGCAGTTGACTCTACCTTTATGTATGTTGTTATGATTTTATGGTTGTAGATTCGATATATTGATTTGCATTCCGTCAACGCGATTGTCCGATCAAATACCCGCCCTGCAAAATTTAATTGGTACCTCTGACACCGAAACATTGAAGGATGTGACTACCTGGCGACGTTCGTTGGATATCCTTAGCAAGCAACCCTTCCGACAGCTGAAAAAACACGTTTTGTTCTTCACCTTTCTACATTATCCGAGCAATATCTCTATTGTATGCATGCATGCACATCATGACGAAAAAACTGACATCATTAAAAGATCCCACCTTAGAGCAACTCCACCCCAGTTGCTATTCCCTTCCCTAAAACCAAATTTAGCAATTTGAGACAAAAAAAAGGGTCTCCAGCCAGCTTGCTATCGAGCTCCCCAAAAATTGGGAGTTGCTATCCCCTACCTCTCCCTCCCCACATCCAGCAACCCACCCCGGCTTGCTATCCACCAACTGCCACGCCCCCGACCCTGCTTGGAAATCTCCCTCCCGCCGATTGTGAAGGTATGTCATCTGCACCGCCGTCTTCTTCGTCGCGTTGCTGCTGTCTTCTTCCTCCGCCGTCTTCTTCCCTGTTGACCCCACTGATGGCGCACCGTCGCCGATATGCCACACCCTCGCCGTTCTGTTAAGCTGCCGCCGGCCAGCTGACCTCACTGCCGGTGCCGCACCCCCGCCTCTCCCTTTGGCTGCTCCGGCCCGATGCTCCCGCCGCCCCCACCTGGGCAGCCGGCGCCGCCTCAGCTCCCCCTCCAGATCTGGAGCGGCGGGCCTAGGAGGACGGCGGGGAGCGATGGCAAAGGAGGAGGCCGGCCAGGGAGCGTAGGGGGCCGAGGAAGGTGGGCAGGGCCGAGGACACCAGGGAGCTCACTGGGGCCGTCGGGGTAGGTTGCACGAGAGAGAGAGAGGGAGGAGAGAGGAGGATTTGAGGAGGGTGAGATCTGGCCGGGTTTGGGTCACGGTGAGGATGAGAGGGGTTGGGGAGGGTGATTTCGGGCCGGGTTTGGGGGGGGTGGGGAGAGGGATTTGATCTGTGATTTTGATGGTGAAATTGAGAGGAATTGAAAGATATTGAGAAGAATTTTGAGAAGTTGAGAAAAATTTCATTTGTCTTACAATTTTAACTAGCATATGCAGTGAGAGATAGCCATTATTTGCAAGATATATTCAGAGAATTGAAAGAGCTATTGAGAGGTATATGATGCAAAGATTTAGAGAGAAGAATTGAGAGATGAGTTGTTGCTATTTGAACATGATCTTATGTGTTCATGTTATTATTGTTCTATGCTATATTTTTTGCTGAATTTGATATTGTTTGTAGAAATAATTGGATGGCTAAATTGAGAGATGAGTTGTTGTTATTTGAATGAGATCATATATATGTGTTATTTATTATTGTCGTATGCTATATTTTTGTGCATAATTTGCTATTGTTTGTGCATAACCGTTGAAAAATTGGCCATTTAAAATTTAGCCATTACAAAAATTAGCTGTTAAAAAAATAAGTAAGTTTGCAAAATGTTAATACAATATAGGTGACTAGAATATAGGGAGCGATATTTAGGGAGTCGGTTGGAGTACGCAGAGAAATGGAAAGAGAATCTTTTAGTGAGGCTCCCTATATGAAGATATAGGGAGTGAGATTTGGCAACTCGGTTAGAGTTGCTCTTACTACATCTAAACTGTCACTTTAATTAAAGATTTTGAGAATTCAAAACACTTTATCTCACAAACTATATACCAAATTGATGATCTATTTTCACTGTTAGCTTCGTTGGGACGAGATCTTCAAATCTAGATCACATGTTGATATATTTCAATGACTTTTTTTAACATTAGTAGTTACCAGGTTTAATGAACGAGTTACTTAGGTTGTTACTGCTGAACTACCAGGTTATATTTATGTAGTTACCGAATTAGTGAATATCACAACTACACCACTCAAACTTGTATTTCAGTGCTTTGGTGGTCCAGTATCATCAAGTACTACCTAATAGCACTTCATTATCTCCTCTATATACTTGCATAATAGTGCATAATTGCTAAAAACAAATCAATTACTATCTGTAACTGTTCACTAATAATCTGATAAGTGTTCACTTTTAACTTAGTAGCCAGTACACTATAACCTGATAGTCGGTGAAGACAAAAAAAAGTTTAATCAAAGCATATCAACATGAGACCTAGTTTTGAAGCCCTCGTCGAGATGAGTCCAATGGTCAAAACGGATCACAAATCAGATTAATAGTTTAGGAGATAAATTATTTTTAATTTTACGCTTAGCATTAGATGAGCTGATGTCATCGAATCCGAATCGTGCCGCCTAAATCGGTCATAACCCAACGAACAATAGTAGACGGCATCATCTTGATTCAACGGACAATAGCCCGTGCCATTGCCTTGATCCACCAAACAATAGCTCGCGTCATCGTCTTGATTCAAGGACAATAGCCCCTTGATCCAACAGACAATAACCTGCGTCATCATCTTTATCCAAGACTCCATTTCACGCACGCGTGAAATACCTTTGTTCGAGACATAACTCCGGAGGGCCACCTTGCAAGTCGCACGAAGCAAGCAAGCAGATCTTCTTTACTAATGGCTACTAGCAAATAGCAACTGCTTGCTTGCTAGCGCATGCACCTGCTGGCACCCTATATATACAAGCCTCTTCCTCCGGACTAGAAGAGAGTCAGAGGCTAGTGATACCATCTAAACGGCCTGAAAAAGGGGCCAAATTACAAGAGTCGTGAACCGAGTAAACTACAACTGTCACAAGCGAGTAGGCGCCGGCGCGTCGGCGGACATGGGTGGCGGAATAGACGCCAAGAAGAGCGGGCCAGCGGCGACGGCGTCGTTCGGGTCGTCGTTCATGTCGGTGTTCAAGCACGCGGACGGGGCGGACGTGGCGCTGATGGTGCTGGGCCTGGTGGGCGCCGTGGGCGACGGCGTCTCGACGCCGGTGATGCTCCTTATCACCAGCCGCATCTTCAACGACCTCGGCAGCGGCCCCGACCTCCTCCAGGAGTTCAGCTCCAAGATCAACGAGGTACCCATCACCCTCCGGCCTCCACAGGATTCTACATTTCCACCCATTGTTCGTAGCATCGATCACCGACGAGTAATTAATTATATAACTCGTGTTGAATCCACTCGATCAGAACGCGAGGAACCTCGTCTTCTTGGCGTTGGGCTGCTGGATCATGGCGTTCCTAGGTGAGCGAGGATATAGCAGCATGCCAATGCCGTGCAATATTGCAGCTAGCATGTTTGCCTGAGCCTGACGTATACGTCCGATGTGCGTGTGTGTGTGTGTGTGTGTGCGTGTGCAGAGGGGTATTGCTGGTCGCGGACGGCGGAGCGGCAGGCGTCGCGGATGCGAGCGCGGTACCTGCGGGCGGTGCTCCGGCAGGACGTGGAGTACTTCGACCTCAAGGTGGGCTCGACGGCGGAGGTGATCGCCAGCGTCTCCAACGACAGCCTCGTGGTGCAGGACGTGCTGAGCGAGAAGGTGCCCAACTTCGTGATGAACGCGTCCATGTTCCTGGGGAGCTACGCCGTCGGCTTCGCGCTGCTGTGGCGGCTCACGCTGGTGGCGCTGCCGTCGGTGCTGCTGCTCATCATCCCGGGCTTCATGTACGGACGTATCCTCATCGGCCTCGCGCGCCGGATCAGGGAGCAGTACGCGCGCCCGGGCGCCATCGCCGAGCAGGCCGTGTCGTCGGCGCGCACCGTCTACTCGTTCGCGGCGGAGCGGACCACCATGGCGCAGTTCTCAGCGGCGCTCCAGGAGTCGGCGCGGCTCGGGATCAAGCAAGGACTCGCCAAGGGCGTCGCCGTCGGCAGCAACGGCATCACCTTCGCCATCTGGGCGTTCAACGTCTGGTACGGCAGCCGCCTCGTCATGTACCAAGGCTACCAGGGCGGCACCGTCTTCGCCGTCTCCGCCTCCATCGTCGTCGGCGGCCTGTGCGTAACACCACATCGATCTCTCCCTCCATTTCTACTTTTCTAGCATGATAGCTAGCCGCCGCCATGAACGAACCACAACTGATGTCCATCCATGCATGCATGCAGAGCGCTGGGGTCGGGGCTGTCGAACCTCAAGTACTTCTCGGAGGCGAGCGCCGCGGGAGACAGGGTCCTGGAGGTGATCCGGCGAGTGCCCAAGATCGACTCGGCGAGCGACAACGGCGAGGAGCTGGTCAACGTCACCGGCGAGGTGGAGTTCAAGAACGTCGAGTTCTGCTACCCGTCGCGGCCGGAGAGCCCCATCTTCGCCAGCTTCAGCCTGCGCGTGCCGGCGGGCCGCACCGTGGCGCTGGTCGGCGGCAGCGGGTCCGGGAAATCGACGGTGATCGCGCTGCTGGAGAGGTTCTACGACCCGTCCGTCGGGGAGGTAGCGCTCGACGGCGTGGACATCCGGCGGCTGCGGCTCAAGTGGCTGCGCGCGCAGATGGGGCTCGTCAGCCAGGAGCCGGCGCTGTTCGCGACGTCCATCAGGGAGAACATACTGTTCGGCAAGGAGGACGCCACGGCGGAGGAGGTCACCGCCGCGGCGAAGGCGGCCAACGCCCACAACTTCATCTCGCAGCTGCCGCAAGGGTACGAGACGCAGGTAAATTCTCACTCTCAGCGTTACCTTGTTCAGTTATGTATTCCGTTACTACTACTTTGCAGTATACTCCAGTGCATGCAGTCCTTCCAGTATGCTTTTATTTCCTTTGCAAGTCGCTGTCAGTTTCTTTTCATCCACTCTTGTTCTTCTTGCGAAATGCTTATGCGAATCATCGAATTGTTTTGTTCTCTCCCCAAATTTTCTGATATGTTCGGTGGTTTAGTACGGAATCCTACAAAAGTGTGGTAGAAGGAATGCTCAATTGTTCATGTTCTTTCCTTTTTCCTTTTTTAATATTTTCTCAAAAGTCCAAAGGGAAAAACAACTCAATTACTAGTACTAGTAATAATTATATGGTCCAGATAGTTTTAAAAATATTAGCGGAGGGAATATCATTAAAGCTCCATTTTGCATCGACATGGCTTTTTTGTGTTATAAAAGAAAAATCTTACTGGAATTAGTAAAGATGAAGACACTTACAATAACATTTCCACAAACCAGACAAACCATAAAGATGCTTGCATTCACAAACTGGCCCTGATCTGCAAGAACTAATTAAACAGAAATCAACGGGTCCCAAAAGAAAATTCTACTCCTTGTGTATTGAACAGGATCAGTAGGGTCGCAGCATGTGGCATTGGGATTCCGACTTACTAACTCCTCCTTTAGGTTGCGAATTGTGCCTCCTTTTCTGGGGATCATAAGGCGCCTTTGATTGTTTTTGGAAGCAAAACCCATTGTTTTTAGTGTAGTCACCTTTATACTTGGGAGCAAGTCAGCAACACAAGCACTCTACTGATCCATCTAGCGCCGCGTCACTAGCGGAGAACATGGGTCCTGTCTGCCTGTGTATGCGCTCAAGAAAAGCCCTGATGCAAGCTGGGATTCAGAGAGATATGCTTGTCTTGTGTTCCCAGTCCCTGGAAATGCCACCCCTCAATTATGTTATCCCTGCTGAACAGTATATGAAAATATACCCTAAAAGTCACAACAAAACCACAGTTTATGTTATGCCATCACAGAAAAGGCAATCAACTCCGTTAGGAACAAGGTCCATCATCAGATTATCTACATTGGATCAGTAACCATAACGAACCCCCTCTCCCCGGCCCCAAAAAAAATACAAAGAAAGAACAACTCCAACCAACTAACCATCCTTGCCACCACTTCAGCATAGTTCCTCTCCACCTAGTCCTTCTCTAGCAGAATTGCCACACAACATCCATCCCCAATTTGGATTAGAAATTATAATTAGGATATTCAATCATTTTATCATTTTTGTTATCCAAAAGAATGTTGTAATGTTGTATTACACGCCTTCCAAATTACTGCATGAGTTACAGACAACATAAGGTGATAAGGAACACCGGCCTTTACATTCACGGAACACCATTTTCTAACTACTAAATAGCAGCAGTAGTAGTATCAGCTTGTCAACTATGGTCATAAATTAGAACCCTTAGGAATGCAGCAAATGCTCGCTTCAAATTTCACTTATTTCCCTGTAGCTTACGGGGCAGTTCTATTACTTGTAAGGCTGCTATAATGACAATTCACTGTGATTCGTTTCAAGAGATGGTGGTATCAAAATTTAAAGCACCCGCTTTGAAAAATGGCTGATGGCGGGACCTAGGAATCATAGAGTGGTGAGCCCGAGTGGGAAAGGGAGAACAGTTGGCCCACCCCTCAGGGTGTGTGCCTCCATGGTCGGTGGGCACTGAAGGCAAGCAACTAGGAGGCTTTTGCAAATCTAGTAACCAGAAAAGGCTTGCCAGCCAACAGTTATGGTGTTTGAACTTTCCCAGCAAACAGGATTTCACCCGGGTCCTGCCATGCACTAAACATTTTGACAGCAATATGTTAGGCAGAGATCTGACAGATGAAAGTGCCCGTGTGCGTGTCAGCGTGTGGTGGTACGAGTGCTTCCAAAAGGCAGCTTTAATTAGCGAAAAATCAACACGATTCAGAAAAGCATCGTTAATCTGGTCTGTTGCTGCCCAGCACTTCAAATTGTTGCGTTTCAAAGTCACTAATCATTAGAAGGGAAAAGATGCGTCTTTTTTTGGTTGCCTTGCTGTTTCAACATAGGATTTCTTGAAGATTCCCCCCACCCCCAGGTAATAATGGGAAATACCCCTAATGATTCAAACAAAGTGGCATGCATGTAAACCTGAAAAGTTCACTCATGGACAGACCACCACCACTAGCAATTTCTACTGTGTCAAACCTGCTATGGGGCACTTAAAATTAAGGCACACTAGATTTGATTTGGGCAAACCTGCTAACAAGATGACCTGATAAGCACTCAAAATACCCTCCGTGTTGAATATCTACCACTTTGTATCCTTGTAACTCAAACTTCCATTTCCACTGTTCAAGCGCCCATGAAAAGATCACAGCAAAGTGCCCAGAAAATAATGGACAGCTTAATTTTGCCACTGCACCTACAATCCACACTGATAAACAAAGAACAGTTATTAACCAAACATGCTTGCCAGGGTATGTATAACCAATGCACACATTGCATATGCAAATATTGTGTTAGAAAATAGCCTTATTTTCTGTAAATGATTGCTTTCAGAAGTCAGATTTACCTTGGTGTGCGGGGAATAAGTGTAGGGCATGAGTCGATAAGAGCAATTCAAACAATACAATGGTTAACTGCGTGTTTGGAAGACAAACAAGCAAGATTTCAATCTGAAAAGACAAAGCTATATGGTCAGAATGATGATGTTAATGTAGCTTGTCTGGTAACTAAATATCCATGTCAATTGTCAATATAGGATAAACAAGAGAGTAGTGGCCCTCAAACTCTTACCATACCATGTCAGTTTGCCTCAGGATTGACCATTCTTTGCACTCATGTACAACTATTGTCGGCCATGAACAGCTTCTGAATCGCACGCATGACCTACGGACTTTAGTGGGGATCAACTCATGGCATGAAAGGATAGGATGAGTTAGTTGTGACAATCAAAAAATGAATGAAATATTCTACAAGTGCAAACTTGGTGGGACACAGAAGACTATTACGTGAAAGTATGGAATTTAAAGTCCGAGAGGGTAAACCATATCTGTATGAGGATGATAGCAGTGTAGTTAACTTTTTGTAAATACTGTGCAAAGAGTATGGAAAGTTCACAAAAACATGAGGAAATCTAGCAGCAAACCCATCTCACTATTAAAGATGAGTAATCTTATCAGCTGTCAATGACTATCTTTGTTGGTGATAGATTGGCACCACAGTTAGAATAATCACTTCAACAAATCAAATACCAAACCAAAACATTGATGGAAAAAGAAACATTGTTTCATCCTTCAAATAACACAGCTATGTTCCTAAGACAATTATGCTTCGAAGTGTCGCTAGGTCTTGACAACTAACAATTCCTGTCAATACTTTAGTTATCAACTACGACTGCTCTATTATCTCCTGCAACACAAAACTTGTGCCTGCCATTGACAGCTTCTGTGCTCAATTTTCTAGGCAACATAAGTAGGGAAGGTAAATTTACATGCATGGAAGAATAGGATAACCCATAATAATATAATGCTGGGGTGCTGGACCAAATGTTTAAGATAAGCTAGGTTCCACTTTGAAATGGCGACAATACATGTCTATAATCAATGGAAGGTAAGGGTGCAATCGGATCGAATACGACCGGATATTTTATAAACCATATTTGTTTTCATAATTTTACCCGAATACGATATTGGAGCGGATAGTATCGGATACAAATACGGACACGAATAACATCGGTAACAAATATGATATGAATACCTATCAAATTCGGTATGATAGCGAATATTTTATCGGATATCGCATGAAAGATAGAATTCATATAACACGTATATAAAACATAGCACAACCAACCATACGGGCTGATATATTACAAAATAACAAAAGATAAGTTTCAAAAGTGCATTGACAATATACGATAGTACGAAGTACGATATATAACTATTTCACCCAAAATGACAAAAAAGATAGTTCCATGGGATCATGAGTGGCAACGACACGATAAAAATTATTGTAGTTCTTCACATGATCGTTTCTTTGCAAGCTACTCAATCGCTCCCCTCCTTGGACTGACTCATCACCTCATCCTTGGGCTTTGGGTTGGACTTTTCTTATTAACACTTATAAATAAAGAGTTGCATACATGTTAAATCATAAGGGGCATGCTAGTCTAGTGGTATGTGAGCTTGGACCTCTATTAAGAGGTGGTGGGTTCAAATCCTACACAAGCACAATATTTTATTTTATTTTGCAGGCTAACGGTTGGCCCGTGGGCTGTTGCTGTTGGGCCGGGTGCAACCAGATTAGTATTCGGATAATAACCGGATACATACGGATAGTATCGGATACGGTCGGATACCATCCAAACCGTATTCGTATTCGTACCCGCTATATATACTATCCGTATCTGATACCGTATTCGACGGATATCCGAAAAACTATCCGAACCTTTCGGTCCGGATACGGTTCGGATACTATAATGGAAGGCCAGTCTAGCAGTACATCAAGTAACAGACTGGATATACATGTCAATTTTGCATAAGTAACACAGACATTTCTGAAATATTCTCCTAATGAGAAAATGTCTTGACCAACTTTAAACAGCCATCAGTTATGCAATGTACACGTTAACTGTTAATCAAGCTTTGAAATGGAAAAGGAGAGTTGTACATACAGAAGTTTGCAGAAATAAATTTAACTCAAATTATGTGTCTTCTTCCCCATGCAAACTTGGATTTGATGTATTTGTCGCAAGAAAATACAGAGGATCACAACTGTTAGTTCATCAAGAAATAAGTTGGTGGGCATACTTTGATAGTCTGATACTAACCATGTCCAAAATATAAACAGGTGGGTGAGCGTGGCGTCCAAATGTCTGGAGGGCAGAAGCAGAGGATTGCTATAGCCAGAGCAATCCTGAAGTCACCCAAGATCCTCCTTCTTGATGAAGCGACCAGTGCATTGGACACTGAGTCAGAGCGTGTTGTACAGGAGGCGCTTGACCTGGCCTCTGTGGGCCGGACAACTATTGTCGTTGCACATCGCCTCTCCACTATCCGCAATGCTGACATGATTGCAGTCATGCAGTACGGTGAGGTGAAGGAGCTGGGCTCCCATGATGAGCTCATTGCCAATGAGAATGGCCTCTACTCATCTCTTGTTCGCCTTCAGCAGACTAGAGATTCAAATGAGGCTGATGAGATCAGCGGAACTGGTAGTACTTCCGCTGTGGGGCAGTCCAGCAGCCACAGCATAAGCAGGAGATTCTCTGCGGCTAGCAGGTCAAGCTCGGCGCGATCATTGGGTGATGCAGGCAATGTTGACAACACTGAAGACCCAAAGCTTCCTCTGCCATCCTTCAGAAGGTTACTTATGCTTAATGCACCAGAGTGGAGGCAGGCGCTTATGGGGAGCTTGAGTGCAATTGTGTTTGGAGGCATCCAACCTGCTTATGCATACGCCATGGGAAGCATGATCTCAATCTACTTCTTGACGGATCATGCAGAGATCAGGGACAAAACAAGGACCTATGCACTCATCTTCGTCGGTCTTGCAGTGCTCTCATTCTTGATCAATATTGGACAGCATTACAACTTTGGTGCCATGGGGGAATACCTCACCAAGAGGGTCAGGGAACAGATGCTTGCAAAAATCCTCACTTTCGAGATTGGATGGTTTGACCGAGATGAGAACTCCAGTGGTGCCATATGCTCACAGCTTGCCAAGGACGCCAACGTCGTAAGTACACTGACAAAAATAAGCATGTTGACACTTAAAATGGAAACTTGTCTAACTTAGCATAATGCTTTTGCTGTAGGTGAGATCTCTCGTGGGTGACCGAATGGCCCTGGTGATCCAGACAGTTTCTGCAGTGCTTATTGCCTGTACCATGGGTCTGGTCATTGCCTGGCGTTTGGCCCTTGTTATGATAGCGGTGCAGCCTCTCATCATCGTCTGCTTTTATGCTCGCCGTGTCTTACTCAAGAGCATGTCCACGAAATCAATACGGGCACAATCTGAAAGTAGCAAGCTAGCTGCTGAGGCTGTCTCCAATCTTCGCACCATCACAGCCTTCTCATCCCAGGACCGCATCCTACGCCTCTTCGACCAAGCACAAAATGGACCACGGAAGGAAAGCATTCGGCAGTCATGGATTGCAGGTCTTGGCCTTGGCACTTCCATGAGCCTTATGACATGCACATGGGCCCTTGATTTTTGGTATGGTGGCAGGCTCATAGCTGAGCACCACATTACTGCCAAGGCTCTCTTCCAAACCTTCATGATTCTAGTAAGCACAGGACGTGTGATTGCTGATGCAGGGAGCATGACAACAGACCTAGCTAAGGGTGCTGATGCAATTGCTTCAGTGTTTGCTGTTCTTGACCGGCAAACAGAAATTGACCCTGACAACCCTGAGGGATACAAGCCAGAGAAGCTCAAAGGTGAGGTGGACATCAGAGGAGTCGACTTTGCCTACCCATCGAGGCCAGATGTGATAATCTTCAAAGGATTCTCATTAAGCATTCAACCAGGCAAGTCAACAGCCCTGGTTGGGCAAAGTGGCTCTGGCAAGTCGACCATCATCGGGCTTATAGAGCGGTTCTATGATCCACTTAGGGGATTGGTGAAGATTGATGGCAGGGGACATCAAAACATATAATCTTCGGGCCCTGCGACAGCACATTGGACTGGTCAGCCAGGAGCCAACGCTATTTGCAGGTACGATCAGAGAGAACATTGCGTATGGCACAGAAACAGCAAGTGAAGCAGAAATTGAGAACGCAGCAAGGTCCGCCAATGCACATGACTTCATCAGCAATCTCAAGGATGGATATGACACATGGTGTGGTGAGAGAGGTGTTCAGCTGTCAGGAGGGCAGAAGCAGCGCATTGCAATAGCCCGTGCCATCCTGAAGAACCCAGCTATCTTGCTACTAGATGAGGCTACAAGTGCTCTGGACAGCCAGTCCGAAAAGGTGGTACAAGAGGCACTAGAGCGAGTGATGGTCGGCAGGACAAGTGTGGTGGTGGCACACAGGCTCAGCACAATCCAAAACTGTGACCTGATCACTGTGCTCGAAAAGGAATTGTTGTGGAGAAGGGCACGCACTCATCCCTCATGTCCAAGGGTCCCTCCGGAACATATTTTAGCTTGGTGAGCTTGCAACAAGGAGGCAACCAGCACTGAGTTTTCGCATGATAATACAGCACTTATTTCCAAATTTGCACCCCATTCAAATGAGGCGCCGATTTGGATTAGAACTGCAAGCAAGGATGCTCACCAGATCATTGGAGCTTTCTGCAACAATGGGCTATTTTTCCTCCCACTGCTCTATTGATATACAAAAGTGTACCAAGCCTGTAGTTTCTTCATATATCTGCTGGATATGTATTATAATCATGCAAAGCTTTAGAAATTTGCGTAAGCTGTATGTTAGGCTGTATATCATTTTATCCTTCTGCGCTCTGTTTATTTGAAACCACTATACTTATTTGCCACACGCCCATACAGATTAGTAACAGCATGAGCTCTGCATCACGATTTACAGGTAGCAGAATAGACATTAACAAAACTATTGTATCTCAATAGATTTACGGATTCTCAAGAAATGAAAGGAAAAGTAAATATTCACAATGAGGTATACTTCCCTAATAACACGGCAAAGCGACAACAATGGAACGGAGACCCTCGTTTCCATATTTGCGCTTCTAATTTCAAATACAAGTATCACAATGTACGAACTGCAAAGCCAACCAAAAAAAAATCATGTCTGGTATGGAAATTTGAAACTAAGGAGTAGAAAATCCTCATGCCAACTCAAGGCAGTTCTGATTAGAGGCATTTCTCAGAATCCAGAACCTAACCCTATGACGAGCGTTCATGTACCAAATTTATAATACAACAATAACAGCTGCAACTCATATGTACAATTGGTGGCATCAGTTTGTGTCACCTGGTGGAGAGAGGGGCATAGGTCTCACCGGTGGCAAAGAAGAGGGCGTCGGGCGTCGCCGCCTCCGCAGGAGAGCGGCGTGGATGCGATGCCGCGCGGGGCCAGGCAAACGGGGTGGGGATTCGCGCACGCCGCACACTGTGGAGGTGATGGGAGCCTGCAACAGAGCAATGCCATCCGATTTGCCGGCGGGGAGCCGGAGCCGGCACGCCGAGCTGCCGCGCGGCAGAGGGCAGGCATCCAGGCCAGGGAGCTATATCCGCCTTCATGGGAACTGGGATAATGGCTATGCGCCTCTCCAGGCCGTTTACGAATTACATGTTTTGAGCTTTCCGTGAGTCCTGGCTTTGGACCTTCTGCCACGAACGTGCAAAGGACGACGGGGATCAGGCCGCCGAGCGTGCAATGGCAAAATAAAATAAAACTAGCACAATACTCGTGGGTCGCTAGTTCGCTACGGATTAAAAGATATATTATATATTTAAAAAATTATACTATTATTTATGTTATATTAAATTATTTATATCTACTTTTATCACAACCGTTTTTATCAGGTTTAAATAGTGGTCTGCTAGAAAGTGGATGAATCACTACCATCAATTGACATCTTTATAAGAGTAAAAATAAATAAAATCTGATAGCAAAAGCAACTTTTATTAACTTGTAATGATTATATCATCCACCAAAAAAGTTCAACAAAACACAGGGGAATCATTCACCAAACATTCGTGAAATCTGCCTAGTACTACTGGCTAATTCATAAGCTACAACATTAGCTTCGCAAGGACAATGCTCAAAGATTGTCTTATCACCAGTAAGGAGGTACTACTAACAATCATCGAAAATAGCTGTTGCGATACCTGTCGATCTGCCACCGTCTTCCATGATGCTAATGACTCGCATGCAGTCAGACTGGACAGCCACCTGATTGCAGCCTATTCGTTGGCCAGGAGAAGTACTCTGTCCGTATCAAAAATAGATATCTTTTTAAAATGTATGTAATTAATTTTTTTATTTTTGAATACTAATTAATTAAAAATAATTTAGATTAGTTAGTTATAATGGTAACATTAAATTTTGTCATTAAAAACAGTTTCACGATATATTTTTATATACTATTTACTTACATACTCATCCAGAAAGTAATTATCAAAATTACATATTAAAGACCATGCAAATTAAATACCCCATCTATTTTGAAACGAAATGAGTAATACTTTTAGCAGCAATGATAGCTCCTTTGTCATCTCGGATCACAACACTAGTTGCTCTCTGGGATTCATTTCCGTCAAACATTGCATCAATGTTAAGTTTCACAACGCAACGTGGAGCCTAGTCCAACCATGTCATTTAACTCTCGGTGGTTTACCCACGGACCTATTCCACTGCACATGCACATGTAAGTGTACGATTAGATAAATACTGGACACTGGGTATATCTCGAAGATTAAACCCGAATGAGTGAGAACGCCACATGACTATCTGTAAGGAGAAATTCTTTAACAGAATCGGTAAAGTTGGCTCAGAAAAATAAAGTCTTCTTGTGAAGTTGGATCGACAAAATAAAGTTTTGCACCAATCATAGCAAATAGCATACAAGCGTAGACGGCGAACAACCATGAGATCACGTTCTCCTCGAGCAGACGTGCTCAGCGCTCTGCTATCCGACGCGAATCCAAAGATGGTGATGCTTTAGTAGTTTGTGTGGTTAATCCTGCGTAGCAAGTGCACGTCAACTTGGTCGTGGCATGTCTAGAACGATCCAGGTGCGTATTAGCTGAACCGTGAAGTAGAGCTGGTGACACAGGCTTGCTCACTCACTCACACGACCACCCAACGGCCGTCTCTTCTCGTCGTCGTCAGAGAAGATGTTTACGCTCCCTCTGTTTCCTTGTTCTCTCGCCGTTTGCTTTCACGCTTGCAACTATGTAGCAGTGCTGCAGGGGAAACGTGCCAGCCAGAGCATGGCGTTTCCTTGTACCGCGGCATGAGGATAAGACGACGGTGACCTAGGGTGAGGCTAGAGATTGGCTTCAGAGCGTTTACGGTTAACTGACGAAAAATGTACCATGATTTCCTCTGTTTCCCCTACAATTCCACTAGTATCCAGGTGCTCTTATGCACCCCCGAGATTGAAATGTTTGTCTGCACGGGAAACTGAACAGATTGTGTCCTAACTTCCCGTTCGTGTGAGACTCTGCTTTGATACATTTACAGAGAAGAAGTGTTCGTGTGAGACTCTGCTTTGATACATTTACAGAGAAGTGAGAGTAATACACATCCAGTGATCGCAAAAAGAAAAGGAAGCCAGAGGTTGGGCCGGCGTGGACCACGAAATCATTTTGGAAGGTCGGCACAGAAGAGATTAGGTGCAAATCACGTCCGTCCAAATCAGTTCCATTATTAGCGCACGACGCGGCGCATCGCCATGATCGTGGCGCGTCGCGGGCGGTATTTATGATTCTGTCGTTGCGTAATCTGGACACGAGCACCGCCCCGCGCCGGCAGGGTATTATTGCCCATGATCTCCTCGTCTCGTTGCCATCCGAGCTTGTGTGCTGGTACTAGTACTCGTTACTACTCCACGGCTACATCATTGTCGCTGCCCGCCCGCCCTTCCGTGTTAAGAGACAAGAGCCACACTCCTGCCCTGGTCTGATCGAGAGTCCAGACCAAGCCTACTCCGTTAAACAAAAGTGCCGGTTGATCATTATGCTCCTGAACTATGCCATGACGTTTTTTTTTGCGCATTTCTCTCTGTTTTGACCTACATATTCCTGGTTTTTGAGCCCTGAGCGGGCCACGCTAGCATATAAGAGGACGAGACTCTGTTTCTAGGATTGACATGATGTGTTGAATTTGATCTCAATACACATAGATGTGCGCATTTAGTTGGTAAAACATGTGCCTACACCACGTGAAGCTCTAAAATGGACTCGAGAGAATTTATTTACGGAATAAGTAATGTATGCATGTGTCTTATTTGTACTCTAAAAGGGAACTGCATGGAAATCAATCGTGTCTGTAGAGAATGAAAGGAACCACTCGCTAGTACTGTGTTAAGAAACATGAAGTCTGTCGACGATCGGTAAACCGTCGATCTTACAGTATTCGTGGAATGTGTATGTATGAGGAATAGGGACCGCTAGGGCACAAGGTCAGAGGTATAATGGCAAGGAAAACGCCCTTTTTATAATGGTTCGGGCCTCCCTCAGGATAACAACCCTACGTCCTATTCGTATATATTCAATGAAGAAACGTTTTACAAGGGAATCTGGAAGTTAGTGGCTATCCTAGGCCTAATCGTAGACTAATCCGGCTAATTCCGCTACTCTCGACTCCTTCGAGGTGATGGGGCTTCAGGATCTGGATTTGCCTTCTGGATTTAACCTCTCTTGTCAATCTAAATTGACTTGTCCTCCCGTATAGGATTGCTGATCCTTTTATAGGGGGTTCCCCGAGTCGTACCGGACATGGACTCATGCCCGAGTAGAACCCTGGTTTCCTTAAACGTTGGGATTTGACTTCTTAGTTTAAGGGGTGTCCTTCCTCCTTACGGGGGGGGTTACCTTATCTCCTGGGGATCCTTACCGGATACGCATTCTTATTCCAAAAGTCCAGGGAATCGTATACGGATACCTCTTCGTATACAGGATACTATACTATTCATCGTCAAAGTCTAAAAAAAAATAGTATAATTCCCATTTTCTTGTATAAAATCCCCTGTTTCGAATGGAATAGCTCTTATGAATAGTCCAGCTGGCCTAGTTTGTTGCTCCAAAAGAATAGGTATTATATTTATATTTTTTGGGTTAGATAACCGTCGTATATCAGTTTGTCAAAGCAAGCTAAAGTTCAATTCAATTTTGGCTCGGCTCAAGCCCAACAAGGTGAACTAAACTCAGACACACGCGCACGACCTAACAAGCTCGAGCTAGAATAGCTCAAGGGTGGATATATACTCCCCCATAACTCTGATAGCTCACACTCATTTTGTCAAGCCAAACTCAAGTCTGCTTAAATTTTATAGAGCTAACTTTATTTTTCGTACGACATTGTTTTTTATAGCCTATACCCACTTTGTCGACACGAGCTACAGTCTACTCAAGATTACTCTATCTTTTGCATCGTTTGATTGTTTCGTGTATTAGGTTTGAGCTTAACAGCAATGCTCGAAGATCAACCAGACTCGCTGAAACTCGGTTCAAGTTTCTTCTTAAATCGAGCCGAGCACATCTGTGCTCGTTGGGTCTCGGCTCGTTGACAGCCTACTTACACTGAACGGGAAAATGGAGCTCTCTTCGTAGAAATGATGTGCCACACGCCCACACCGGCACCGGCAGGTTTTACCAGGCTAGCTACTCACTCTTACTGCATTAAATAGCCTGAGGGAAAGCCATGAAACGCGGCGAGCTGTCAGCGGGAGCGGATCGGAGGAGGAGCCGGCCGGAGCCCCCATCATCTCTCTTCCAGAACGCAGCAGCAGCAGCAGCACGGACTGCAGCAGGATCCATGCACGCGTGGTTTACGAGGCCCACAGGACAGCGCGCGGCAGCTCACATGGCGCCATCACCCGCGCCGCTCCCGGCTCCCCTGACCTTCTTCTTTAGCCACGCTAGACTAGCGGGTAGAATGCAGGCACGCCACTGCCCTGCTGCTACGCGCGGTGGCAGCGAGCAGCGAGCAGCGAGAGACCAGTGGATTCTTTACTTGTCCACGGCTCGGTTGCCGGTTGGTGGTGGTTGGGTTGGGCAGGTTTGGTTAACCCACCGGACGACGCCTCCCCCAGGCCTCGCGCGTTTCAGAAGAATCAGGGTGCAAAAGCAGGCAAAGGCATAGGCCACAGGCGCTCGCGGGCAGCAGAGCGAAGAGTGCAGACCAAAGTCAGTCATGCGTGGTGGGCAGAAGAAAAGGGGAAATAACAAGTGAGCAAAAAGACAGGAAGCAAAGGGAAATAAAAAGTTCAGATTGTACTAGTTCCAGTGAGTAATTGATTATAAGTTACATTGCCGTGTATTTGTAGATTGGCAAAATTTTGCTACTTGTACTGCATCTTTTCTTTTTCTGTGTATGATGCGTAATACATTGAGAACTCCTTTCTCTTGCTTTAAAGGATAGTGCCCGCATCCTATACCACCACATTCACATGCATTATGTTTCAGAATTTTCTTGGTGTCCAAACTAAAATGCTCGCTTTAATCGCACTATGTGGTGTACACTACACGTGCCTATCGCGTCAAGTAATCATTTTCCCAATGAATTTGATATAAATAATAGGGCATGAATCAATGAATCGTCGGTACAAATAATTTCATTTAAGGACTCCATATCTCACTCATACGTAGATCTTTAGAGTCTCATGTTATGAGATACTAGAAATTCATCTCAACAAGAAATTTAATAGCACCTTCCGAACCGTCTCTTGTCGTCACTCTCGTTCCATCTCTCTCTCTCTCTCTCTCTCTGAGCCCTTTTTTGTTATTTTTATTGATAGCAAATGAGATTGTTGATATCGATAGGGGAGGTAATGGACAAGATAAGTGGAGATAGAGAGTACACCATTGAGCCTAGAAAGGTAAACAATATGTGTGTAGGATGTAGGCTGTTTTTATGTGCATTGATGATTACTTTTGACTAAACTACTGTTTGAGAAGTTACCGGCTCGTGGATATTCGGCTTCGACATAACCTCTAAATCACGTAAATAACACATAAATATACTAATAAATAAGAGATAGAGAAAGGTAAATAGTAAGAAAAGAGAAGATATAAGCATCTAAGTGCTATCGTGGTCCCGTGCTCGAAAAAACCATACAAACACTGGCAGAAAATTTTAACAATATTTGACAACCGACTCAGAGAATGAATCAATCATCCCGCGAAATGTCAGATCTAAGTTTAACATACACACCGAGAAACAAAATTGGACGAACGCCTAACTGCGGTCAACCTGCCAAACACTGGCACCATACTTAGCCAAAGAAACAAAGCTTGAGAAGAAAAGAAAAAGGCCAAAACGCAATTAAAAATATAAATAATCACACAGACACGGCCATGAAAAAGAAAAGGTGTAAAGAAGAAGAAGAAGAGGGGAAAAGAAAAGGCAAGAAGAGAAGAAAAAGGCCGGCAACCGGGTGGAAGGAGCGCGAGCGAGCGGGTGGGGGGTGGGCGTCGTGGGCGGTGGCAGCACAAACAAGCAAACCTTCCTATTAACTCCTCCCCACCTTCCTCCTCCTCCTCTTCCTCCCCCCACCCCTCTCCCAAATCCCGATTCCCAACCCCAATTCCGATTCCCGTTTCTACCCTCTCCTTCAAGCTCACGAACTCACGACCGCACGATACGGGCTTCCAATCCTGAGAGAATCCCGTCGCTTGGCTAGCCGGCATGCGGCTGGGCGGCGCGGCGGTGCCGGAGGGGGAGGGGGACGTGGGGTCGCGGTTCCGCGGGGTGCGCAAGCGGCCGTGGGGGCGGTACGCCGCGGAGATCCGAGACCCGGCGAAGAAGGCGCGGGTCTGGCTCGGCACCTTCGACTCCGCCGAGGACGCCGCGCGCGCCTACGACGCCGCCGCGCGCGCGCTGCGCGGGCCCAAGGCCAAGACCAACTTCCCCCTCTCCCTTGCCCACCACCACCACCGGCTGCCGGCCACTTACCAGCCCTATACCGCCGCCGCCGCCGCCGCTGCCGCAGTCCCGCCGTCGGTCGCTACGGCGGCGGCCAGGCCGGCTAGCAGCAGCCTTAGCTCCACCGTGGAGTCCTTCGGCGGTCCGCGGACGCGGCCGGTGCTCCCGCCGCGGCCCCTGCCCCCGCCGATCACCGACGGCGACTGCCACAGCGACTGCGGGTCCTCGGCCTCGGTGGTGGACGATGACTGCATGGACGCTGCGGCCTCGCCGTCCTGCCGGCTCCTGCTCCCGTTCGACCTCAACCTGCCACCGGGATGCGGCAGCGGCAGCGGCAGCGGCGGCTTTGCATGTAACGACGGCGACGATGACGAGCTGAGGCTGACGGCGCTGCGGCTCTGAAGTCGAGCAACCGGTGGTTAGAGAAAGAAGAAAAGGAGAAAAATATTTGGTTCTTCCCTTCTCTCGTAGCCGACACGATGCACCTCTATGTTGTTGTTTACCTGATCTGATGAGGATTAATTGGCCGGATCTACGTATCTGCGTGCTTGCTTGCTTGCTGCCGGTGATGTGATGATGATTGCCGACTCTTGCGGCAGCTTGCCGTGGTTGTGCTGTAATATAGCAACATTTTACTTGCTTCCTCTTGTGAGGAAAGACAGCTAAAGTAACTTATTTTCTTCTTTAGCTACATGTGTTCATCTTGTTTTTACCTATTATACATGTTTAGTATCATCTGTGTGGAATTGAGGACATTGGAAATTTCCTGTTCACGAGAATGATCACAAGGTTTCTAGTAAGAGGGTGCCTAAATGCCAAAATAGAGCTCAAAGTTGTGTTAGAGGAATGGTCTTGATCTGAATTTCAACCTTCCTACCACCTTCAACATAAATTCTTCCATTATTCCTCAAGTAATGTAAATAGACTCACCTTTCTATTGTTGTCCTAATGCTTATGGTGCTAACATGTGATTTATTTTGTCCGCAGTTTTGGTTCTTAAATCAAGTCTCACATTGTTGTAGATGTCTGCCATAGAATAAGAGAAATCCACTTTGGCTGTTCAAGATGATGCCATGTTTATGTGATTCAAAGTCAGATAAACAAAGTTTAGAAGCTATTCTGTAATTGCCTAGAATGTGGAGACCCTCAGCTATCAATAATGCATTTGATGGAATTTAGCCCAAAACCATTAGCATGTATAATTTAGCATCTGATTACTCATGAGCTGAAATCACCAGACAGCAAGTCATGGCAAAACAAGATGCTAACAGGATCAATTCCTACAAGTAGCAAAGTTATGCTAATAGCATCAACTGTGACGGAATAACATGAAAGTAAAATGAATTTGAATATACTCTTCTCTTGATAGATTTTTCTGTTTGATGTGTGCTAACGAAATTTAGCAAATCTAATCGCATCACTGCTTTAAACCCCGCATTTCTTGTCACTTGTATATGGATGGCGCAGCAATGGTAATAATATGACGGATCTCTTGTTAGATTCATGTAAGGAAATATTCATCAACTGGGCTTTGTTGGTCATTAGAAAAGGGAAGAAACTGTTATTAGCATAACGAAGTTAGTGTTACCTTATCTGTTGTACAATAATTTGTTTGTATGGGTGACAAAGTTTCTTGCAAAAAGTAGTTCGACTACCATATTAGACGTATAGCACTTTTTTGTGTGCTTATCTTCAGTATAAGTTGATTTTGTTATACGAGTTGTGATTTTATTTTGAACTTTGTGTTCTTGTGGATAGTCCAGTTTCCTGGTTTTTGCTTCCATCGTGTCAAATTAGATGGCCTTTCAGTTGCTAAAGTTATGAACTTTTGCTACCCGGTGCATAGGTTTTGCTTGATATGTAAAATGGCATTTTTCATCCAATTTAAATGGGACGCTGCAACAATGCACTGTATTCTTTCTCTTAGTAACCCTGTTATGTTTTAATTTAGGTGAGATTTGGATATTCGGATGTCCTCAGGAAAACATGCTCTGGCAACTTTTATGGCAGCAAGTAGCATGTCTAATATGTAAGCGAAAGTATTTTGGTTCCTGAGTCTGAAAATTCTATTACTATTCTCCTAATTAGCAGTGAACCTTGGCATGATGCATTCAAGCAATTTTGCTCAGTTGCTAATTATGTACTTCTAGTCTTTTACTGGTCATATATACTTCTTCTGTTTCAAAATAGATGTCCTTTTAGCCTCTCCAACTTTTCTCAAAACACTTGTCTTTCTATACTTTCAATGCAGTTTTAGTTATTTTCTTCCTATTTTGCCCTTCATCAATGTCATAAAAGAAAAACTAATTACTCACGGGAGTAGTAGTAGTAATACTGACATTTATTGCCTTGGGGAGGAAAAAGAGATGGAGATGGAAATGATTCAAGGCAATATTGACATTGCAATCACACCCTTAATTCTTGTGTCCAACTCTAAAAAGACATCTATTTTGAAACGGAGGGAGTACTTCCTACTTGAAGTTTCAGATTCTTCTCAAGTGAATCGAAATTCCATATTATGCTGTTACCTTGGTAAATTTTGTGGTATCAAGTGTATCACTATCATATTGTTATGTTGTCATCATACAAATCTTGTCAGGAAATTGAGCTTGTCACTTATCTTCTCCGGTACTCCATTTGGGAACCAGCAGTAAGAAAAGGTAACTCATTATCATGTGAGACGCATCTTAGATGTGCAACATTATATCTTTTAGGGGTTCTAGGGGTAAAGCTGGTATATGCACTTCTTTGTTTCTTTCTTCATGTTTTCTATAGCCAGCAAGGAGAAATCTGTACCTAACCAACTTGGTGATCTAATACTGGAGGAAGGTGATGTCTTGAAGTAGCAGCTTTGTGAATTACTCGAACAGCCGCCAACGAAGCAGTGGAAATCCATTGCAATTTTGAGTGATTGGTGCCTGGACAGCAGGGAGTGGAACCAACTAAGGTACATGTGGGATGTGGCCAATTTGTGAGTGTTTCTTTTCTAGCTGTTAACAATTACATTTAAGGCTATATATTCTTAGCTGTGAACACAGTACTATAACAATGATGGCTCCTCTACTCCGGGTTGAGTAAAAGTTTGATTCGCTAAAAGTGGAATGTTATTAGGAATATATTAGCTGGACATATTGTTATTCTGTCTTGCCTGTTTTGCTTCCATATTAGTGCTTGGCTGCCCAGTCCTCTGTTAGCCTGACTGCTGGTTAAATTTAAGGGCATCAGGGAACATCTTAATGTTACCTGACATTGAATCAGACGCTGCTAGTGACAATGGTAAAAAGAACTATTCTTTACAACCAGATTCAAGTTCAGTTACTTAACGTGCAGCATCTCTTCCTTGAATCACCTCTCTCTTGGAAGGAGTATTGGTTCTAGGATAAAATGGAAACTGGTTTGTTAAAACACTCCTTCTATCCTAAAAAATACACTCATTATATGAGGATTAATCGAATGAACTTTACCATATCACTCTCATACCAGTTTCTATTTGATTGTAAATATCCCGAAAATAAGTGCAATATAGAACGTCTGGTAAGCCATATCTAAAAGCATAATGTCATGTTACTATTGATGGGCTGAAGAAGATATTGTTCTCTTCGGACCAGGTGTCTTGAAAAAGCACTAAAAATCCAGTGATCTTTGTATCTGACTCGTTTCAATCTTGTCAGTTCATAAGATTTGTATAGTATGGAATTGTTATTTCAATCATAGTTGATGCTTGGAGAACATTTTATTATTATTTTTCGTGCTCAATTGTATTATGTAGCTTCATTTCATGGTACCTATGCTTTTCTGCTTCTACAATTGATCTATCCAGGTGGGTTTACTTCTGTGGTGCAGATGTGAATATAGTTATATCAGATGGTTATGGCATATGGTCTGATATCTACGGCCCTTAGTTGTATTATCTTGCTAAATATATCTAGTTACCTCCTTTTGTACTAATTGTTACTCATATTGAATTCATTTGTTCCTTTGCCTGTTATTGCAGCATGACGGCCCTTAGTCGTATACATATTTTCTGCTATGCTAATTTGTTTTACTCATGCAGTTCACTTATCACTCGGTCAGCTGATTTCATTGCTGTCCCTCCATCGAGAGTGATTTTGCTCAGTGACTCTGGATTATTCATATTGTTTTTTAGTCACATGCAAATATTCTCTTGTGGACATCTCCTTTCCAATCTAAATTTCTTGGGGGCATGCAATGGTTGTTGATTTCACATGCATCTGATTTCTTTATAATTTCATGTAATATTATCTATGTAAAAAGTTATCACAAACTCAATATGATTATGTTAACTACCAAAACAAACTCGCTCCTCTCGTCCCCTCCATTTTTGACTAAAAAACAAATTTGATGGTGGCTGCTTAATTACAAAATCAAACTTGCTGGTGGCCGCAAACAAAGACGATATGACACAACTCGAATTGCCATCGAGTTCATCCATATCTTCTTCCCATTGAAACTCTCCCCTTCACTAACCACATGCCTAAAAAATATCTAACAAAAGCCAATAAACTAACTATCTTAGATATGACTCTCCTTCGCTAACCACATTCCTAAAAATTCTCTAACATAAACCAATAAACTAACTATCTTAGATATAACTCTCCTCCACTAACCATATTCCTAAAAAATATCTAACAGTAACCAACAAACTAACTACCTTAGATATAACTCCTCTCCACTAACCACATTCTTAAAAACTCTCTAACAAAAGTCAACAAACTAACTATCTTAGATATAATAAAGATCTAAAAAATCTCAAACAAAAAACAACAAACTAACTACCTTAAATATAGTAACGACTCCTCTCAATTGAGCTCGAGGCTGGCCGCCTCCATGCTATGCGCTTCATCACCGTCTGATTCTCACCGCTCCCCTTCATCCTGCGCCGCCTCCACCACCGCCGCAACTCCGGCTGAGATGCCTCCCCTCCTAATCGAGCTGCCCTAGCCACCGGCCAAGGGGAAGAAGAGTAGCTTGACTGAGGGAAGGAGAAGAGAAGGGAAGAGAAGGAGGAGGAGAAGAGGAGGAGGAGGAGGAGGAGGAGGAGGAGGAGGAAGAAGAAGAAGAAGAAGAAGAAGAAGGGAGGAAGAAGCTGCCGCTACCCCTTGTCGTGTCGTTGCCGTCGCCTGGCCGAGCCGCCTCACCTCCTAGCCGAGCTGCCCTAGCCGCCAACCAAAGGGAGGAAGATGAGCTCGGTTGGAGGAAGGAGAAGAGAAGTGAAGGGTACAAGGGGAAGGAGAAGGAAGAAGAAGAAGAAGAAGAAGAGAAGAAGATGAAGGGGAATTTTGGGATTAGGTAAGAGTGAAATCAACTGCGTATTCTATCTTCTCCTGAGATTCAAAATTGTATGATTCTTTTTAATATTCTACTACTCTTCTGTGTCAACTTTCTGTCAATTTGCTATTACTAGCAGAGTGTCTGTGCGTTGCAACGGAAAGAAATTCTAGAAAGAAAGATCGTATAACACTAATTTTGAACAAGACATGCTACAACATAACTTGAGAAACAAAATGATCATCATAGTTTATTTTACGATACTATCTTTCCTTCTAAAATTTTTATCCATTGCAACGCACAGGGCACTCTGCTAGTCTGATAATACAGCATAAGTAGGCTGTGGGGTATATTATAGCACTGTTAATACGTATTTCCTTGTATTTTGTTTATTGTATTGTGAAGGTAATGGTCATGGTGTGCCTTTCATGTTTGTCAGTTGTATCTCTTTTCTATTTAGAAAAAAATCTTTGAACCACCCAATAAAATGAATATATGCTAATTTTAGTTTCTTGTTCTTCCTTTGTTTCTCATGTCCAGTACTGTTGCACATTTTGTTTCCTTCGTAGGGAAAAAAGTGAGATGGCCTATCATGGTTGATGAATGATGCCCCACCATGTTATTCGAAAGTGCATTAGATATTCTTGTTCGAAACCTAAAGCTATATAGCTACTTAGCTAGCCACCAAAGGTGCCGTGAATTTTGCACGCTCAACCGCACCCTTTGCATGAATATATGGACACTTTGGCGGACTTAGCTGCGCTAATGGCTTAGTAGTATGTATTGGCATCTTATTGCAGCATCTGCTCCGACATTGCTGCCATTAATCTATCATGACCTGGTGATTAGATTTTTCCTCTTGACTAAAGTATTGCTCTGCTCCTTTGTTTCAGCTGCCCCAGATCTTGTGCGCTGATGTCCGCTGATCAGCATGCAAGGGCAAGCGTCTCCCATGTGCCTGATGCTGAGCCGGTCGCTGTGTGCTATTTGGCTGACAACGCCAGTGGCGATTGGCGACGACTGATTGCACAGAGCTGGACCTCTCGGTGCAATAAAGCCTAGTCATGGCGCCATTTCCAGTTCCTGTTTGGATCGTCAAAGTGACCCCGCGGTGCGTCCGCTTGCTTCTCTCCGTTGTTGGTTCCTTTCCAATTGTGAAACCATTAATGCATCAGCTGTTGATGAAATGTGAGCCAGCTAATAGGTGTCTCTGTACTCTGTACTAGTTGTTGTTTGCTGTGCTGAAAAAGGGTACGCGTTGTTGCTTACTTTCGAAATGGTACCGATATTTCTTGATGATCTGGTGACTATACCTATTTGGCCATGTACTGAAAGTACAAAGGAATATGCGAGAGTGCACAATGCGCGTTCTAAATTTTTTGTTAAAGTTGAGTTATCTCTTGAGAAGTTCTGAGCTAGAATTCTTGTCCTCGTTTGGTCATTGTGGTTGTCTTTTCAAGGGAGTATACGGAGGATGCACGCCACACACACACGCCACGCACGCGATTCCATATCCCATCTAACAGAAACATCTTGGTGTTATCTACAGCTCATAGAAATGAAAAGAAAGCAAAACAAATTCAGTTTAAATCTATTCTTCGACTGATGAAACCACAAGTTGATCGTATGCCTGCCTGTTGATGCCCAAGTGTTTGATAAGGTCAAACCTTGAGAGGATGGCAACGGCGACTTGGCAAGGCAAGAACAAATTAAGAAACGGCGAGGCTTGCAACAACCACCGTCCTGCGCCTCGGTAGGTAAGGGGGAGCCATGACCGTAAGAGGTTAAGTTCTGAGCTGTTCCTTCCTCTCCTTTCCGGCTTCCATTCATATATATAATCATAAAAGCACAGCACATTCCAACTGCTACCTGTTCCGTTCCGTTCAGTCGCGCACAGCTGTGCCCTATCCCGTGTTCTGTTCTGTGCTCCCCTTTAATTAGGAGTCTGTCAGTTCCAGGCTTCTGAAATCCAGGCTTCTGAAACCCCAATCATAGGAACCATCCTTGGTGGTTTCTCTGCCCTGCACATCCATCGCTCCTGTCTTGCTGCTTTCTCTCTCTGTTTCCTTTCCTCTTGAGATTAAAAGGGAGAGAGAAGGACAGACAGGCCAAGAAGAAGCCGGTCCTCTTGCCATCCCCTCTCTTATCGATTCTTCATCATCAGGCAACATAACATGGCTGTGAGTATCTACATTTACATGCCTTACTTCCTTGTGGCTATCTAGTGCTGCATGCTATGACATGCCATGCCTGCTCAATCATGCGTTCTTTTGGCAATATGCTACACAATCACCCTTTGTGATGCACTCAGTGCAATCAGCTTCTCATTTCTGTTTTTTTTTCCTCTCATAGTTGCTGCACTTGCACGGTCTTTTTCTCCTCTTTTTTTTTGTTACTCTATGATATGCAATTGTCCAAGCTCACGCTCGATGAATCATGGCTGCTACCCATGTGCTAAGCTAAGCTGTAAGTTGGCAACACGCGTTGGGTGATGGTTAGGGAGACAGGAGTTAGGCTCACGGATCTGAACGTGCCGTGCTCTGTCTGCTCGAGGCACCGCGCTGACTGCTCATGCTCTGACATTGCCATGGCAATATGGCACATACCTGCTTGATCAAATGATCATGTCGATTTTCATCCCCATGATTGCATGATCTTTCTTTCTTTTGTTAACCTGTGGTGGTAGAATTGTACATGGTCACATTAGATGATCATGGCTACTGCCCATGTGCGAGCAGCAAGTTGGGAACATGCGTCTGGTGATAGTTAGGCAGACAGGAGTTAGGCTCACGGATCTGGACATGATCTGAGGCGCCGCGATGACCCGGGAACCGGAGTCCCGAGACCGGCCGCACATGGCACGATCCGTGCTCAGATCGATTCACCGGTCTCGCTCTCTCACCCAGAAGGATAATGTGATCTCTGATCTCTCGGCATCAGCAGAAGAATTCTTATGAGAAGTGGGAAAAAAGTTGAGCTTTGCTTGCTTTGGACGATTGTTATACGTCAAGGCCACTCATGCTTGCTGCTGCAGTACGATGCATCTGGCTAGTCGCCAACATATAGCTGTCTTCGAGTAGTTACTTGAGTTTGACAGATCTGTAACGTGACAGTTTGACACGCGCATGCTAACTGATCTTAGCTGGGAGCTTGCTTAATTAGTCTTGTCGCTGTCATGTTTTTATCTTGGTATTTAAGTGCTGTTAAAATTACAACCGAAAATTCCACGTACTGCCAGTTTTTACTTTTTAGCCACTAGTTTATTGCATTGCATTAATGTTAGATGGTGAAATTACATCGCATTAAGATTGGTGCACGTATGTACGTGCAGGGGAAAGCGGCGGTTCCCAAGTTCGGATCGTGGGACGCCGAGAACATCGGTTACACCGTCTTCTTCGAGAAGGTGCGTGAGAACAAGAGCGCGCCCGCCCCCGCGCCGGCGGCGGCGCCCAAGGCGTACGACGACTACGACTTCGACCCCTACGAGCACTACGAGAACCTGAGCAGGAACGTGCCCTCGCGGCCGGCGAGCTCGCACGGGCACGCGGCGCCGCGCCGGCCGCAGCACTACCCCGCGCAGCACGGCAGCGGGTACCACCGGCGCAACGGGAGCAACGGCAGTAGCGCGGCCTCCGAGGCCAGCAGCCGCGGCAGCAAGTTCTCGCCGCCCAGGCCGTACCAGCCTCGCTACAGCAACAACAGCAACTACCAGGCCCAACAACAAGGCGCCAGCGCGTACGCCGCCGCCCCGGCCGGCCCGAGGCACCACCAGCACGCCGCGGCGAGGGTCGCCGCCTCCCCGCCGCGCCACGCACCCCCGCCGGTAAGCGAACATACGTGTCTTGATCGCGCGCAGGCCCGTACCACCAAGGCGTCGGCGGTGCCCAGGTTCGGCGTGTGGGACGAGCAGAACGCGGCGGCGGCGGGGCAGGGCTTCACGGTGCAGTTCGAGAAGGTGAAGCGGCACCGGGAGGTGGCCAAGCCCGCCGCTCCGGACGTGCCGCCGCATTTCTCGCCGGAGAGGACGCCACCGGCGTGGCGCCCCCAGAGGAAGGCCAAGAAATCATTCCTGTCAAAGGTACGTACACGTGATTCTCTGATTAAGCTACTGCTGATTACGCTAATTAATTATTGCAAAAGTATTGGAAGCGTCTTTGAGCTAATTTTCTTTTGCCTTGTTTGTTTTGTGCAGGTGTACAGGTGCATGTTCCCAGTGGTCAGACAGTGATGCGGCAGCTGGACAATAATATTGAATCCGAACTTAATTACTGCTACTCGACACTCGATCGATCGTATACGTATTTTTCGACAGGAACTGTGTACTGTACAATTGATTTGTTCATTCGTTTTTCACTGTATACTCCCGGTACTAATCAATCAATCACGGCAAGATAAAGTTGGCGTATACGTATTTTACGTGCCTATTCTTGTGTACCGCGTAGAAATGCATGAGTTTGATTTGAGTCGCACAACCTGCTGCTCAACGACGACATGCGCGTCAAGGTCGCCGACTTCGGCACCTCCTGCCTCGAGGCGCACTGCCGCGCCGGCGCCGGAGGAGGCGAGGGGAAGGGCAACAACATGGGCACGTACCGGTGGATGGCGCCGGAGATGGTCCGCGACAAGCCCTGCACCCGCAAGGTGGACGTGTACAGCTTCGGCGTGGTGCTGTGGGAGCTCACAACCTGCCTCGTGCCGTTCCAGGGCATGACCCCAGTTCAGGCCGCCTACGCCTCCTGCGAGAAGAACGCCAGGCCGCCGCTGTCGCCGGTGTGCCCGCCGGCGCTCAACATCCTCATCAAGATGTTCTGGACCGTCAGCAAGGCGAGGCGGCCAGAGTTCAGCTACATCGTGTCCGTGCTGGAGAACTACGACCACTGCCTCCGGTAAGGCCTCCCCCTGCTGCCGCCGCCGTCGCCGATGTCCTCATTCCTCAAAAGATCAAGCTCGGCTCCTGCATGAGCACTAACCTCCCCTCATACCCGTCCACGTCTAAATATATCGGCGGATCAAGACTTGGATCAGCTTATGTATACGACGTAATCTTGTTTGTTCCAATTAATTTGTAACTAGACTAATTAATTGCCCAGTTCTGAAATCGATCAATTCATCAGAAATCGGGACGGCGTGTACATGTACTGTGATTTAAATCCTTTGATTGATTCTGACCATGTCTGTACGTGATCACGTATCGAATATTTTCTTTTCTTTAACTCCACGCAAATCAATGGATGAATGGGCTACAACTGCATCTACAGAACACCCTGTTGGTAGCACAGGTCGAGGGTGTGATTGGCCATGATCCGGTTCACCTTCTGGGTCGGATGGAACGCGTCCCAGAAGAGGAACTTGTCTGCGTCCTCGCACGTCATCGGCGCCTCGTCGTTGCACATGAACCCCATCTCGAACCTCCCCGTCGCGCAGCACCCCTCCTCCACGTTCTCCAGCCCTGCCATGCACATACCACGCACCAACACGTAAATAAAACAGCAGTTTCGCAGGAACCAGTACAGTTCCTGCAAAATTCATGCGCAGAACTCACCGAACTTGGATGGGTTGGTGATGAAGTCGAGCATGTTGTCGTAGACGGGGACGTAGACGAGCCTGAGCCCGGGGAGCTCGGCGCGGAGGCCGCTCACCATGGCCTGCACCTTGACGTTGTAGTCCCTGGCCACCCGGTTGTACTCCTCGATGCAGGCGCCGCCGCGGAGCGCGTTGGTGGTGCGCTCCAGAGGGAGGCAGCCGATGGGGGAGAGCCCCGCGAAGGTGACCCGGCGCGCGCCGAGGCGGTGGATCTCCGCGAGGAAGCGCCGGGCGCCGGCGACGAGGAAGTCAGAGAACTCGGACACCGTGTACTCCGCGAACCGGCCCGTGGCTAGCATGTAGTAGTTCTCGAGGAAGTCGTTGGTGCCGATGCTGACGACGTGGAGCGCATCGCGGATGATGGCGCGGGCGCGAGCGCGGCCGGCGTGCGCGCGCAGGCGGCGCTGGTACTCCCTGTAGTACTCCACCTCCTTCCACAGCGGGATCACTGACTAATGGGACGCGTTGTCAGTGCGTGCAGGTTCGGACATCGTACTGAACCGAGTGGATTTTATCGTGCGTACTTCAGAATGTTCTTTACAGTACTATAACCACTCCGCGAATATTTTTCATTTTCGATTAGGGTATCATCACGCACGTATACTATATATTCCCGAAGTGCCACTCCTAAAGCACCCAGTTGCTCTTTACACAAATGTCTTATTCCCTATGTATCATTGGTAAACGATTTCAAGTTCTCTCTATACCATTCCGTCAAATTGCTATTAATGGAACTCCGTTATCTCACATTAGAGCTGTTAGTTTTTCTAAAAATACCTAAACCATCCCTGTGCACAAACTTTGTGTGAAGAGAAAAAACCCCTTCATAGAGGCACACACGCACCACCTCTCCTTCCCGTACACCTCGCTCCCTAAACCCTAGAACCGTGCGGCTGCTACTTGTCATAGCATTGAACCAACACAAGATGGCCCTAGTCATACTATTAGCAGCATTGAACCACAACAAGAGGTGTAAGTAGACACGTACCTAAATAACCCATTTCCACATTATGAGCATGTAGGAGTAGATGAAGAAAACATGTATGAAATTGGTAGTGGTATGGCTGAATCTGATAATGAAGATAATGAAGTGGCTATCCCTGAGTTTGATTGCAGCGAGTTCGGTGATTTGGAATATGAGCGTGAGGATGGAGAGGAGGAGGAAAGCACAGATAATGATGATGAGAAATGGGTTGCTAGAGATGCGCTTTGCCTGAAGTAACTCATGTTTTAGAATATGATCCAGATAACCCACTCATGAATGTTGGCACAATATATCTTTCAATTGTAGAGTTTAGATTGGCGATAAGTGGGCCATAAAGCACAGGTTTGAGTATACTATTGATAAAAGTGAACCTAGTATATTCAGAGCTAATTGTGCCTTTATAGGATGTGGTTGGAGGATACATGCTTCACTTATGCAAGATAAAACCTCATTTCAGGTATTGTTTCAAGCGTTCACATTGTTATTTTCAATTCATTTCATAGTTCATGTCTTCAAAAATTAACCTCACTTATGATTTTCCTTGTTTATGTTTTCAAGTTATCAAGCATGTTGAGGACCACGACTGTCCTAGCAAGGAGTTGAAGTTATGTACATATCAGTTCTTACTCTTCTTGCGATAACGCGTAGCAACACAATGGCAGCGGGTCAAATAAGCTAGACGGTGCTTCATTGGCACTTGTACCAGAAGGAGAAGCTACTACACCATCATGTAAAGGCAAGGGCAAAGGCAAGTGTAAAGAGAAGGCCAAGAGAGTGACTGCATAACTAGAAAACTTAGCCACGGGCATCAAAGGCTAAAGGTCACAAATGAAAAGCATAAAACTTTCTAATTATGTGTAGTGAACTTGTAATGCCTATCTATGGTGGTAGTCATTTCATGTAGACTTGTTATGTGTTATGCATGTCTGAGCTGCACTTGTTATGCCCATGATGATACTTTTGATGTGGGCTTATAATGCACATGTTGGGATGCTAGTTGATGTGCTTTTGGCTTGAATTTGATGCTTTGATGTGTTGTCAAAATACATGTGTTGTCCAAAATATGAGATTTTCTACAAAAATGCTGTCAAAACTTTTTGCCGCCCCAAAATCACACTTTTTTGCTGCCCAAACAGCATTGGACATTGCCCAAAATCTTATTCTTCTACTGTCCAAACAGCAATGGACACTGCCTAAATTCTCAATTTTGCGTTAAAGACCTAGTGCTATAGGGAGAACTAGTTTATATCTAAGATGTCCTAGAGGAAATTACATTAAACAACGACAAAATGATCTTTTTCTACATTTAACGGACCTCCACAAGCGGCAGTTTGACAAAATAGAGGAAACTCGAAATCGTTTACCAGTGGTATATAGAGAATAAAACATTTATCAGTGGTATAGAGGGAACTGAGTGTTTTAGAAGTGGTATGTAGCAAATTCTCTCGTATTATACACCTACAATCTAAGCACACGTCTAGAATTGACGGACATCGAGGACGAACTCACAAAAATCCTGCTAAGTAGCACTAGGTGCGCTCAAGCGTTATATCGATCACATTTTGGGATCGGACATTTGAGATCTCTGGTCGGTGGTAACGACGGCACAATGCTTGAGGACTACGTCAATGCCACAAAATTGGATCGGTTTCTAGCAAATCCTTGAGTGTAGTACATATATTGCACCGTTGGAAAATTTATTGATGATGCGTACCAGAACACTACTACTTGGATCCATCCAACAGTCCCTAGACTAGCTAGAGCATGCAAATTAAATCCAGCCTACTTAATGCCGGCACGAGTGGTTGAGAGACGAACAAGAGCTGAGGTCCCCAAACAAGAACCATAAATCCTTAAACTGCCGAGAAATGACAAGTTAATGTTGTGGTACTAGTGAACTACTGGTACGAAAAGGGACCCAATTAAGGCTTGAATTTCCTCTGCCATCTCACCCAACCTCCCTGTAGGCTGCAGTGCACTCGGATCCGTGAATGGTCCGTCAGATCGAGAATGGACGGTGCAAATTCTATAGTGGATTCGAGTAAATGATGCAGTAATGATCCGGTATAAAATAAATTTATTCTATGCATGTGTAGTGATAATGTGCTATGCACGCACGAGAGAAAAATCAGAAAATTTTCGTGTCGAAAAAGAGGATTCAGAAAATTTCGTCGCGTGAGTGTACGTGGCACTCGACCATGTTAGTATATCTTTTGGTGAACACTCAACGGTAGGATTGTGTGTGCTTACCAGGACGCCGGCGGTGGCGTTGTCGACACCAGTGCCGGCGGAGGCGAAGCAGACGCCGCGGGCGAAGTCCTGGATGCCGTAGGCCGGGTCGAGGTAGGCGGGGACGAGCGGGGGGAGGCCGAGCACCTCGGAGATGAAGTCTGGCGGCAGGCGCCCGTTGCCGAACCGGCCCGTGGCGCGCGCCCCGCCAGGCATGTCACGGCCGTAGGGCGGGAAGTCGGACCGCAGCGGCGTGTCGATCTGGTTGTTGTTGCCCGTGTCCACCGTCGAGTCCCCGAACACGATCACCGCCGGCACCCGCGCCGCCGCCGTCTCCGCCGCCAGCACGGCACCGCTGCTGCTGCTGCTGCTGCCCATGTTGAACGCTAGTGTTAGCAGCAGCATCACCTGGGAATGGCCGGACGCCATGAGATCGAGCGCCGCCGGACTAGTCGTTAGTTAGCGCGTGGTGGCCGGTGTAAGCACGAGTGATGGGCGAGGGGCGGCGCGAGTCGTCACAATAAATAGAGGCGATGTGAGGTGGCGCCAACTGTAGCGACAGCATGGCATGCACATACTGCACGGTCAGCCGGTTGGCGGCACTCCTTGGTCGCATGCAGATCGATCTTTGAAGTCCTGACAGCTTATGATATGTGTCAGCGTGCACGTCTGCATCACTGGCACGCGTCATGTCTTCTCTTTACATTTACTGAACCGTATTGGTGCTGTTGCCATCAATCCTAGAGAGTTTTTCTTCAAAAAAGAACCAAGATCATGATTGCCTGCGTATTCTCTAGAAGATCAGGTTCAGGCCAACAACTGATGCTAGGTAAAGTGTGTTCTTTTATTTTGAGCAAAGGTTGGTAGTGTTGCTAGGCTTTGGGGAGAATCACAGTTATGTCGCTGCTTGCGCTGGGTCTCCGGCCTGGCCTGGCGCGCATCTAACAGGCGCTTGGTTTTCTAGCTTTGGTGGTTGTTCTCAGTCCTAGTCCAAAGAACGACGCACTGTTGCAGCCGGTTTGGGCCCAGTGCAGCCACATAGCACCGTGCACTGCAGTTTGTGCTGGGAAGATCTTGTTCCGCTCAAGTACAAGTGCAGCACTACACTGTTGTCTCGTTCTACTTGGGCCCTGTTGCTGCTCGTGGTTAACTTGGTGTTTCGCGTTTTGTTTCTGCTTAATAAATTGTTGGTTATCCTGTATTGTAAACCAGCTCAATTACCATGGAACCGACCCAACTGAGTCAGAGCTAATCAGCTCGTGCTCCAGTCGATCAAGCGCGATTCGAATAGGTGCTGCAACAATCTACGTAAGAATATTTGTTTATCAGTAAAGACGTTACCTCCGAGCTACTAGCTTACTCAGAATGTACATGCAAGTAAGACAGTATATTAACGCGCAACCTAAATTAAGAAACAATCAATTCTCAATCCTTCTGGCGGAAACGACACCTTTCGAAGGAATATATTAACGCGCAAGCTAAGATGACGGAAGACAGTATGTACAGCAACAGCCTCTTAGTAAACGATCTCATCACAGCCGGTGTTGCTGTTGCTGGGAATGTTTGATTTCTGGGAATTGTTGTACGGGCTGTTTCCTCTTTTCGAAACTTGGAGGCGAGAAGTGCCTAGACCCGGCCGCCCGGAAACTTACACCTGATCTTGAGACGTCTTCGGCTACTGAGGTAAAAGTTAGTTTCCAGCAGTCGGATTTGGATCCGCCACGCCATCACTACGAGTGGGGTTAGACGGGACTCCGTTCCCGTCCCGGATAACGATAACTTCTGGGGCCACTACTACAAAAAAGTCATCCTAGACCCTATCATCACTGACGGGTAAGAAATATCCGTCAGTGATGAAAACCATCAGTGACGGGTTTTGATGAAAACATCATCACGGACGGGCAAAATAAATACCCGTCAGTGATGTCGAGCATATCACTGACGGGTTAAAAAGAGACCCGTCCGTGATGTGAATCTCGTCAACTCTGAAATTTCAAAACCCGAAATTTTGTTATCACGAACGGGTAGTTTTCTGACTCGTCAGTGATGTGTGGAACTCATCACTGACGGGTTAAAAAGAGACCCGTCTGTGATGTGAATCCCGCCAACTCTGAAATTTCAAAACCCGAAATTTTGTCATCACGGACGGGTAGTTTTCTGACCCGTCAGTGATATGGAACTCATCACTGACGGGTTAAAAAGAGGCCCGTCCGTGATGTGAATCCCGCCACGAAATTTCAAAACCCGAAATTTTAGAATTCCGCGGGGTATATAATTCACCTCAGTGCCCCTCAGTGCAGATCCAGATCCAGATTTTTCCTTCTCCCTTTCACCCTCCTCTTCTTCCTTCCACCATTCTCTCATCCTTCCCATCCAAATTGACCACAAGGAAGCCTATCCTCCTCACGTCACCATCCCCGTAGGAACATGGTGGAGATTACACGGGAGTTTCAGTTGGATTCGAGGTAAGAAAGATCCTCCTGAGTGAATTTTTGTGTCTTTTTGGGCACCAGTGCCTAAATTTTTTATTTTTAAATTTTTTTCTCATATTTTTTAAAGCAGCTCTACTCCCTCACGGTTCGGAATCCATAAAAATTACTGCATTTGGAGCTCGGGAAGAAGTTCAACGGAGGGTTCGGTAGCGGCGATTATTCATTCGGGGCAAAAGTGAGTTTTAGAGACCGAATTTGGAGTGAAATTTTTTTATTTTTTAAATTTTTTCTCATATTTTTTTTCTAGCAGGTCTACTCCCTCACGGTTCGGAATCCGCAAAGATTACTGCATTTGGAGTTCGGGAAGAATTTCAACGGAGGGTCGGAATAGGCGATGTTTCGTTCGGAGGGGAAAAAAGTCAGTCTTAGAGGCCGAATTTGGAGGTGAAAAATTGTACAGGTCTAAAGACGAGTAAATTTTTTAGATGCGCATCGTCGATACGGTCATTTTGAATGGTCGTGGACCCAAAACGGACACCGTATGCAAAAGTTACAGCCGTTTTAGTGAAACCCTACCCGGTAGTGCCCGGGTAGGGCTTTTTTTCGTCTTTGGAAATGTTATCACTGACGGGTTAAATATTTACCCGTCCGTGATGGTAGAGTCATCACGGACGGGTAAATATTTAACCCGTCAGTGATGACTTTATCACTGACGGGTAAATTACCCGTCACTGATAATACGAGTCATTACTGACCTTTAGTTGCTGACGGGCCAAAAACCCGTCACTGATGTGGGTTTTTGGCCCGTCAGTATTGACATGTTCTGTAGTAGTGGGGTATGCTCCGCTAGAAGTAGAGTCTAGATCCATCCTAGATCTATCATCGAAGAGGACCTCTGGGAAGTTGCCTCGGCCATCTGGGCGGTCGGAAGCTGCAGAGGATAACTCCGACATAAGACTTACGTTGCTTATGCAAACATCTTGGCGATCTGGCGGTTCTAGCTCGATACCGTAGGTCCTGGCATACTCGTCCAAAAAGCGACTTGCGTCATTATCAGACTCGCCATCAGGGGAGAAGTCGCCTAGATCCACTTGGTCAATCATCGGGTACTGGTCGGATGAAGGAGCAAAGTTGTCGTAGAACCCCTTGTCTGAGAAGCCGGATTTCGACATGGTTCTTGGTGGAGTCGGCGATGACGTCGACCAAGACTTGATGATGTTGGCTAAAGGGGTCCCCATGGTCGGCGCCGGCCGTCGATGATTGTAGACCGCTAATCTTACAATTGTACATGATGAAAGTATGAAGGTTGAGGCCATCAAGTTGGTGCCAAGTCAAGTCGTCAAGAGATGAAGATTTATCTAGGTTCAGGCTTCTCTGAGGATAATAACCCTACATCATGTGTGTTTTATATTGATCTCGAGACATAGTACAAGGGGAAAACTAACCTAGATGGAATATATTACTAGCTTAGAGTCGATGTTGGGGATGTTACCTTCCCTTCTACTTGGCTCGGAAGTCTCTTCGAGTGGATCTGTTTGGCTTCGTGTGTTGGTTGTTCGTCTAGGTTGTGTTCCTCTCTCTCCGCAGGGTCCTCTGGTTCTTTTTATAGTGAGTATCCCATGTTGGGCACAGATCTTTTTTAAATAAAACTTCTATCATCCTTAAATGTAGGATTACGTTTCCTTGTTTTAGGAGCATCTGAACACTTACAAACAATTTTTTTTATCTTTCTAGACTCCCTCTTAAATACGATGATTCAGGTATTTAGAAGACTGCTACGATACTATACACTAATAAGGTCATCGTATATCGTCGTTGCTGACATTAGCACAATTCAATTAGAACGAGCATACAAATTTGATGATTTGATTTGCTGGATGCGTTCATGCGACAACAAATGGTCGGGGAATCATCATAGGAACACGTAGAGCGTGGAATTCATCTTGGCCTCGGTGATGGCGCGGTGGAGGCGCTCCGTGGGGTGGATGGCGTCCCAGAAGGCGAACTTGCCGGCGTCCGCGCGCGTCAGCGGGCTCCGCGCGTTGCACAGGTAGCCCATCTCGAACAGCCCCGTCGCGCCGCAGCACCCGGCCTCCACGTTCTCGAAACCGTACGACGCGGGGTGCTCGAGTGCGTCGCTTACGGCGCCGTACACGTCGCCGTAGACGATCCTCGCGCCGCCGCCGTCGCCGAGCTCGCCGTTGAGCCGGGTGATCATGGCGCGGAGGCCGGCGTTGAAGCCCTCAGCGACGGCGTTGTACTCCTCCGTGCACGCGCCCACGGTGGCCGGCCGCGCGCTGCTCTCCATCGGGAGGCAGCCCGTTCAGGTCGATCTTGCGCGCGCGCAAACGACTCCGCGACGCCGAGCAGGTAGTCGCCGTACGCCGCGGCTGTAGGAGCTGAATCTCACAGCTCCCGTTCTCTCTCTCTGTTGTTTCTCTCAAACACATACGAGTACAGAAGAGAACACACGCACAAAGCAAGGAAGAAGAAACACACTAATTTGGCGACGTCCTGTCTCACACAGGCAACGTTTTCTCTTTCTCTATTTCCTTCATCAAACGAACATGCTTACAATACTTTAAGTAGCCAGCACACACAAACGTTATCGGAGTAACAAACTTGCGCACTACTCAGCTAACCACTTTCTTCGTCATGATCCACACGACCAGGGCAGAGTCTCACAACCAACTCCACTACTCGATCGTGCACACATGCATTGACTGGCTAACTCTTAGCACATGCAGGCTATTACACGCACGTAATGGACAAATCCAACCTGCATGCAAGACTAATGGCCGTTGTCCATGCTGATCACCATGCAACTAATGCAACACAACTAATGCGTACACACTCGTGATAAGATTAGTTTCAACATTCTCCCCCCTAATCTTGGCATGTCTACTTGTCGACTCACGGCGCCGATGACTCGGACACGCACACATTGCTGCTAGCTTCGTTACTATTTAATCCTGACCGATTCACTCGGCTAACTCTCGTGCAGGCCATTGGCTTCAGAATTTGCATGCACCACCGTTTCACACGGCAATGCCAGCTTCACGCGGCACCTCGGACTCTCTCCATGCATGCTCTCCTGGCTGAAACCACCAGCTCGTACGCATCACACATATCTCTGCACACCCTATACAAACACGCTACTACATGCAAGAATGAAATAAACATGTAGATACAGATAAATATCAAGATTAGTTCCAACAGCGGCGGCGGGGTACTCCGCCGAGCACCCGCGCGGCACGGCGTAGTAGTTCTCGAGGAAGTCGTTGGTGCCCATGCTGACGATGTAGAGCGCATCCGCGAGCGTCTCCTGCGCCTTGTCGCCCTGGAAGCTCCTGAGCTTGGCCGTGTACTCCTTGAAGTAATCCAATTCCTTCCAAATGGAGAGCACGGACTGCACGCGGACATCCAACTTCGTGTAAGCCAAGAGCACATGTATAATTGAAACAATAATGCTATTCTTACTCGAAACTTCTATAAAAGTTTTACTTACAATGTTGCTAACGCGGAGCGAGTAATGAGCCCAAGGGCACATGTATAATTGAAACAATAATGCTATCTTACTCAAAAGTTTTATAGAAGTTTTAGGGCATCTCCAATAGAGTGATGTTAGCCTTCTCTTAGAGGTGCCACATATGATTTTTATTGAGTTGAAAGAGAGAGAGAAGAAAGAGAATATTGCCTTCTCTTAGTAAAGAGATCAGAGATCACTATTTTCTCCATTGTACAATATGTCTTCTCTTAGACTCATATTTTCTAGTTTAATTTTAATCTATATTCATGCATGCATTAATTGTTAGAGATGACATTAAGGAATAATCTATTGTATAATATGTTTTTGTTGTTATCTCTAAATGACGTAGAAGGCATAAAAAAAAACTATCTTCTCTACTATTGGAGATGCCCTTATTTACATTGTTGCTGACGTAGAGAAAAAATTAATTTGTTTAAATCATAAATCTTATTTTAGTGTATTTTTTTTTGCTATCTACGTCATTAGTCTGTTTCTAATTGTAGCATTACTCTAGTCAGTGCGATGGCTTACAAAAAGATTGGACGTGGCATTGTCGTAGCGTGCGCCCGCGGAGGCGGAGCAGGCACCGGCGACGAGGTTACTCATGCTTGCGCTTGGGTCGAGGTAGGGCGGCACGAGCGGCGGCAGCCCGAACGCCTCGGAGATGAAGTCGACGGCGAGGCGGCCGTTGGAAAAGCGGCCCGTGGGGTGGCCCAGCTGGAGGTCACGGCCGTAGGGCGCGAAGTCGCTCTTGATGACCGTGGAGATGTAGTTGTTGTTGCCCGTGTCGACCGTCGAGTCGCCGAACACGATGAGCGCCGGGACCTTGGCAGCCGCCGGCTCGCCGGAGAGGATGCACAGCTGCAGGAAGATGATGGCCAGATAATACCACGAAGACATGTCCGTGTACAGCGCTACAGCATATAGTTTTGGCGGATTACTACTTATCCTGAGGTGTTCTTGGTAGAGCGCACACAACTCTTGGCCGGACGGGTCGCGTCGCGGTGCCCTTTTCATCTTTCCTCGTTTGTGCCTTTCGGGGAGTCGGGCGAGCTACCGGAGACCGAGAGGGCTGATCAGGTTCAGGCCAACAACTCAGGGAAGCCACTGCTAGCTAGTACATGTAAGCTTTCCATCTCGGTGGACAAAAAATGAACGGAAAGGATGCGGAGCCTGTCAGACAACCTGTGGGCCACCCTGGTCGGCAGTAGCAGATCAGGAACGATCATCTACAGCCATAGATCAGAACACAACGGAAATTGATCCGAGCCGTTCGTCACGCTCTGGCTCACAGGTCTCGTGTCATCAACCAAGCTAAAGTGCTTACCTCCTTATTAGTCAAGGATGCAACGGTACGATCCTATAGAACAGATCCTGTTCAAGTAAGGTCGTGACATATGTTGCCGGGTTTGCTTATTTATATCGGTGGTATCTTATTTAAACCACCGGGGTGGTACTATCTTGCTAAACTCCAGCCTTCCGGCGATTTAGCACTTCGTATTGGGCCATGTCTTGTATAGGTAACGGCTTCGTGAACGGGCTGAGATAAAAAGCCCAGCACAGAACAAGCTACATCACCGAGGCCGCAGCAACGCTTCCAACCGCCGCTCCGAGGCCCCGACTCATCGGAGACCTCCCCGCCGGTGGCGATGGTTCCGCAGGGCCAGAGCAGCTCCCTGCAGCGCCTCCACCACGTAGAGAAGGTTGCCTGCCCAGCGCATCCTCCTCTTTACCTTTGGTGTCCGTTTGTATAGATATTCGGTTCTTGAATCTTGATGCGGCGTCGTGTTCGTTTGTGCCTGTGCAGCGGATAGTGCGGGTGGTGGAGCTGGCGGGGGCGGTGATGGAGGAGCTGGGAAACTCCCAGGGCCCCCGCGCGGACGCCGTCGCCGCCCACTGCCGCGAGTTCATGCTCTCTATGAAGGTAGTCACCCACCTCCATCCAAACCCTCACCGCCCTTAGATCTTTTGGTCCCTTGCCTCTGGCATTTGGAACCCACGGCAGACAGAAATTAGATAGGGAATTTCGAAAAAGGTCGGCAGACGAGAAGCCAAAGCACTGGTTGTTGACTACTCCCTTCGGAGAGAGTTGAAATTATGTTTTGGTGTAGCTGTTTACGCTCATTGGTTGCTACAAGCAATCTCCATGGTCTACTATTAACGAAACGTCCGTGACTATGTGTTTGCGGTTTGCTTCATTCGCTTGCTCATGGATTACTCTCCCTGTGTCAATGGAGGAATGAGCTGCTTTCTGAGGTTCCTGCCAATATAGAATATATAATGCAATCTGAATTTTTCAGTATCATTATATATTTTATTACCTTGTTATTTTCGTGCGTTACCCTATTTGTTTTGATATGATCTTATTGCTGTTTGGTTGCTAGAGTGCTAGTGTCCGAACCTGTATGTAAATGATATTGCAGTAAGTTCCATGTGCTGATTCTATTTTTAGTTTCCATGAAAGCACTGGTAGATATAGTTTTAGATGCTCGACTATTGTTTTCACTGTCTTCCTATATCGTACTGAAATTTGGAACCTATGCTGACCTAAACAATTGCTTATGTTCCTCTCAATAGATGGCTAGTAGCAATATTCTGGTTTGTAATGTGGGCTGGTTGGTGGGCTGCTGACGTGAGATCAGGAATTTTTGGCAACTGATTGCTAAGGGTCTCATGTAAAAGTATGCTCTGTCCCCATGTTAATTACCTTCCTCTTCCTTCCACCAAAATACTAGCCAAATTTGTTAACTGATTTAAAATATATATTCATGTGCCTTTCTCGGTATTGATTTTTCATTTAAGACACAATATATTTGCCATGAACCACGCGTGATAAATTCATTGATATTGTGGTTGGACCAGGAAATTCAAACAACATTGCGTGAGGAAATCAAAAGTGCTTGCGAGTATCGTCCATTTGAGAAGTGTGATTACAGTGCAAGGATTGCTAATGAGATTTGTTGCAAGAAGCTGGAGTATGTAATTGAGAAGATGGATGCCATGCAACAGAACATTGAGCAAAGCACTAATGAAGTTTAACAGGAGAGCTGGTTACCTACTGGTGAGTGCCAAAGCATCATGTGATTTCCTCACTCGAATTCCTTATATTCTGTTCTTACTATTGCTACTTCATGTGTTCCGTTGTTTAATTGATTTTACTAAATGTGGTATAGATGAGTGTAAATTGCAATATTCTTTCTATGGATATGTTTCTAATATAGTGGCATTACACATTACATGGCTAATGTAGTAACCTAACCATTTTTTACTCAAACGTTTATGGCTTATCCTCATTTTACTCTGTGGACATCAGAAATCTTGTCGTACTTTTTCCTACGTACAAAAGAGTAAAATAGTTTGTTTGTTCGTTTATCATATTTCCAAAGAATTATTATTCGCTACTCATCCTTAAAGAACTATATATGCTGTCTGAATTTCTTTCAGGGTTAGCAGCAGCACAGATGTGAATGAGTGGTTTATATGAGGAATGCTTAACTGTTGATGAAGCTTTCATTAGCTTGCAAATGCGCAATGCTTTGTTCAACTCCGAGAGTGTAATTTATGTTTGACTTAGGCCGTTGTTGCATGTAACCACTTCAGTCCTGTAGAAAGACAGCTGCCTGCTAAATTCACACTACCTAGAGGCTTGAAATGTGGTGGGACAAAAACTGAATCCTTGATGCTTGTCAATTCTGATGAAAAAACGTAGGGAACATCTCTCCGTGAAGCAGTGGATTGATAGCTTCATCTTTAGAACTCAGAACGAACCAGTGTTGCACTAATCTGTTGTAGGCTAGTAATATTATTATTTTTCTGCATTTGATGAATGTTGATGCATATAATAGTGGATCTGATTAGTGGTGGTGCTATTTAGTTGTTTCTTTTTTCTTGCACCATAGATGTTATTTCTACTTATGTTCGGAAATCCAGTACATACTCCAGTTTTTACCTGTCGCAAATAATGTGTTATGGTTTACCCTATTATTAGTAGTAAGAAAGAGGAAAAATAAAAAAGGATGGTGACGGTTCTGAGTCTGCAACAAATTTGATACATATTTGGTTTTATAAACAGTCCAGACTACTAAGAAAATTTGAAAATGGAAAAATGCATCTCTGATAGAACGTTGGGTGTCTCGATCTTTTGATGAGAACAATAACTATTGATTTGTGGAGACGATTTTGATGCTCCGACCACACCATGCGGCGATGATGCATCTTAGCAATCGCTAAACCAACTCTGATAGTTTATTGACGATGCTGAAACACGGCCAAATTGAACACAAGGTTCTAATCCTTGTGAACAATTGAATAGCAAGCAAAAATTATGATAAAGCAATTTGAAATTATAAGTGTGGATGAAAAACAAGATAAATTGAGATTCCGAAAAACGCTTTTGATTTAGTCATTAGACACAAACAAAGATGCACGAAGTTGCAATGTAACGAACTCTTAACTAAATAAAGTCAAAACTAAAGAGAGTGTCCTAGAGGGTATATAAAGAAAGAAGGTGGCAGCCAGGGGGGGTGGGCGCACGCCCCTAGGTCATACAAAGCACGTGGCCTTAAATGGAGGCGGCGTAGCACCTTTGAACTTTGTTTCAAAAACAGCCTCGGACTATTTTGACAATTACGGCGTGCTTATAAGGAATTTGAAGATGGAGTCAGATTCATTAGAAAGTGTACGAGATAAAGTTTCCACAGAGTCGAAGATCACCCAAAGCAGAGTCTGCATGCCCGAGATATAGATGTTTGAAGGGGTTGTCTCAGCAATCCAAATTAGAGTTTAGAACTTTTGAAACTTGATCTTTAGCTCTTCTTGGCTAAAGGTGATGTGGAAAACCTTCTTGTGCAATACCAATGCATGTAATCTATGGTTGTAGTCACATAAACTTCATTCCCTCCTCCTCTCGAGAGCTTGGTCTTGAAAAGGTTGAGCAAACAACGAATTTGCTAAATGGTAGTCGACTGTTAATTTTACTCTTCTAATCGATTTCTGACTTATTGGACAACCTCTTTTGGTTTGCTTCTCTATGTATGAGACCACACACCTCCTCCTCTCTTTCCCTGTTGAGGTCATTCTGCTACTGTCGGTAAGGTTAAGTTTCAAGTTTGGGGAGGGGGGTAGGGTAATTCTTGGTGGCCCTCAAGCTTACCGGGACTGTAGGAGGCCGATTGGCGGTAGAAGTGGCTACAGGAGGGTGACGAGGGACCGCTTGCCAGGACACATAGGTCAACGTTGGAGGAAGAAGAAGCAACCACGGTGGGAGCCACCGGGGACGGGGAAGAACGAAGTGGCTGGTGATGACTGGAGAGGAGGATTTAGCGTTCGTAGAGCAAGTGAAGGTAGAGGAAGTAGTGACATGGTGGCGCTGCCTCGTCGGCGCTTGTTGCCAACGTGGGTAGTGGCGCACGGGGAGGACCAGGTGGAGGATAAAGTGAGAGTGTATGGGTGTTGTATGTTGTTGTACAATTTACATGATTATGAAGTAGTCTGAGCTTTTGGGTCTTCATTCAATGGTTTAGAAGTGACCAAAAGGGAACAATTAGCGCTAAATAGACATAAAAAACAAATGATAACCTTGTTAATTATTATCTTTGAAAAAAAATCGCAATTTGATTATATAAAAATGTAAAACAGGTTTTATCCCACTAAAATAATGGCACTTCCCTCCAAAATTGACGAATAAATAAGAGGATAAGCCAAGCCACTCCCTCCTTCATCCGCCTCATCCAAAACCAAGTACTAAAACGAAGAGAGCGCAGCAACCATCAGAGCCCGCTAATCGAAGGCCAGAGCCATGGCCGCCCCTAGCAGTGCTTCTCTGCTGAGCACCCTGCTCCAGCTCCCCCTGGCGCCGTTCTCCGGGAAGAGCTCCCCGCCGTCGGTGGCCCACGTAGCCTCCCACCGCGCGCCGGCGGCCGTGCTCGCCGCGAAGGGCTACAACGTGCAGATCGTGGTGGACGAGAACGAGGGGGAGGACTCCATCTTCCGGCGGTTCCGGCGGGAGGTGATGAAGGCTGGCCTGCTCCAGGAGATCAAGCGCCGCCGGCGGTACGAGAGCAAGAAGGACGAGAAGATCCGCAAGGCCCGCGAGGCCGGCCGCCGCAACCGCCGCAGGTAAACGTCGTAACATATTACGCTGCTTTTTCGTGATGCTGTAGGTAAATTGAGATGTTTGAGAATAGTCTCGTGCCCCTCGGTGGAAAACTTGCTGAGCCATTTTCTTGTATGTCGAGATTGTGCAGTATTTGATCATTTTAACATTTCATAGTTGCAACTTAACGGATTACTGGGTTCAGACAGTGTTCGTGGTGAGACAGGTGAATGCAGGATGAACTTGAACTCGTTCATTGGTGATAGTTATTCACAGAAAGTGGTTAGCGAAGTTGATTGAGCTATTGTCTGTCTGGGTGGTAGCAGCAGGACTGATGCAGAAACGTTGCTTCGGGCCATTTCATTGCACTGCATTGGAGTTAGTTTTGTTGGTGTTGGACTGGGAATGATTAGATGTTGATTGGGCTTGTGTACTGATATCCTTGGGAAACATAGACTTTACCATGAATGAAAATTCAGGTTGAATGATCTGTGCAAATGCTAGAATCCTCAACTTTTGGGCTGTGCACTGCCACTCCCAAATGTTCTTTTGTTGTGATAACGCAAACTTAAGGACAGGTCTACTTTCCTTTATTAACGTACAAATTGTGTGTGTCAAATTTTTTTGCAGGCGTATGATGGATGATCGTAGGTTCCCAGAAGACGAGGGAGACTCAGATGCTGTGAGAAGTCGTCGTGATGAGGATGACGACAACTGGGAAGTTAACGGTATTCTGTGAATGGAACAATGGAATTCATAACCATTTAGATGCACAGCTTCGTCAATTTGAGCTCTTTTTCCCACTGCAACGCGCAAACAATATGAGTTATCAGCTTACTTTTCCCCTTCAGTTGTACTATTTCAATGTACTAAATCTTAGCTAATGCGACGTCCCTTTCATTTACTTCCTTTTCAAGAAATAATGTTAAGCATATAACTATCAAATGTTTCAAGCTGATGACTCCTCCGACTGGAAAGTGAAAACTAGGCAGGTTCTGCATATGGTAGATTGCAAATTATAGTGAAAACTAGCCCAATCTTGGTGCATCACCTACTGCAGTAGAAACTTCTGTTCCACCTGTTTATTCGCTAGAGTTCCAACAAAAGTTTGCTGAGTCGATCCAAGCATATTAATTCAAGAGTAAATAAACAATGAAACTGTGCATCTATCTTTCTACTAGAGAGTTCGCGAACTTGCAAAGTGGGTGCATCTAGGCCATTGAACTATGAAACTATGCATCTATGTCAATGAATCTGTTAAACCGAGCGAGAGATGTGCAAAAAGGGTTCTGTAAGCTGATATAATCCGCGTCAAAGTTGCATGCGCAAGAAGGAAAAGTGAATGAGAAGAAAGTAACCGGAGTACAACAATTTTTTCTGTATCTGAAGAACGGAGGAAACGAGAAAAATTGAGGGTATGTTTGGTTTGTAGTTACATTTGACCAAACCTTAGGCTGACAAGTTTGCCAAGTGTTTGATTACAGCTATAGTTGTGGCATGCCACACTTTTCTAGCCTCTTACCTCATCTGTGGTAGAATCATTTGCTAGCTAACTTTTGCCACAAGTGTGCAAGCTAAATTAGTTGCCACAAAAACTGTGACTTGACACATTTGCGGCACAAAAGCATGGTAGAGTGTGGAGGATAACAAAATTTGCCCAGAACGAGAAAAAAGAAAGGATGCCATGTCAACGGCACATATGCATCTTGCAGCCTTGTAAAACCTTTTTTGGACCTCTCTTGCTGGGTTTAACAATTGGTGAGATCCAAGGCAGTTGTTTTGAAGGCTCACAGTTTCCACATTAATCCGTCAAAGAAATGAATATTTTTATTAAAAAGCCTCTAACATAGAAAAAGTCTAGACCGTTTATGTTCATGGGGTAACATCATAGCGACGCAGATTGACCATGAGAAAACGAGAGGAAGCAAGACTACTTATCTAGGTGGTATCAGATTACAACGTAGATTGATCAAATAGGGATACTACACAGCTCTACGACAAATATGACCATGTCTTTCATCTGCATTAGAGTTGTGTATCAAATACATAGTGATCTCTAGCCGCGCGTGGAATTAGCCTAGTTTACTCATATTCCAAGGATTATTAGGAGCTTCGTCTTGGCGTCCTAGCATGCATATTCTCGGAACAGCTGCTTAACACGCGGTCCCCAGCGCAACCGTGGAGACGGAGCCCAGCCACACACATGGGCGCAACGGCACAACGGCCGCAACCAACCAACCTTCTTGGCTAAATCCGGCGCTCCGTCGCCGCCTTTTAAACCGCGCGCCACCACCTCCTCTCTCCCTCGCAAAAACTCCAGCGAAGGAGAAAAGAAACGTACGCACGCACGCTCCACACCTCCTAACAGCACCCGCATACCGATCGATCACGGTCATCATGGCCGCGTCCACGCGCGCTAGGCTGCTCGCCGCGGTGCTCGCGAGCATGCTGCTCGTCAGGCCTGCCGGCGCCGATGGCGACGCGGCGGCGGCCCCCGCCCCCGAGGCCAGCGCCGGGTGCAACCCGCTCCTCGACAAGACGTGCAAGCCGGGAGACCCCAAGGCACCGAAGAACCAGGAGGAGGACGGCTTCGGCGCGAGGCTGCCTTCCCTGCCGTCCCTGCCTTTGCCGGGCCTCGGCAAGGTCGACCGCGACGGCGACGGCGACATCGACGAGGACGACGAGCTGCCGTCGTTCGACACCCACATGACCATCCTTGGCCACTGAATTGATGGAAAGGTTCGAAGGACGATCCGAGCCTGACTAATTAAGCGCATGGTTGGTTGGTTGTATCTTCTTGCATTTGCATTGCTTGTTGCTGCACGCGAAAAGGGAAAAGAAGGAAGTGAGAGTGAGCGTGTCATGATCAATTGTTTCAATTCTCTAAATTCTAATCACTGTTAATATCGTCACTGTTAAGGAACCAGGTTCTAAATTCTAATCGATTTGACACATTTTGTTCTTCCTGCTGTTGTTCAAGAGGATGATATAGTGTGATTTTCGGATATGTTTAGTCATATGTCATAACTTGCCACATCTAATTTTGTCAGCTTTAATCTTCTTAGTTCAGTGTTCGGTTCTTCGTCTGATTTGTAATATGCCACACTTTTTGTCACAGGTAAATTGTGGCATTAATTTGTCGGCCACATTCAGTATGACATGCCACAAGTTGGTTAATTCAGATGTGGCAACTTGTGGTACCCAATTAAGTATGTCCATTTTCTCTCTTTTCTCTTTTGAGCTGATTTGAATTTCCCAACCCAAAAGAACCCCTTGTACGTACATAAATCAGGAAATGTGCGCAATGAACCGAAAATGCGGCCTACCATGCCCCACGCACCTGCGCGTCAACCCAGCAAGTTTCGGCTCCTCACGTTGCCACAATCCACTCCGGGAGTTGCAGGCGCCCAAGCCTCGCGCGCGGGTGAGCTGAGTCGAGCGCGCGTCCGCTCCGCACAGTTTCGACCAAGAAACTACACCACCTGAAAAGCGATCACTTTGCAGGGAGCATGCATGTGCATGGGAGCTTGCAGACGAAGGAAAAATTGCTCCCTGCTGAGTTCTAATGCCAAGTTTAGCTCCCATTAAAAGTTTAAATATAAAAATATCATCAGGACGCTCTCGACAGCTGCCATGTGGAGATATCACGTCTAGACGCTGCGACAACTGCGTAATCGCGGCCTCCACCCGCGATTGGCTACGGAACCCACTGCGCCGCCGCGACGGCACATGCGTCATGCACTCGGGCCGCGATGGCCTCGGTTCGCGTGCGTCCGCCGGACAGCGCGGGTATATGCGATGGGGCCTGTGGCTCCAAGTCCTGCGGCTGTGATTTCTGTGTCGTCACGTCTGGGAGCTGCGATGGGGGCCTATGGTGTTGCTTTCCATGCGGTCGTTAGCTGCGCCGATTGGTTGTTGCTTGAGCTGGCTGAAACAGATGACATATGCATACATGCATTGATATACGAGCCACGCTTCACAGTCACGTTTTAACTCTTCATTTTCTTGAATGGTATGTAGACGTGACATATAACTTGGTGGCCTCATGTTCTTTTGTCTTGTTACTCCTCTTACGGATGCGCATCTCTAACCATTGCAAAGTAATTGTCCTAGAATAATAGCAATTTTAACTTCGTAATTTTATATAAGACATGTGCAAGACAGCCAATATAGAGAAACAGAAACATACGATGCGCTTTTATGCTTTTCGACATATGGAACCGCTACGTCCGCTGTTGTCCATATTCTTTATTCCAAATTTCATTGCAGCATTCATATTTAATGTGCTAGCCTTCTCAAGTCCAAATCTCTCCGCCTACAAGATTATGAAAATTAAGCAATATATGACAGCATGTAGTATAGAAATAATCTTTCAAGCAATTAATACAATAAGCATGCATGATATACCAAATATTGTTGTGTCTCCACAATTAGTCGTCAACCCCCTCGATTTTGTGCAACATCATTACATTTCAAGCGTGATTCTTGCCCTAACCTTCTTTTGTTCTTGTACTCTCTCGAGCACCAATAATTGCATAATAAAGGCCATGCATGTTCCCTGCTCCACTCTATCCGGCTTTCCAAATACTGATCATATTCAAGTTTTTGTGGACACGCAATTTTTCATCAATAAGCTTTCCTTGATTCTCGTAGCATAACTTCACATCATCCACATGGACCTGATACATGATATCCTTCACTTCTTTCTTTGCATATTTTTAAAAAAACTCGGTCAGCCTCATCCTCCACCTGATCAGCCTGTTCCTCCTCATTCGATGAACCTTCAACAGATCCTACATGTGCAAACATTCGCAATTCCGATGTGGACTCCAACATTTCCAAATTTACTAGAAAACAAATTATACTCACCCATAACAGATTCTTCATGCGATCTGCAGCCGTCTATTTAGTCTCATTTTCAGTATCCTTGTGATAATAGTCATCCCATTCCAAAGGAGGATGGAAAATGTCATTACTATCATCATCCTTTTCCTCAATTCTGCCCGAGTATTCTCACTTGAGAATAACTCCAAGTTGAGTAGTATATTTATAGTTGGTGGAGTGGTAGTCACGTATTGTACCTAAATTGCCTACACATACAAGTTTCAGATTTCAGTTCAGTTCATGATTTCTCATAATTTTGAGAAGGAAATGACACATACAAGTTTCAGATTACAACTTAGATAATTGTGTGACTTCTAGCTTCTTCTATAGCATATAGTGATTAAAAAGCACATTAATGACAAAACATATGCTTGGTAATGTTGAGGCAAAAAAACAACACTGAAAGATATCAAGGTTATATAAGCACATACCTATCACCATTAGATATAAGGCCAACCTTGTGACCACGATGAGCAATTTTAAGTTCTGTGGTAGCCCTCCTCTTCCTCTTGAAACCATTTTAAATGGTTATCTTGTTATTCTTATTCGATGACAAACGCCGCCCTCGACTTGTGCCACTTTCCTTTGTTCTTCAATTGCAAATGGAGCGAAGGGCAATCACAAATTTCAGCTAGGTCTTGTCTTGCCTTCACATTATCTTTCGTTTTGTTAGCTATGTCAAAGCATGTGTTAAATATAGCTTCAGCTACATTCCTTTCATTGTGCATAACATCAATGTTGTGTTGCAAGTTGAACTTTTGGAAGTAAGGAAGCTGCCAAAGGCAACTTATGTGAGTCCAATTGTGAACCGTATTGTAGCCTTTAGTGTCACGTACATGGGTGTTCATGTGAGCTCAGACTTCTTCTCCTGTTAAACACACCGGTGGTCCCTCAACCACTATCGTGTTGTTTCAAAAGGAATAGGCTTGAGTTCTAAATTCATGGTTTGTAGGTAGAAAGTGCCTACGGCAGTCAAACCAACAAGCCTTGTACCTATGTGGGAGTTGAAATTATTTTGAATCACTCATGCATTCTGGATATGCTAGCCCACCATGGGTGCTCCGCAGCAAACATACGAAGGGTATGGAAATCATGGACTGACCACAAAAATGCCACCCTCATTGTAAAAGTCTGCATGAGAGAAACATTCTATGTTTCAGACCCTCCCACAACTCCATTAGTTCATCGACTAAAGGTTGTATTAGGACACCAAGATTCTTTATAAGATGTTCAGGACCAGGGATACAAGGCTAATGAATATGAACTCTGGCCTCAAGATAATGCCGGGTGGAAGGTTTGAAGGAGCTATGAACACTAGCCAGCATGTGAAAGGAGCAGCGCCCAGTTGTATGGTGTAAAACCATCAGTGGCTATGACGAAGTCGAACATTTGTAGGATCACTTCTGAAGTCTGGAAAGTCCCCATCAAACCTTGCCAAGGTTCACCATCACATGGGTGTACCATCTTGTTAGAGTTGGATCGAGAGTGTGACTGCATCAGTTTTCTTGTCTCCTCATGTGCATATAGCCTTTATAGACAATCTTTAATGGGGAGATACCGCAACACTTTGCGAGGGACTTTTTTCTCGCCTTCCTCATAGCGAGATGTTCCACAACAGTCACAATTCTCCTTATGTTCGTCATCCTTGTAGTACAACATGCAATTGTTTTTGCACACATCAATCTTCACATATGGCATACTAATGCCATCCAAGAGTTTCTTGGAATGATTGACATCCAATTTACACTCCGCAAGCATAAGTTCATGTGATTTGCAGACAACATCATAATGGGAAATTTACATGTTGTATTGGGATATCATAGCTAGCAAATGAGATACAACAGAAAGACGCGAGTGTGTTATGCCCTCATGGACCATTTCATCAGCACTACTGACCATCCTATAGAAATCCTTGGGAGAAGAGGTTGGCTCTTTATCAATTGGTAGAGGATGGTTACCACCAAGGTCAGCTAACATGTTATCCATCTGCAGCGCCATCATATCCCTCATGATTTACTGAAGGGGTAGATCCATCGTGCCTAACAACAAGGCTCTCACCATGTGTTATCCATGCTTCATAGTTTGCCTTAAACCCATATTTATACAAGTGCAGCTCTACAACGTCTCTTTTGTGCTTAAAATAGTTTTGACACATACCACGTGGACACTTAATGGTACATTTTCAGCTACAGCAGGCAAAGAGAAGGCAACGTTTATGAAGTTGTGATTTGATCAGGCCATTCATTAGAAGGAGCTTTGCCATACTGCCAACCACTATACATCCATGACCGGTCCGCCATTTAAAAAGTTTTGTTTTTAAAATTGTCAATGTCATTTATTTGATTGAATCATGTCAGCACAACTCATGTGATCTACGAAGGAAACCACTAATAAATATATACAATTATATGCCAACATATATACTAGGCAGGCCACACACAATGACAAAACCAACATTGAATACATTTAAAAATATGCACCTAGAAAACATAAATAAGAAAAGTATTGAAAAATGATAACCTCTCAAACAATACAATACTAACATATCTAGATAATAACGCTGCTCAAACTATCCAAATAACAAAAGCAATAAGGAAAATATTGAACAATTGACCAAAATCAGCACAATATAATATTTACGAGACAATAACTCCATACACAATCAACACAGGAGATAGCATGTACATAAAGTTGTTTATTAAGAGAGCTATTTAAGAGGTAGAAGTTCAAGTAGAGCTCAACGAAAGCTTGTTCAAGTTGTGAATCGGTAAGTGGCATCAAGAGATTGGCAGGAACATGGAATCACCACCCATAAAGTTGCATCTAAAACAATGGAACCTTCAAAGCTATGTGATTTTTCTAACCCCGTGGGAGAAAATCCAGGTAATGGAGGTAGGAAGGAAGGGGGTAGGGACCTGTTGAGCTGTGGGCTAGACCGGTTGGCGGCAGCATCTGGACATGGTCAGATGCGGGAGGCGGCTAGATGGAGACTGCTCGGCAGAAAGGGAGGCAACGGGGAGTGCCAGGCGGTGGATGCCATGGCAAAGTGGGAGGCGGCGGGGAGGGCCATCTAGGGTTGGAGATGGAGGTCAATGTCACATGCAGCAGAGAGGGCCATCTGGGAGGTAGAGGCAATGGCGTCTAGTCATGGTCAGATGCAAAGGCAACGTCTGCTCGGCGGAGAGGGAGGCGACAGTGAGCGCCAGTCGGTGGATGCGCTCGCACAGCAGGGAGCGGGAGGCGGTGGGAGGTGGAGCCGGCAGGGAGGCTAGGAGGTGGAGGTAGGTAGATGCGACGGGAAGAGGGTCGGACACAGAGGGGAGCTAGGGCAGGCCAGAAAGGAGGTGGTGGGGAGAAGGCCAGCCTGGAGGAGGCGGCAGGGATAGAGAGATGGGTGGAGAATAGAATTGGGGATTTAGGGGCTGTGAGGTTTAGTTTTTCTTTTCCTCTAAATATTGGCTGCCTCCGTCTATTTTTAGTGTGGGTTAGAACCGACATAAATACAACATTATCCCTATCGGTTCCCTTCTAATCCACAGAGAAATTTATTTCTATGTCAGGGCGGGATGCAATGACAAGAAAATTGATTTCTCTATGATTTTCTGTGTGAGTCGTCATTAAAATATGTAGACCGTCACTAATATTCCTGTTTGTGATAGTGGTGCAGTCTGATGCTATTAAAGTGTGAATAACGAAAAGAAAAGATTGGCCACACAAGAACTTCGGTTTCATGTCGTACTGCGATGCTGAATCCTCAATCTTACACTATATATGTGTTTGACCCTCCATTTCTACTCCGCATTCTGTTGGCCTCTTGCCACTCTGACGCTAGCTGGTGACCTCCACACGTACACTAATGTTAATTAGGGTGGTGGCCAGTGCACAAAGTGACCCGCTCACCCACAAGCAGGCCAAAAATTAACCGGTTAATTAGGAGCTAATTAACCGGTACACACGGAGTGTTCCGGTCGATGGGTTCCACCAGACCCTCGGCAGCTCCCTGTGACAAACATTCCCTTCCTGGTTAGATCTTTTTGGGACGCAAAAGCAAGAAGAAGTAGGAGTATGCAAGGAACAAACATCAACTAACAAGGATGGTGATAATAAGAAGACGGCATGAAACATGTAAACTAGCGAAGGAGAGCACTAATGTGACCAGTGCACCAAGTTACCCGCCAGTAGGAGCATAACCTACGAGGTTAGTTTAGATTTATAGTTTTTACAGTTTTTTCATTAGATTTTGATATAAATTTTGCTTTTAACAAAGGACTTTATTGCTCATGTTTATTTTAATTTCTTTGGTATGTTACACCGTTTTAATTTAATTAATAAAGTCAGTTGGACACTAGCGAAAAAAAGGCGAGGCCGCTGTCCCTGGCCCGGGCATGCGGAACCACTTTTAACGCCGCTGTCCCCGCTCTGTAGCTACGCAGGAGAAAGATTCATATACAGTTGCATTACAGAGAGATACATGCGATGTGAGTTGCATTACAGAGATACTGGGGGCATGCATGCATGGTTTATACGTACATACCTGCGAGGCTTCTTCCTAGGCGAGCCACATATTCGGCGCTCCTGCTCCCGATGGTGCATTGGGTGCCGCGTCTTCGATTTCGATCGGAGAAGAAAAGATTCTCCGCTCCTCTAATTCCTAACCGAACCGCGTCGATCGGTGCGCGCCCAATCGCTCCCCATTCCATTCGATCGTGTGTTACATGCATTTGACCCTGCTGCAACATGTACGACTGGTGTCAAATTAGTTAATCCTTTGCACGTACACTGCAGTATGCATAGATCGAGTTATCATTAATTCTTTGCATGTACCAAATTAATTAATTATTTGCACGTACCCGCTTGAGAGAGAGAAAAGCTATCATTATTCTCCTCACTAGCTACCTTCCCTCCCAATGTGCTGCTCCCCCTCCTAGCTATATTATGCCCCCTCTCTAGGCTCCCTCTCGTTGCCGAAGTAAGGCGCCATTGCATATTTGCATCAATTGTGCTGTCCATGGCCTGCATGCATGCTGCTGCTTAATAATGCTAGCCATGTAAGCATATGGATCATAGCTTTATTAGCTTATATGCTACTATATAGCTAGGGTTTTGACAGGCCGGTAGACAGGCGTGCACACGATCGAGCCCTAGTGCTACATGACTCCTCCTGCATCCCCCTGTAAAAGCTGCTTTACCTCGCCCACCACTCACTACTGCTTCCATCCTATCATGATAAGAATTGGAGTAGCTCCGAGCAGATATCGTCCCTTGATCTGATTGTCTTGCGTATGGCTAGCAAGAAGATCGGCGGCACCATGTACATAGGATTGGTCGATCACTTGTCGATCGATCTATTCATGCATGCCTTGATTTGCAAACTGGGATCGATCTAGGTTCCCTACTAGCTAAGTGCCATGTGTTTGATGATCTTTATAAGGGAGAGCTTTGTGATGAGATGAGAAAAGAGAGGAAGAAGAAACTGCCTATGGGCTATGCCTCGATGCAACGGCTGCAGGTCAGCCTGCTAGCTGCGTGATGAATTGCATGGTGGACGGGCAGAGCGATATTGGTGAGGTTCAATCAGATGATGGGGATTTATGCCGTCGTAAATCTAGTATCTGATTGAGCCGCGCCAATATCACTTCCTTCCATCATAGATCTATACACAGACACAGCTCTGCTTGCAAGGTTAGACCAGCGCCGGCATGTATGTCCTTAATTTCTTGTTACAAAGATCATTGTTCTTCGAAGTGAAAATACATTGTTTTGCCGTGAGAATCACCTCAGGCTTCTTCTGTATTTATATAGCTCACAAGATTACAGGTTGTTAGGGTTACAACAGCTGGCGTTGCCGGATATGCTACAGCGTGTTCCGGTTGTGCACGCGCATCTACAACTAACACATTCAATTGGTTAGTATGTTTCACATTCCCCCTCAATCTCATCCGGCGGCAAGATTGAGGTTGTGACGTACGCTCGAGCATCTGCTTCGTTCAAGGCTTGAGATAAGAATAGGACCCTCATATTGAGATCTCATCACAGGGTTTTAGGCAATAATTTAGTAGCATCTGTTCTTATCAGATTTATATGTCTAAGGGAAATTCTGGATTATCAGATAAGGCATCATCATGGATTATCAAGATAGTGTCAGGCTCATATCAAAAAAGAGGAGTTAGTAGTTTAGCAGAAGGATAGAAATCATGGTCAAAGATTAAGAAGTACTAAAGGAAATAAATCTGAGTAGTGATGTATATAGGTTTTGCACGTAGCAGCACACCTTAAATGATTCTCAAGAAAAATATGTCTAAAATAAATCAGTTTTTAAGCCACTTAGTCATGACAAATGGTAGCAAATGCACAACCATTGTATATTAAGTAAAGATTCTCTTAAAAATGCAGTAGTAATTACACAAGCACATTCCTACAAGGAATCATCACTCTTAGGATCACTACATTCTAGTTTATGTGTTAATTGTTGGTTGAAACATACGCAGGCACCCTTTTGATGAAGCATATGCACGTAAGCAAATAAGCATGTTAGTGTGATGTTTGATTTATGTGCTAATTCCATGCTTGAGTGTAAAGTACGTGTATACAGAGCTCAAGGTATCATAATCCTCTTGACGGAGGTCGATTATGCCATTTTGATCAGGAAGTAGTGACCAACCAATATTTTTAAATTAGCAATAAGTTCTAGCATCAGTTTCTGTACAGGGCACAAATAGCAGATTTTTATATCACAGTCATTTAATAAACAACGCAGAGCACCATGGTAAACTAAACAATCAAGTCAGTCTTAATCAATGGCCTTTAGAACCTAGTTAACCATGCTGTGAAATTAGTAGTCCCGGGAACTCGGTTTAGTATTCAAATAGAATAACCCATGTCATTAGATTAACAACTACAGGATCTCAATTAACACTATAAGCACAATTTGTCAAAACTATAGGTATATCACCAGCACCCCCATATAGTTGCAGCGCGCATGTACACACGGCTATTCAGTAGGATGTCTTGAAGCATCAATCATCAGGCCCAATCCTGGTTATCCAGCGATTAGTGATAAGGTGACCAAATCAGCCATGCACGGCAAACCCTAGCCAATCCAGCAATTAGCGATAAGGTGACCAAATCAACCATGCACGGTAACCTAGCCAAATCAGTGTAGGAGGAAGAGGAAAGGAAATTTTGCAAATACCTGCCAATCGTGCAACCACCCGCGGTTACAGTGGCGACTAAACCCATCGTCGTCCAGTGGTGGCGGCAACGAATGGAGCGGCGAGGAGCCATTAGTTTCCCATCAATGGAGGCGACCAGATGCAGAGAGACGGAGTCGAGCGAGGTGTTCGATGAGGAAGGAGCCGACGAGAGGAAGCCGGCGGAGCACTAGCTAGCTGGTGGCGGGCTGCGACGCCTAGCTGCCACCATCTCGAGCAGCGCAGTGCGGGGATGGGATGAGGGGCTTTGACCACCAGGAGGCGTGCCACCAGGCGGCACGGTGTTGTAACCATCAAGCCAAACCGAGCGCCGGACCACCAGCGCCAATCGCGGCCAACTCCAAACTCTAGCGTTCAGGGTGGTGACGGCGTCCTAATCGGGGAGGCGGCACAGTAGGGTGGAATGACTGTAGGCAGAGGAGAGGAGCATGGAGGCACGCTCAGCGGTGTTGATTAGCAACGGCATTGTCAGTAATCAAAGGCTAAGGCACCTGAGCGCTGGAGTACAAGGAAAGGCGAAGGGGATTTGTGAGAGAGACAAGAGAGGGTGTGAGGAGGCTGCTCGTGGCATGCTTTGAGTTAAGCCAACCACTGATGTGTATGTTAATGTACTAGTGTCTGAACGTGTGCATTGTTTTTCTTTTCCAATTCAAAAACTGATTTAACATAAAATGGGTGTAAAGAGTAATTTGAAATAAAATTAAGCATGTTTACAAATTCATCGAGAAAAGCAAATGTACATGTACATGTGGGTACATGAGTTAAGAATTTAGTTCAATTATCATATTTGTGCATCTCAAAAAATTCTCCAAAAATTCATAGATGTTCATCATATTATATTGTACAAACTCACAAAATTTCATGCAAAAATATAATCAAGAGTGCCCTACACAAAAAAGACAAAAAATTCAACTTATTTTTAAAACAATGTAGTAACAATTTTTTGTCTTTTTTGTGTAGGGCACTCTTGATTATATTTTTGCATGAAATTTTGTGAGTTTGTACATTATAACATGATGAACATCTATGAATTTTTGGAGAATTTTTTGAGATGCATAAATATGAGAATTGACCTAAATCCTTAACTCATGTACCCACATGTACATGTACAAAATCCACTCTCTTACAAATTCATCTTTGTTATTTTTGTGGTTAGCGCGTTAAATCTTCTAAAATAGCTATTCAAGATTTTCTAACAGAGGTAAAACCTTTTCTCTTTGAAGGTCAAATATAATGAAACTCTTATTCGATCTAATAAATATAGTTTGATAAACGAATTAATTTATGAGTTTGAGTAGTAAGAATGGATATGTTTAACTATAAGAAACTTAACACAAAAATATGCCCTAGTGTTGTTCTTTTTAAGAAAACATTGATATATTAAATTGTAATATGTAAGTGAAATTTAGCAGAAGCATGGTTGTTGCCCATAGTCTTATATATCATCATTTTCATAATTTCTAACTAGGAACTTATTTGACATATCAATAGGCATGTTGATCTTCTTAGCACATATGTTAATCAAATAAAATCATAAATAATCAACTCCTTAAACAAACATATAATTGACATATCTCTCTTTAGAAACTTAAACTTCTACCTTTCTAACTAAATCTTAATATTATATCTTGATCAAATAATAATAATTGTCTTGGTTGCTTTTCTTTATTTATTTCAAGTATCACATGGCTTTAGGTGAGAGGCGATCATTAATACATCATCATTTGTCACACCATAGTTCTCGCATCTGCATCATGTTCTGTTATGTGCTATGTGGTGTTAGTCCTCATTGGACTTCATTCACACATTTCCAGTTTGGATCAATCTTGGAGTTCTGATCGCTTGGATTGAATCTTCGGTGTGGCGGTGATCTTCTAGGTGTCTCAGGCAAGTCTAGTTCTTGTTCATATTTGATGAACAGTTTTATCATAGTATCTAGTATCTGCAATCTATGACTATGTTATCACCTGCATCAAAGAGAAAGGATGTTTTCTAATTTAACTGTTGTGAATGATCCGATGGATAGTCTTCCTTTGACTCTATTATGGCTAATAGGTGGAATCCTATTGAAGGCTATCAAGCCATTGGAAGGTGGGTTCCACAACGTATGGATTGCCTACTTGTGCTCAAGCATCATAGCGACAGCGTTGACCATATGACTCTATATGGGCAGGGCTAAGCTAAATTAATGTCATCGTAATGTCATATCTCCAGGAGTGTATCTAAAAGTAATAGAAGTTGTGGCTTTCATTTTCCTTAAAAGGCGGGCAACTCTCATGAGTGGACCTTTGCTGAAGGTTGTTTACGCAATATGCGTGATGGGTAGCTAGTGATTGGACCAGCTACACTAGCAAGGTATGACAAATGGGGTGGATGGAGGGAGTGTGCACGAGACTTGCAATATCAGACACATAAGGGCATTTGTGGGTAAAGTAAAGCACCACTACAGAGTATAAATCGTGGGATTGTCAGTCCCTGTTCCAGGCAGGAACTGCGAACATGGTGAGAACCTAGAGGGGTTCTAACAGTTAGTGAGACAAGAATATCATAGATTTTAAAATAAAACTTGACTCTCTTTTCTCGAAAATGTTTTTGAAAATCACTAGACATTGAGGACGATGGGTCCTAGTAGATGATAGTGCATTCAAGCATCTATTGATGTTACTGGACTTGTTGGGTACCTTCTATACTCATCCCCTATGTAAAATCTCATTTTTTAGTTGACTAACTTGCAGCCGTAAAAGATGTTTCACTAATCATCGAGATGAAGATGAGGGGCACCTCTGAGCCATGAGAAGAAAGATGCACTTCAAGAAACCAATCCCTAGAGAGTGTCCAGTGAAGATTGAAACATCTAGGCCATAACAACTGTGGTATCTGTTAAGAGTTGAGTTGTATTTTAATTGTAAAACTACCTTCCAGTTGTTACTTTTATCAAATCCACTACAATTGCTTCTGTTATGCTACTCTCCTGGGCAAAATGTTGGTAAATATGCTTTACCTGCACTGGGCCAAAGAGCCAGCATGCTACCAAACCTAGTGGCATGTTGGGTCGGTACAGGTGCACGCTCACATCGGGTGACTTTGCCTACTTCCAAGTTCTAAAAGGAGTTCAAAAATATTCACATATGTACATTGTTGGATGAAGTGTGAATATGCAATTTTTGGACAAAAGAAGTCTATTTACATGCTGCAATTTTGCTAAGTTATTGTTTTAATTTAAACCACAAACCTCGTATTTTTGTGTTCTAAAACGTTGCAATGCACAAATGTACATATTTTTTCACCAAATCTTGCGGCTTTGTACACCATCCAAAATATACATTATTTTTTCTAAAACACCAGGTGCATTTCGCTCTGGTTACTCTTATGTAAGTGCATCCTCCAAGGATTCTTTACTGGGCCAGAAGGCCCATACAATACTCCTTTCCAAAGTCTTCGCTCTGACATGACCATGCATCAAAGTAGGGTCACATGACACCATCAACAACCATACAGAAGGTTCATAAGTCTTTGTTTCCAAAGTTTTTTGCTCCGGCAAGACAATGCATCAAAGCAGGGCCACATGACTATCAACAACCATATCCAGCAACTATCGAAAGCGCTTAAGGAAGTGCCGCACACCTGCTTGGGCCAGCCCATTAAAGGTTTGGGTGGGTTTTTTCCTTTTTCTTTTCTTGTGTTTTTCATTTTTCATTTTTTTCTTTTCGTTGTTATGTCTATTATTTTTCTTTATTTTGTGTTTTCTTTTATTTATTTTATTTTTATTTTTATATTTTGTATTTGAATTATTTTTATTGTTTTGTCTTTTTTATATTTTTTTATGTGTTTCACCAAGGATGTTTCTTTCACATCAAATTTTGTAAAAATATTTAGTCGATAGTTTTTTTGTTTCACCAGTAAATATGATATTCGTTCCAATAGAGACTTTTTATTATTCAAACATAAGTAATTCCATCATATTCTTCTTTGGAATATGGAACAACTTTCGCAAGTTGGGTGAACATGTCTCATGAAATATATGAATATTTTTATAGATGGGAGACATATTTTTTTAAAAACTGTCCAAATGGCCAATTTTGATGAGTTGCATGGATGTTTTATTTGATATACATGAATAAATTTTGTGATCTATTGAAAAAATTTGTGTTTTGTAGCATTTTAGAAAAATATTTCTAAAATAATTTTTATTAAACATGATTTACAAAGTGTATTTTCTATTTTAAAAATAAAAACCAAAAAAGTATAAGTGAGTTAGCCGGTGAGCCAGCCTACCTAGTGTGCTGCGGGCGATGCCTCCCTAACTCCCGCTTAAGGCGGAAGATAGGACCTCCCCCGGAAAACGTCATGATCCTCTCGCCTCCAACAGCTACCTCTCCGGGCTAGACCGTGCAGTGGCTTCAAGGGGGTGGTGCTTGAGATTTCCCCTTTTCCGGGTTTTGAATGGAGACCCACGTCATTCGGACCACCGTCCAATTATTGTGACTACTGATGGAGGGGCATGCTACTCACAATTTAGAGGCAGCCATGGTTTCAGGTTTGAAGCAAATTGGTTAGAAGAAGATGAGTGTGAGAAGATGGTGATGAAGGCATGGCAGAGTGCACATATTGCTAATCATTTTAATGTATCGGTTGGCCTGAAAAGAGTAGCTAAGGAGTTAAAGTACTGGAGTATGAATACTCTGGGTGACGTGGTTCAGAGAATTAAAGTACTGAAAACTGAGCTTGAAGAGGTGAGGAGGAAAGAGATATCACAGGAGAGCGTATCCCAGGAGCTGTTTTTGAGAGAAAAACTAGACAGGCTAGAGCAACAACAAGATATATACTGGAGACAGAGAGCTCATGCAAATTGGTTAAAAGCTGGGGACAGAAATACTAGTTATTTCCATGCCTTTGCCTCTGAAAGGAGGAGGAAAAACACATTAACCAGGTTGAGGAATGATAGTGGAGTTTTGGTAGAGGGTATACAGAACCTCAAGGAGCTCATCTATGATTACTTTTCAGGCTTGTTCACTTCTACAGCTTCGGTAAGCAGTGAAGAAGTTACAAGGTATGTACACAGAAGAGTGGATCGCCGAATGAATGAAATTTTGTGTGCTGATTATACAAGGAAGAGATCAAAACTGCCATTGATGGTATTGGAGACCTGAAGGCCCCAGGTCCAGACGGGATGCCGGCAATATTTTATAAAAAATTCTGGCATGTTGTAGGGGAGGATGTCGTTGCAGAGGTACTGAATGTCCTTAGGGGAGGAGCGATGCCTCAAGGATGGAATGATACTCTGGTGGTCCTCATCCCAAAGGTAAATAGACCAGAAAAGTTAAAAGACCTGAGACCTATTAGTTTATGCAATGTCATATATAAAATTGTCTCCAAAGTAATTACAAATAGATTAAAGGTAATCCTCCCAGAAATAATCTCTTATAATCAAAGTGCTTTTATCCCGGGGAGGATGATTTCAGATAACATTCTATTGGCATATGAGCTGACTCATTTCTTACAGAATAAAAGAAGCGGGAAGAATGGATTTGCAGCTTTGAAGCTTGATATGAGCAAGGCCTATGATCGGGTGGAATGGTGTTTTCTACAAGATATGATGAGGAAGTTGGGTTTTGACAGGAGTTGAATTCGCCTGGTCATGAAGTGTGTAACGACAGTTAGATATCGAATCAAAGTCAACCATGACGCCACGGAAACTATAGTGCCAACAAGGGGGCTTCGTCAAGGTGATCCCCTGTCACCCTATCTTTTCATTATTTGTGCTGAAGGGTTCTCAGCCTTGTTACACGAAGCTGAAAGGCACAGAAGAATTGAGGGAATAAAAGTATCATATAGAGCTCCGAGTGTTAACCATCTTCTTTTTGCAGACGACTCCTTGCTAATGCTTAAAGCTGTAAGAAGCAATGCTCAAGAAGTGGATCGGATTCTGAACATCTATGCAGCGTGCTCGGGCCAAGTTATCAACAAGGACAAGTCTGCGGTCATGTTCAGTAAGAATACCTCCCCCCGAGCAAAACAAGAAGTGATGAATGTTCTTCAGCTAAACAATGAAACCAGGTCAGAAAAATATTTGGGGCTACCAGTCTTTATTGGAAGATCAAAAAGCAGAGCCTTCTCATATCTTAAAGAAAGGATTTGGAGGAAAATTCAAGGTTGGAAGGAGAGAATGCTATCCTGTGCAGGAAAAGATATCCTGATTAAAGCGGTCGCACAAGCAATCCCCATCTATGCCATGGCGTGTTTTGATATAACTAAGTCTTTATGTGATCAGATAAGCTCGATAATATGCAAATATTGGTGGAGTCAAATGGATAAAGAAAATAAAATCCACTGGATCAGCTGGGAGAATCTTGTCCGGCCAAAGAGGGAAGGTGGACTGGGGTTTAGAGATCTCCACTTTTTCAACCTTGCGATGTTGGCAAGACAGGCATGGAGGCTCATCCAAAATCCTAGCTCACTATGTGCGCAAGTACTAGCGGCGAAATACTACCCTCATGGGCAAATTTTAAAGGCTGCAGAAATGAGAAGTATGTCATATTCCTGGCGAAGTATTTTGAAGGGGATCAAAGTGCTTAAGGAAGGTGTTATTTGGCGAGTTGGAAATAGCCAAAACATTGACATCTGGAAGGACCCATGGATACCAAGAAACTCAACCAGGAGGCCAATTACTGCAAAAGGCAGGAATATGCTACTTCAGAAAGTTGCGGATCTCATAAATCCAGTGTTGGGAAGATGGGATGAAGAGCTGATCCACCAAACCTTTTGTGAGGACGATGCTAATCTGATTTTGCAACTACCAGTCAATGATTCAACTGAAGATAAATTAGTTTGGCACTATGACAAGAAGGGGCATTTTCTCAGTAAAGTCAGCATACAAGATTGCAATGAACTCTACAGCCAATAGAGCAGCAGTTGGAGCTCAAGCATGCTCAAGCAGTACAGTAAGTAATCCTAGTTTTGAATGGAAGAAAGTATGGAAGATTCCTTTACCTAACAAGATTTGGATCTTTATATGGAGACTAGCACATCATAGCTTGCCCTGGAGTCAAAATCTTAGAAGGAGAGGAGTGGAAATCAACCCCAGATGCCCTGTTTGTCTCCGGATAGATGAGGACGGGGGCCCACTGTTTTTTCAAATGCAAACAAGTGAAGAGAATATGGAGGGCAATGCAGATGGAAGACATTAGACTATCTCTTGTTTGCTGCTCCAACCCCCAGGATGTCTTGATGGAGATTTTTAAATTGAAGGAAGAGGAAGCTGCTAAAATTTGTATTCTGCTTTGGTTATGGTGGCATCAACGCAACAAAGCAAATGCGAGTGAATATATTAGAAGTTGTGATGTGTTAATGAATTCGATTAATATGCATCATGAGGAATTTTTGCAGGTGATGAAGAGGAACTCATATACTGCTAGAAATGCAGCGCCACAACTGAAATGGTCTTCACCCCCACCGAACTACCTGAAAATAAATGTTGATGCTGCTTTCAGGAAGATGATCATACTGGAGGCTGGGGATATATCATCCGCAATCCAGAGGGCGAAGCAGAGGCTGCAGGAGCAGGGAGGCTGGACCATCTAAGGGACGCTCTACAAGCTGAAAGCCTGGCGCTACTTAAAGCAATTCAAAGAACAATTGAACTGGGTTGGCAGAGCGTTATTTTGAAACTGATTCCTATGTGTTACAGCAAGCAATCGTTTCCGAGGATTATGATGATTCCACGGATGGTGTCATATTTGTGGAGGCAAAAGGTTGCTATGTTTATTTTGTAATGATGCTAAGGTTGTGTGGGTATCAAGATCCTGTAATAAAGTAGCTCATAACTTAGCGTCCCATGGCGCTGGTTTGGAATCTGGAGTCCAATGTCATTGGCTTTATAATTTTCCAGACTTTGTATCTGTTATGGTTGCCGGTGATCTTGCCGGTTTGGCTAAGTAATGGAATCGTTTTTCCTTGTTTCAAAAAAAAACAGCTACCTCTCCGCAACTTGCGATGCACAGCGCGGCGCTGCACGGAGGCGCAGCCCGGACGAGAAAAGGCGAGCACGCCTGCACGCGTGCACGCTGCCACCCGGCACCACCACCACCACCAATCCTGGAAAATTCGCCGGCTCCCCGCGGTGCTCCGCAATGCCGGGGTCCACCACCCGCTCGGCGTCCCCCGGCGCGGGCGAACACACCGACGAGCGCGACTTCGCCCTCCGCCTCGGTATCGACGACATTGCCTGCGGCCGCGCCAGCTTCTCCTACCACCTTCTTCCCGAGCCGCGCCTCCGCCTCACCGTCCGCAAGCTCGACGATTCCTACTTCGGTACCAAATCCCGTCCCCTTTTTATCAATTTCCCCGGAAGCGTTCGCGGGCGGTTTGGTTGCCCTAGATTATTAGTTCCCCATGAGATGGGGAATGGATCACGAGTTTGTGACATGGTGTGCGCCGTTGCTTGTGTAGATGTGCAAATCGCGAGTTCAGCCGTGGTGTGGGAGCTCAAGGCGGCCATTGAGGGCGTGTTCATCGCTCTCTACGATGACATGGAGAATTCTATCTCTTGGTATGGCACATATGTACACAACGATCTATTCTAGATTCGGATGCGATGATTGGGACTTGAAATTTACCAAGTTGTTTGAATTTTGTACTGTATGGCATTGTGATGCCCAATGTGAAGACTTGAAATACTCCATTCCTTTCAAAATGTCTGGAGTATTTTGACTGTCAAAATTCATGCTTTGAACAACAATTAATCTAATAATATGGACTTATGTTACACAAAGTTGACATCATTTGATTCGTATTCAAAAGCATCTTCTTATGATTGTGATTTTGTAACTATTAACAAAAGATTGTATAAGAAATTTACGTTCAAAGTTTAATTTTGGACAACCAAAATATGGCATAAATTTTGAAACAGAGGGAGTAGTTGGATAGAGATTCTTCTACGACATGCAATGAACGTGCTTGCTAATTCAATGTTGTGTGAAATTTCCTGTCATTGTTGTGTTGGATGCAACTTTGATGTTGGGAACTTAACATTTAAAGTTCTTGGTTTGCTTGTTGTAGGCAGCACGTGTGGAGTCATTTCTGCTTATGTTTCAAGGACGAGAAATTGACGGATGACAAGGCAACATTGCATGCATTTGGTATAAGAGACGGGGATGAGGTCCGTGCACGTTCCTGCTCTGCGATTGGTTCCTGGATGTGCATTTTAGTACCGACTACTTGTGCTCTGTTTCATGAGATCAGCAGGAATGCTCTGTTTCATGAGATCAGCAGGAATACTAGATATCGTGTTTATGCAATTGTGGCATGTTAATGTATGGTTCATTTTTCTATTTACTCCTTATTCATACAAATAGATGCCCCTAATATTAGGGAAATTACAGAAAAAGTGATTGCATATTTGGTAAGCACTTTTGCCAACCACACAATCTCCTATTCTCCTGGATGAGCACAACAATAACTCAATACCATTTCCATTGATTTGGTATGATTTGTGATGATGCTAGTTGTGAACTAGTGATCCTCTCGCATCAAATGCTTGTTGAAGATTGTACGTAATGGTGTTAGAGCTACAATGCTCCAGCACAACTACCACTTTTGATCTCTTTTGTTTCTTGGACTTGGAGATTTAAGGTTGTGACCATGATCTTGCATGTGCCTGCTTGCAATATTGGAAATCCCTGAATAAAAGAACCCGTCCATTCTCTTACAAGTCAGTGTGATAAAATGTAGGCATGGGGCATTTCTAGTACTATTCGTTATGTGTGTTTAAGGCCATTCGTAAATCGAGTTCATTGTTTATGCTATTTGCTTTAGTAAGTTTGAACTCCCATTTAATATGTCACGTTGTAACTCGCCATTGTTTTCTTTCATTGGCATGCCTCTGAATGCCTTCCCTTATATTTTCTCCTGTCATGCAGCTTCATTTTCCTCAGCACCTTTCTGTTGACTACAGCCCGTGAAAGAGTTCCAAAAGTCAAAGGGAAGCATCTCACAGAAGGTATCTGAGATCGTAATGCCCCTATGGGGCCCTTTATCTATTTGATCTGCATCTCCTAGAACCTCGTTGGATTTTCTATGTGCTCACTATTGATAACATTGCAAATAGTTTCTTATGCTAGGTCAAGGGACTTCACTGGATGATTTCAGTGTCAGATCAAGGACTTTGTTGAACGATATCATCGAAGAAGATGAGGGTAACAAGAAGCTTACTGCTACTAGGCATTCGACGAGTGTTCTGGAAGAAGGTTTTTGTGTTTATCAGCACCATGAGGACTGCATGGAAGAAGGCCACAAGAAGGGAAGTTTCTTTCGCCGTTGGTTCTCCTACTCTAGATAGAGGGGTAACAGGAGGACACACTCAGAGGATGTCGTGCGATCCTCTTGCAAAAAGAAAGGTACTCGACCGAAGCTGGGGAAATGGTTATCCTAAAAAGATTGAAGGCGCAGAATTTCTATCTGACATATCCCCTTTTTGTTTTCTGAAAGGAAGTCCTGAAAAGCAGCAGATGACAAGTGATTCCTTGCATGACTTAGAATAGGCTGTTAGCCTAGGTGATCTCAATGTTTAATGTATATATGTGTGTTCTGACTTATTATTCCGTAAAAAAACTGACGTTCGTATTGTGCAATGCAATGAGATATTTCTCCTCTGCATGACCTCTGTGTTGCTTAAGAGATACCAACTGACGCCTGACAAGATTTCACAAAACATGTGTTCTTCTACATAACGTGTGCAGCGAGCCGTAAGCCTGCAGCGGCCTGCAATCGTGATCATTAAACCTGAAAAAGAAGTAGCCATCAAATTAAGAAAATTATTAACAGAACTTGTCACCGTATCACGTGCTATAGCCTATACCTGTCGCGAGGAACAAATGAATCTGCGCGAGGAAGATCGAAGAGTAGCAGCTAACAGAGAAGAGCCCTTGATATGATACGTTTCGTAACTTGAGATACAGAGGTAGGTCTCTACCATCTACAGGACCACTAATGAGCAGGGCCTCGTGCGCTTGGTGCGGCCGTCGCAAGGACGAACACCGGCAAGTTCGCCGTCGAGAATCCACCCCCGCCACAGCCACCGCCGCCACCATGATCACGCAAAGGTCTGGAGCACTCCACGGCCAGAGCAGAGGCGCATACCTGTTTCCGAAGTGCTTGGTCCAGCAGGACAAAGATGGGCCGGAGGACCATCAACAGCCGTACCAGCAACTGCCGAAACTGCTACAACTCCGGCCCAACCCAACCTCACCGCACCCCAAACGCCTCCAACGGCTACCGTTCCGCGACTTCCGATGCACACCGCCGCGCCGCACCCGCACGCAGGCGCAGCCCAACCCCGCAACCTCCTCGCCGTGAAAAGGAGAGCACGCGCCCACGCTGCCCCGGCACCACCATCCACCAATCCCGGAGAATTTCCTGCATGCTCTGCCATGCCGGCGGTCACCCACCACTCGGCGTCCCCCGTCGTCTCCGGCGTCGACCTCGACCTCGACCTCGACCTCGACCTCGAAGACATCGCCCGCTCCGCCGACGCGCACTGCATCGGCGCGCTCGCCTGCGGCCGCGCCAGCTTCTCCTACCACCGTCTCCCCGAGCCGCGCCTCCGCCTCACCATCCGCAAGCTCGACGATTCCTACTTCGGTACCAAATCCCGTTCCCTTTTCTTAATTTCCCCCGACTTTTTTCGGGTGGTTGCCCTAGATTAACTCCTGGCGCGACGTGGGATAGACTGCTGGTTTCTGACACGGCGTGCGTGGTTGCTACCGATGTAGATGTGCAGATCGCGAGGTCGGCCGTGGTGTGGGAGCTCAAGGCGGCCATCGAGGCCGTGTTCATCGCTCTCTACGATGACATGGAGAATGCTATCTCTTGGTATGGCACAGACACAACGGATCCATTATAGATTAGTATGCGACGATGGGGACTTGAAATTTACCTGGTTGTTTGATTTTGTATTACATTGTGATGCCCGATGAGAAGACTTCAAATAGTTGGATAGAGATTTCTCTGTGAATGTGCTTGTGAATTCAGCTTAGAGTCAAATTGCCTGTCAATGTTGGGTTAAATAACTTTGATATCGTGAGCTTAACATTTAAGGATCTTGCTTTGCTTGTTGTAGGCAGCACGTGTGGAGTCACTTCTGCTTATGCTTCAAGGACGAAAAACTGACGGATGACAAGGCAACATTGCGTGCATTTGGTATAAAAGATGGGGATGAGGTCTGTGCACTTTCCTGCTCTGTGATTGGTTCCTGGATGTGCATTTTAGTGCCGAATAATTCTGCTCTGTTTCATGAGATTAGCAGGAATACTAGATATCATGTTTATGCAATTGTGGCATGGTAATGTACAGTCAATTGTTCTATTTATTCCCTGTTCATAGGCAAGATATGCCCCTAATATTACGCAATTTACAGAAAAAGTTATTGCATACTCGGGTAAACACTTTTGCCAACCACACAATCTCCTAGTCTCCTGGTTAAGCACAGCAATAACTCAATACCAAGTAACCTCGATTTGGCATGATTTGTAATTGTGCTAATTGTGAGCTTGTGATCCTCTCGCATGCTTGTTGTAAATTTTATGTAATGATGTTAGAGCTACTATGTTCCTGCACACGGTGTCCCACTTTTGAGCTCTCCTGTTTCTTGGACTTGGAGAATTAAGGTTGTCAACATGATCTTGCACGTGCCTGCTTTCAATATTGAAAATTCCTGAATATTAAAAAAAATATCTATCTCTTACAAGTCAGTCTGATAAATGTTGGCATGTATTTCTAGTACTACCATTATTTGAGTTTATGCTATCTGCTATAGTAAGTTGGGAACCCATTTAATACGCCACATTGTACAGCGCAATTGTTTGCTTTCATTGACATGCCTCTGAATGCCTTCCGTTATATTTTCTCCTGTCATGCAGCTTCATTTTGCACAGCACCTTTCTATTGACTACAGCCCGTGCAAGAGTTCCAGAAGTCAAAGGGCAGCATCTCACAGAAGGTATCTGAGATCGTAATGCCCCTATGGGTCCCTTTGTCTATTTGATCTGCATCTCCTAGAACCTCGTTGGATTTTCTATGTGCTCACTATTGATAACATTACAATAATTTCTTATGCTAGGTCAAGGACTTCACTGGATGATTTCAGTGTCAGATCAAGGACTTTGTTGAACGATATCATCGAAGAAGATGAGGGTAACAAGAAGCTTACTGCTACTAGGCATTCGACATGTGTTCTGGAAGAAGGTTTTTGTGTTTATCAGCACCATGAGGAGTGTATGAAAGAAGGCCGCAAGAAGGGGAGTTTCTTTAGTAGTTGGTTCTCCTATTCTAGATTGAGGTGTAACAGGAGGACACACTCAGAGGACATCATGCGATCCTCTTGCGAAAAGAAAGGTACTCGACCGAAGCTGGGGAAATGGTTGTCTTCTAAATAACTGAAGGCACGCAGTAAATGAAAAGCAAAATTTATCTATCCAACATATCCCACTTTCTTTTTCTGAAATGAAGTCCTTAAAAGCAGCAGATGACAAGTGATTCCTCGCATGACTTAGATAGGCTGTTAGCCTAGGTGAGCTCAAAGTTTAATGTATATATGTGTGTTCTGACTTATTGTTTTTTAAAAATTGCGGTCTATTTGTGCAGTGCAATGAGATATTTCTCCTCTGTATGAACTCTGCGTTGCATCAGAGACAGCAGTTGAGCCTGACAAAATTCCATATAACATTTTGCGTTCTTCTGAATAACGTGTGCAACGAGCAGGCATGCAATACCCTGCACTCATGATTATTAGGCCCCCTTCTAGACAGCTTATGAGGTGGCTTATGACCCTAGAAAGCCATAAGCTATCTAGAAGGCAAAGCTTAGTTTGAGATTAAATTTTAAGTACTCCTTATTCCTGTTAGTGGGAGGAAGCTTCCTTTGGCCCCCTTCTAGACGGCTTCGGTTTGTGCATAAGCCAGCTTAAACTTATAGTGTGGGGAAGCCGCGGTGTGGGGAAGCCTGATAAGCTCCACCATCCCCTTCTAGACGGCTTCTGATATTTGAGCTTATAGACAGAGATGAACTGTGAAAAGTCTGTAATACCCTTTGTCTTATTTGTTTGCTATTTGAATGATATTAACACTATCTACATATGTTTTTTACGTAGTTTAACACATAAATGAGATACCCTTTGACTTACTTTCAGAGACGAAAATACAAACATATATCGAAACAGGCTATAATGCATATATTTGGGCAGTAGTTCTTACAAACAAATGGCAAACTTTTAAGATGATGATAGCAGTTTTATTTAAAAACACATTTTATTCTTGTTGATTGGATCTACTAGTACCAAATTTTAGTAAACTTTATCAGTTTGAGTTAACAAATTGTCAAACAAATTTGTGCACGCACATCCTCACACAAGCAACTAACAGTGAGTGGACTGTTTAGGTCAATGGCCTCATTCATTCCTCACTGCATTCATCAAACATCAAGCATACAATCTCCTTAGTTTCAATGATGCATTTGTTCATCTGTACATAAAACATACAACAAATTAAATAATTGTCTCACGACTATACATAAAACATTCAACAATCATTACTACAAAGAAACGAAAGAACTCATCCAGATTTAAACTCACAGGAATTCTAGCATAAACACATTCAGTTTAACTGACACATTCATTCATCCAGAACCATTTGAACTCACACATTTAACTTACTTCCTGATAACTCAAAACATTGCTACATCCCATTAACAGGAATAAGGAGTGCTTAAAATTTAAGTTCAAGTTAAGCTTTGCCTTCTAGATAGGTTACCACCTCATAAGCTGTCTAGAAGGGGGCCTTTGGGAGGCTTCCCGAGCTTCTAACTTACCCATCTCAGATTTGCCCCTAGGATTAAAAAATTTTACAGCCGAAATGCCATTCCCGAACTGTTTTCTCCACTTCTTTCCATCTCCCTCACGCGCTCGGCCAACTCGCCTCCTCCCTCACGCAGAGTCCCGCCCGGCTACCCGAGCCCTTCCTTCCGCCCATCCCGCCACCGCCCCCCATCTCGCTGCCTCCCATCCCGCCGCCGCCCCCCATCCCGCCGCCTCCCCGAGATCTCGTCGTTTCTGCCGCCTCCGCCGCGTCCGGCCACCCAGATCCTCGCCGTAGCACGTCCGGCCGCCTCCCTCTCAGCCCTCACCCTCGCCGCGCCACGCCGCCCTCGCCCCTGCCGCCCTTCCCTTCACCTCTGCCGATCAGATCCGGCCTCGCCGCGCCGGAATTTCTCCCCTTCTCCAAGTCCGGGCGGCGATCCTCCCAGCACCATTCTCCTTCCACCGGCCGCCCCGCTCCAATTCCTCGCCGGTGAGCAATCCTCTCCATCTCCTCTACCTTTCCCCCCATTCAATTCCCCATCCCCTTCACCCCTTGCTTCTCCCCCACGAGCTGCAGCCGCCGCCTCCTCTTGTCCTCGTCCCCGGCCGCCACCGAGGAACCGCCGGACCCCGGCGAGCACCGGGTTAGCATCCTCTCAGTGCCGCAGTTCCATTTTTGGCGTCACCCGGCCCCGACGCCCATCCCACCGCCGGCGAGCTGCTAGGGCTGAGCCTTCTCTCTGTTTTCTTCTTCCTCTGTTCCTCCTCGTCTTCTGTTCGTGCACTGGTCTGTACATAGATGGCTCTGTAGTCTGTTGTAATAGTTTAGTGTGGTTCAGTAGCAATTGTGGAGTACCAGGGGGATGGATGTAGCAATATTTTGAGTTATCAGGAAGTAAGTTAAATGTGTGAGTTCAAATGGTTCTGGATGAATGAATGTGTCAGTTAAACTGAATGTGTTTATGCTAGAATTCTTGTGAGTTTAAATCTGGATGAGTTCTTTCATTTCTTTGTAGTAATGATCGTTGGATGTTTTATGTATAGTCGTGAGATAATTATTTAATTTGTTGTATGTTTTATGTACAGATGAACAAATGCATCATTGAAACAAAGGAGATTGTATGCTTGATGTTTGATGAATGCAGTGAGGAATGAATGAGGCCATTGACCTAAACAGTCCACTCACTGTTAGCTGCTTGTGTGAGGATGTGTGTGTATAAATTTGTTTGACAATTTGTTAACTCAAACTGATAAAGTTTACTCAAATTTGGTACTAGTAGATCCAATCAACAAGAATAAAATGTGTTTTTAAATAAACTGCTATCATCATCTTAAAGTTTGCCATTTGTTTGTAAGAACTGCTGCCCAAATATATGCATTATAGCCTGTTTCGATGCATGTTTGTATTTTCGTCTCTGAAAGTAAGTCAAAGGATATCTCATTTATATGTTAAACTACGTAAAAAACATATGTAAATAGTGTTAATATCATTCAAATAGCAAACAAACAAGACAAAGGGTATTACAGACTTTTCACAGTCCACCTCTGTCTATAAGCTCAAATCTCAGAAGCCGTCTAGAAGGATATGGTGGAACTTATCAGGCTTCCCCACACCGCAGCTTCCTCACACCATTAACTTTAAGCCGGCTTATGCACAAACCGAAGCCGTCTAGAAGGGGGCTATAAACCAGTAAAAAAAAACGTTGGTATGGTCAAAAACATCATACAATCTTGGTTGATATCTCTTTAATCTTGTTGTCACAACTCATTATCATTTCACATGTTAAAAAAAAACAAGACAGCTGGTAAAAAGAAATAGCCACCAAAGAAAAATATTAACAAAACTTGTCACCATATCACGAGCTGTAACCTATTCCTATCAGAAAGAACAAATGAAACAGCCGGAGAACAAGAAGAAGAGTACCAACTAACAGAGAAGAACCCATGAATGATACGTTTCATAACTCTGAGATGAAGAGGTAGGTCTACTAGTGACCAGGGCCTCGTGCGCTTGGCCCGGCCCTCGCAACGACGAACACCGGCATGTTCGCCGTCGAGAACCCACCGCCACCACCGCCTCTGCCATGATCACGCAAACGCCTGGAGCACTCCACCGCCAGAGCACATGCGCACAGGAGCAAGAACACCATGGCAACCACCGTACGAGAGCCCATCCTAGCGCCGCGACGAAGACGAAGACGGTGTCGGCTTACGCCTCTGCGATCGTCGAGAAGAATGAATGTTCAGAGGGAGATCATGCATGCAAGGTGGTTCGTCGGGGTGGTCTTTGGCTGGGAGGAGGGAGGAGGGAGGAGGGATGCTTAAATGGTGGTGCGATGGAGCATGGGAGAGGTGAGACGTGTGCGGCAAGGACTTCGAATGTGCGCGCGCGTATGGAGGGGATGAGGGTTGACAGATGGAGCTGAGGTGAGGAGGAAAGGAAGTAGGTTTGATCTCGTTAGGCTGCAACCACCTTTAGATTCTGGACCAAATCTTGCTTTTTTTGGTTACATTTACACGTCCAATTTGACCTCTGTGGTGGTTCGTGTGCTTGCTTGTGTCAGAGGGTTCTTTAATTTACTTATGTATTGTATTGTCCAAACAATATTAGAAATAAGATTCATGTTAGCTCCTGGGGGTTAGGAATTCCCATGTTAATCAGAAAGAAAAGGAGAAAGATCTACACCGATTAGTTTGGTTAGTCTAGATAATTATATTAATATGGACTAATCATATATTTACTAGAGCTGTTGCGTTGCATAAAAAATATAACTTCATTTTCAATTATAAGAATTAAAGTTCCAAAAATAATAGAACACTGTTTTTATATATTAACACACGGGTTGTAGACTTGTAGTATATAATCGTGTAAAGTTGCGGGGCACGGAGGATATTGAGCTAGGTTAAACTACCGTGTAGCTTGCACACGGTAGTTGTTGTTGATCTAGGTGAACCTGTGCTAGAATGAATCGGTGCATCTATTTAAGGATGATTGAGTGCGTGACAGTTTAAAACTTGACAGTTGACACTGCAAAGCGCAAGTTGGTGCTATCTCAGTCTATATGAAATTCTGGTTCTCTGTCATGACTCCGGAATAACTATGTAGTAGGTGAAAGCACAGAGTATTTTGCATATATATTTAGAGAAAATTAATGGTAGGAGAAATGGCATTGCAATCTTCTGTCCCCCTTTTTATTTATTAATACATAGTGAAATGAACTCACAGTTAATTGTTTCCAAATCGCAAAGTGAATTTGGAGTACCACCTACTCAAAGTAAATTCGGGAGTGTTTGTTCCTTTGCCGGTTAGCAAAGCACGCACCAAGTAACGTCGGTAATTCCGATTAGCCAACGAGCTTTTCGAACGCTTTTCTGTTGTTTGTTTGGAATCCAGTCCGTTCTCTGAATCTCTACCAAAAGCGCCCGTGGCTTTTCTATTGCTTGTTCCTGATAGTCGGCACTGGTTGGCCGGTTGCTATTATCTCCATATCCATTTGGTCATATTTCGGCAACCCTTTAGAAATCTGATATCTTATTATTCCTTTCTTGAGATAATGAAATATCGTTTGGGTCTCACATTAGTTACCACCGTTCAGCAAGGCAAGAAACCTCATTCTGATGCTTTATTTTGTTTTACAAGTACCAGCTGACTGAATCGTTCTCGAGGTTGCACTGTCAGTCCGTCGCATTTCTCACCCTGACACCACTCAGGCAAATCTCATACTAAAAAACGTGCCTGCTATCCCTTTTGCTTAATAGACTCTCCTCCTCTCTCTCTCTTTAAAAACTTATTATTTGTTGAAATTAAAAGAAATTATTATTTGTTAGTACGAGTTATGACAAGTAGAGATTTAATGATTTATGTTCGTCTTTCCAGCGGAAGTCTCATATAAAGACTAATCGGGTGTTCCCATGGAGAATGAAGCACAAGCACCTGGTGAAGAAGATATGAAGCACAAGCACCGGCCGGCACGCGCTGCTTTGCAGCACTCTGCACCGCGTGCGCTCGTCGACGCTCGCAGCTACACTTCACGCACGTACTCGATCGCCATATGACTACATGAAAAAAGGCACGGAAATGTGAGACGAGTTTGCATGAGATCATTCATAATTAAGCATATGGATATGGATAATTAGTATTACAATTCTTTTCTCTTCTTTCTCTAGTAATTAAACCATGTATTAGTTTGGACTTGGAGTAGTGGCAGGTGAAAGCGTCCGCTCTTTATCGCTGGAAATGGCGACTGAGACTTTTGCATGGAAAGAAAAGCCGGTACCGCAGTGCTGCTGGTCAGGAAGCGAGGAATGTGCGTGCAGGTCTTACACGTTCGCCTTTTTCGCGTGTTCGTGTCACAAAATTCTTCTATCGTACCGTTTGACCATGCCTCTTTAGACCTGGCGCGTCGACTTCGGTTTGCTCGGCGACGTGGCCGGTTGACCATGATGGTTAAATGGTAGGTTAGCAGTGATGTAATAGAGGGAATTGAAAACGAAAAACTATTGGCATTGGAGGACATAGGGTGTTATTGAATAGCACATAGGGAATCATGGTCTTATTCGGTGGTATAGAGGGTTTTCTCATAGAAAAAAGCACAACCTGGTTAGGTGTTAGCTTCCATATGGAGTTCTATCGAAATGATAGAGTTGTGTTGCTATGCGCTGTTTAATTTGTTTATTCGAATCGTTTGAATCTTCCTAGGATAGCAAGAAAAGAATCGTATAAACAGTACATGTTTTTAAGGAATCCAGAATCCAATAATTTCACTATGAGAATCGTTTGGGCCAAACATGCCATTAGACCAATTTCACGTGATAACACGTGGAAAATTACCATATTCTTGTCGGAATTGAAATTTCTATGGATTCCATGTGAAATTCATGCGTTCCAAATATTCCCTTGGTTTGATTGCTGGGTGCCATGTGGTTATGAATCTCACATGTCTAGCATATGAAAAGCTACACATATTTTATGGTCAGTTCATATGTTATTAGTTCTCAGTTCAACGAGATTAAAAAAAATGCCTTTTACGTCCCCATCCAATATGGTTGTTATTCCGAGCAAGGTCGTAAAAATTCCGTTAAAAATGTTATGCACTATACCGTAGAATTCTTGCAAAATTCACACGTTCCCATACTGGTCAGAACGTACACATCGAGAGTGAACGGCTGTCAGCACAAGTACACACCATCCGTGCCGTTTGTACGGAACTGCAGGAATGCTCTCTCCAAGATCTAACATGGCATCGCATCATGATGGTTGGTGGCGGTGACCAATTGACCATAGCGACACCTGATTGATTACCGTCTTCTTCACCCCATTTGGGTTGGGTCGTTCAAAGATTTGTTGGAGTTGCAACATGCAAAGTTTATTACTCATTTACTTTCTCTGTGCATAGAATTTAAAGATTAATTTCAACTAATAATTAAATTAATAATATTAAATTATATAACATAAAAGTGATACTATTTGAAAGTATGTTTGAATATAAATTCAATAATATTATTTTTATATTATATAATTAAAATTTACTTGTTTAATTATTAATTAAAATTAAACTTTAAATTCTATACGTGCCTTAGATCTGTGAACGGTGAAGGAGGGAGTAGTCGCCTCGACTTGAGCACGGACGTACGGCGAATCTCGAGCTAAGCATAACGATGATCTGCGACTAGTACTTGGTTTTGATGGCCCAGCAAGCACGTGAAATGAGCAGAGTTGGCTGCTCGAACAAGACAGGAAATCGCACTAAAACTCGATGCATCATGGGCTCAAGGCCCGTGCCAGGGGAGCCCTCTCGTCTAGTGAGCCCCTGACTCAGAACTGCAGCTGCGCAGGCAGATCGGAAATCCACTAAGAAGGGAAGGGCAAATTGGAGATTCTTACTCTAGTTTTGTAAGGTCTCGGCCTACCGCTACTGTCATTGCACGGCGACATTTTGTATATGTATAATTATATAGCCGTGATGTTTGCTGTCGACATCATCACAGGGATCCATCTTCTGAACCATCAGAAGAAAGCTTCACATACCATTCCAAACCAAATATTCTGTAATCTGCTCCAAGCTATGAGCTGGATAATAGAGGTCACCAGCATGCAGCATTTTTATATCTCCCCACGAGCTGCACGCCTGCACCAACCGATTCTCACCTGTTTGTCTTCTACGTTTCTCGAAAAACAATTGTTTGTCTTCCATCATTTGGCGATATCAGGCATTAATGTTACATACATGTATCCCCTTGATGCGTAATTGCTCAGGGGACCACATGGATCGATTTATCCTCCGAACCACCACCAGCAGAAAGCTTCACATTCCGTTCTAATTTTCCAACCCTAGTACTGCTTTCTTCTGCCAACTGCCCGTGTTTCCTACGTACCCTACTACCCTTGCAAAGCTACTAGAAGCTAGCCAGAAAGAAAACGACGCCGCCGTCGCGATCCGGCGGAGAATATCCCACCGGATCGAGAAGGTCGCCGTTGACGGGCGGGCGCGCCAATTAATCCCCGAGAGAGCCTCGCCACACAGCAACGTGCGATCGATGCGTTCCAGAAACGGACAGGCGTGCTACGAGGAACGGCGAGGAGAGCCATGCATGGCCGAGGAGTCGTTGGATCGGGCAAGGAACCTTAGCTTAGCTTAGCTAGAGCTAGCTAGCGGCCAAACCCCTACTTGCGTCACTGCTGGGCTCACCACGAGATGGAGGCACGGCGTGCCGCCGTGCCGCCGTGCCGCCGTGCCGTGCGGCACGCATATGGGGCTCCGTCCACAGCCGCAGCCGCAGCCGCAGCTGCAAAGCCGTCTCCCAAATGCTTGGCGCACGTACGGCGCCGGAGGCGGAGCTAGCCAATGATTTTTAGAGGACGGGTTCGAGCATAAAGATGGAACGATCTGATGTTCCTTTTGCAGAACATTAGGACAAATTAAGTGCCATTATTATCGGTGGATAGGAGTACGGCGTACGTACGAGAGATAAGAGCATATATATGCCAGCTTTATTCTGGCCATGAGGTACCGCATGCATATAATTCGTGCATCTTTCTGGGACTTTTATTCCGGCAAAGAAAACACCACACGTCCATACTCGTGCATTTCTTCGGAACTAGCTAACTGAGGCACGTCGAAATTTGCCGATCGTACAGTAGGCTGCTGCTCGTCGTGGTGCCGTGTCTATCATACAGTAGCTAGCCAATTATCCCCTCGCTCTGAAAGTACAAAGAAGCACGCAAAAGACTGGCAAGTATATACGGAAGTTACCAAATATGTGGCGCACATCACCATGTTATGAATTCTAGAGCTGTAAATTTCCTTGGGTTGATCTGCCGCTTCATTCAAGCTCAACTTCTTCTTAACTTATTATCATCATATATACAACTATACCTCTGATTAACCGTTAAGCCTTAATTTATCGTGAAACAGCCACCTGTCTTCCCCGGCAATATCCTATTATAATCCTATTAATTCCCAGGTCAAGTTTTCTGTAAAATAAAAAACATGGAGAGGCCAACTTGACCCCTCCTGCTTTGCCAGACGGCATATGATGGCTGACCACGTATGATAAAATGGCTGCACACGTATGCCGATCAGTGTGTGTCGCGGCACGTCAGACGGCATCGCGCTCGTCATCACCAAAACCATTCGATATAAATGCGGTAGCCACAGAGTAATACATTGTACCAGTCCCAGTTACTGCACCAGTGCAATTTAGCCAGCTAGCTCAGAGAGAAGAAAAATAATTTCTTCCGGAAGAGTTCGCAGCCATGGGCGAGGAGGCCGCGGCCACGTCGGCGGGCGAGAGCCCGCCCCACTTGCTCCTCATCTGCTTCCCCGGGCAGGGCCACATCAACCCCATGCTTCGCCTCGCCAAGCGCTTCGCTGCCAAGGGCCTCCTCGTCACCTTCTCCTCCACCTCCGACGTCGGAGCGAAGATCACGGTCTCCTCGGGGGTACAGGCTGGTGGCGACGGCGTGCCGCTCGGCCGCGGCCGCATCCGCTTCGAGTTCTTGGATGACCATTTCGACGGGAAGGAGATCGACGACCTGATGAGGCACCTCGAGACGACCGGGCCGCCGGCGTTCGCGGAGCTGCTCAGGCGCCAGGAGGAGGCTGGGAGGCCAGTGGCGTGCGTCGTCGGGAACCCGTTCATCCCGTGGGCGATCGACGTCGCCCACGGCTCCGGCATCCCCTGCGCGGTGCTGTGGGTGCAGTCGTGCGCGGTGTTCTCGCTCTACTACAACCACGTGCACGGGCTTGTGGAGTTCCCGCCCGAGGATGACTTCGACGCGCGGGTCACGCTCCCGGGCCTCCCGGTGCTGTCACTCGCGGACGTGCCGTCGTTCCTGCTGCCGTCCAACCCGTTCAAGCTGCTCACGGAGGCGATACTGAACCAGTTCCGCACAATCGACAAGGCGTCGTGGGTGTTCGTCAACTCCTTCTCCGAGCTCGAGCGCGACGTGGTCGCCGCGCTCCGGGGCCTCACGCCACCGCCGCCGCCGCTCATCCCCGTGGGCCCGCTCGTCGAGCTCGAGGGGGAGGAGGAGGACGCCGCGGTGCGCGGCGACATGATCAAGGCGGCGGGCGACTGCGTGGGGTGGCTGGACACGCAGGCGCCGCGCTCCGTTGTGTACGCGTCGCTTGGCAGCGTGGTGGTGCTGTCCGCCGAGGGGGTGGCCGAGATGGCGCACGGGCTCGCGGACACCGGCCGGCCCTTCCTCTGGGTCGTGCGGCCGGATAGCAGCGCGATGCTCCCGGAGGGGTACCTGGATGCCGTCGCCGGCCGGGGCATGGTGGTGCCTTGGAGCCCGCAGGACCTCGTGCTCGCGCACCCGTCCACGGCGTGCTTCCTCACGCACTGCGGGTGGAACTCCACGCTCGAGACGCTCGCCGCGGGCGTGCCCGTGGTGGCCTTCCCGCAGTGGGGCGACCAGTGCACGGACGCCAAGTACCTAGTGGAGGAGTTCAAGATGGGCGTCCGCGTGCGCGCGCCGCTGCGGCGGGACGCCGTGCGCGACGCCGTGGACGCCGTCGTGGCCGGGCCGGACGCCGGCGCCATGCTCGCCAACGCCAGGTCGTGGAGCGCGGCGGCGCGGGCGGCCGTGGTGCCGGGCGGGTCGTCGGACCGCCACGTGCAGGCGTTCGTGGACGAGGTTGTGGCACGAGCGTCTGGCGCGCGAGCAGATAAAGACCCCGTGGCTGGGGAGCAGTAAGGTTTCGGTTGATTTACTCTATGTGGAAGCAAGGATTATTAGGCCATCTTTGGTGATGAAATGTTTAACGGGATGTTCAAAAGTTCAGAGCTGAGAGAGCACGACACAACATCTGGCACCTATTTAAGGACTAAACCAAGCAGGTTTTGTCGTAATAATTGCCCCATAAACTGGAAGGAATCTATCCGAACATCAGTGCTAACTTTGCTCTTTGTTTAGTCCTCCTTATACTACACTTTTCTTGTCGGTCAACACTTCTCTTGAAGGCACAAGTTGAGAGAACCAGGCAGGTTACATGTGTCTACTGTGGCCATACCAAAGTCAACAAATTTATTTAAGAAAATGTGCTTTTTTGCCTTGTCTTAATTGAATAAGGAGACTTAAGAAAATGTGTTGTTTTGTGTTGGAATTCAATGAGTACCTATTTGACTCTTGCCATGCCAAAGTTTTGCATATCAAAAAGGGATCCATTGCAGAGTCGCCTGGGCCAAGAAGTCTCGGTACACGCATTAGCACTTTTAACGGCGGATGTAATGCATCTTAATTTGATCGTCGATAAAAAAAAATATGTGTCATTGATATGTGTAATATATCACAGATACGTGGCTTCAAATCCTATGTATCCATGATATATGATAAGGTATTTTATCAATTTTTTCCTTTTAACAAAGAAAGAGATATCTCTCTTGATATTTGCACGATATGACACACACAGCCTCAAATTCATACAAAGTCATGACAAATAACTAGCAAATGACAACGATGTGACATGCCAAGTGGAAAAGAGATCAATTACGTCACATAGCTTATTAGATATCCATCACCTAAATTGGAACATAAACTCCTTAGTAAACAATTCAAATCTCTTGGCTCCAAGGCTTCCGATCGTGCAACCACCAGAGATGACCAAGATCGCAGCCAGTTGATATATAACTATATAAATTGCAAAGGATTAGATATTGTTTTATCTTTTTGTCAAATAGCATATGATTTCTACACAACTAAGTCCACCAACATAATATTGCGCCTCTCACACGATTAAGGGAACATAAAGACCTAAAAATATGAGATACACTACCTGGTGGAGAAATAGAAAATGCAATGTATAGGGAGTGCCACACAAAACATGTAAACGGACAATCAAAAAAGAGATGTTAGATTGTCTCGTCGTCGATATTTGGTAAGAATGTGAAAGGAAAGGTAATAGGATTATGTAAAGTAGTAATCTCAAATGATCTATCCATTTTAAATGTACTACTTGTAAAATTCTTGAATTATAATTTGCTCTCCGTCTTTCAACTTTGTACATTAAGCTATAATTGCTTATTTATCGTTGTTGATGTGACGGTCTTTAGAAGTGATGATTCCACCTTAGTCTTCAAAAGCTGCATGAAAGGCAAGCTTTATTTATGGATTTTACTTTTGATAAAACTTGCCTTGAGACTTGTTTGATGGCTGAGTCTAGTATAGGTGGCTACAACATCATAGACTACCCCATGTTGGAATGATAAATTTGAGCAAGCTTCTAAAGGGTGAGTATGTCTTAAGGCTAATGGGTGTTACTTTTGATAATAATAGAATTTGTAGTGCTTGTCAAGCGAGAAAACAAGTTAGAGCATCACATCCACCGAAAACATCATGATGACGACAAGACCATATGAGTTACTTCATATGGATCTCTTTGGTCCCGTGGCTTACATAAGTATTGAAGTTAACAAATATGGTCTAGTCATTCTTGATGATTATTCATGTTATACTTGGGTATTCTTTTTTAGCGAATAAAGGTGACATTTTCAAAAGAAGTTCAAGAAATTCCTAAGGATCACAGAATGAGTCTAAGCTCACCATTAAGAACATCTGAAGTGACGATATAACGGAGTTCAAGAATAGTCAAGTCAAAGAGTACCTAGATGAAGAGGGGATTAAGCATGAATTCTCATCTCCATACACCCCTTAACAAAAGAGTGTAGCGGAAAGAAAGAACTAGACGCTCATAAAGATGACAAGGACTATGCTAGATGAGTACATAACTTCTGACCGTTTTTGGGGAGAAACTATTAACACCGCTTGTCATGCAACAAACCGGTTGTGTCCTCACCGCCTATTGAAGAAAACTCTATACGAGCTACTCACCAAGGACAAGCCTAACATCGCATATTTTGGGGTATTCGGTAATAAGTGTTTCATATTGAACAAAAAGAACAGGCTGGCAAAATTCTCTCCTAAATGTGATGAACGTTTTTTGCTTGGACATGGATCAAATTCGGATAATTGCCAAGTCTTCAACAAGACCACTGGTTGTGTTGAGGAATCATTTGATGTGTAATTTGATGAGACTAACAACTCTAAACAAGAGCAAGTTGATCCAAGTTATATAGGTGATGATAGTTTATTTTAAGCAATCAAGAACATGCCAATTTGTGAGATCAAGCCAACAGAGATTCAACAAACTTCAACATCATCTACGCAAGTTGAGCCATCTACCTCCATGCAAGACTTAAGTGGAAATGTGGAGCAAGAAGGAGAAGAAGGAAGATCAACTCCACAAGGTTCACTCCATCCTAGGGTTTACCAATGTGTTTAACCGATCATCCCGTGGGCAATATACTTGGTGACATGAACAAGGGAGTAACAACTCATTCACGCGTCGCAAAATTTTTGATCATTACTCTTTTGTCTCATGTTTGGAACCCATGAAGGTAGAAGAAGCACTAAATGATCCGGATTGGGTGATGGCAATGCATAAAGAAATCAATAAATTCACTCGCAATCAAGTTTGATTTTTGGTGGAGAGGCCAAATCAAAACATCATAGGCGTGAAGTGGGTATTCTGGAATAAGCAAAATGAAGATAGTCAAGTCATCCGAAAGAAGACACGATTAGTTGCACAATGTTTCACTCAAATTAAATGTTTGGATTTTGATGAAACCTATTCTCCTGTTGCCTATCTTGAAGCCATTCATATTTTGCTTGCATTTGCTACTCGTCGCGATTTCAACTTATATCAAATGGATATCAAGAGTGCTTTCTTAAATGGTCCAATTTCTGAACTAGCGTATGTAGCTCAACCTCCTGGTTTCGAGAATGCAAATTTCCTAATTATGTCTATAAATTCCGTAAGACATTATATGGATTGAAATAAGCCTCTCAAGCTTGGTATGAGTATCTTATGAATTTTCTAGTCAAAAAATATTTTAAAGTTGGGAAGGTCGACCAATTTTTTCACTACGAAAGTTGATAATGACTTGTTTGTTCGTTAATATATATTGATGATATTATTTTTGGATCAACTAACAAGTCATTTAGTGAGGAGTTCGAAAAAATAATGGTCAAAAAGTTCAACAAGTTAATTATGGAGGAGTTATAATTTTTTATTGGATTTTGAATCAAGCGGCTCAAAACGTAGACATTCGTTTGTCAAACTAAATACGTGAAAAACATGTTCAAAAAGTTTGTAGATCCACTGTAGCCGACCCATCTGTGCACATGCACCTCCCACGGCATCCGATCTACGTACGAGGCCAACGGCGATGGTTGCTGCCGAAGTGTGGGCGGTTCCGCATGCAGCCAAGAGCCAACTACTTAAACGTAGTACTGCTCGATCTGATCAACCCCAGAAGCAGATGCTGATGGATCCACTTCCATTACTACTACATTGTTCTGACCATCCTACACTTCATTTTTTTAACGACTGACTGGGCTATTGGCAAGCTCACTGCTCACGTGCTCATAGTTAATTTGGTGCTGACAGACAGGGGCAGCACGATCGGAGCTGAGGTGAAAAGGAGAAAGAGATGGATCGACAGCTTTAGCCTGCGTCGCTCGTACATCCCGTGAGGCGGAGCAACGCAGCGACAACCTAAATTTTCTGGCACGCGGCGTGAGCCTGAACTCATTGTACTAGTTTCCAACTTCCCAACGTGTTAGCTCTGCAGGTCACCTCCTAGCTTAGAGCATCCGCAACAAGTTTTCCAAATTTCATTCCCTATATTCCTATATAGAGATCTTCTTCAAAAGATTCCCTCTCTATATCACTTCATCCTCTAGTAGGTTCTCCAAATTCGAATCCCTATATCCCACCATCCTATATTTTATTGATATTTTATAACTACCATATTTTTTCGAACCGCTATTTTTACAGCAGATAAATTGAATGGCCTTTTTATCCCAACGGCTATTTTTCGAACGGCTAAATCCGAACGGCTATTTTCCAACGGCTATATTCCAACGGCTATATTCTGAGCTCTATATATGCAGACCCATTTCCTCAACCTCCCTTCCCATCCAGCACAGAGTCATTTGCTTTTCTTTCCCTCTGAACCAGCACCAAAGCCATTTGCAATTCCTACCAACTTCCTTTCCACCATGAGTCGCCGTAGCCTTTTCATGGATACTTTATTAGATTCATCGTCCTCTGATGAGGACGGCCAACTTATCTTTGAGACCTTGCAAGTAGCACACAAACACCAAAAACGTTCACAAGTTCGACGTCCTGTAGGGTCCGTGGTTGGGCGTCAAGTGGTTCATCGCAATAGTCAGGCCATTCAAAACTTTTCGAGGACTACTTCTCAGATGCTCCTACCTACGGCCCAACATTCTTCCAGCGCAGGTTTGGCACCGATTCATATTTGAGTTCATGCAAATTCGTTGAACCTTCTCTGTACCGATAGATGTTCCTACTTGCGCAGGTTTAGAATGAATCGTCATCTATTTCTTTGCATTTTGCACGTAGTAGAAGAGTACAACGAATATTTTGTGCAAAAAATAATAATGCTAGTGCTCTAGGGTTATCTTCTTTGCAGAAGATAACCGCTATGTTTAGAATGCTTGCTTACGGAGTTGCAGCTGATGCTACACCGCATAGGAGAAAGCACCACTATTGAGAGCGTGAAAAGGTTTGTAAGAGCTATTATTGAACTATTTGGATATGAGTACCTGAGATCTCCAAATGAGATCGATACCGCTAAATTACTCCAGATTTGAGAAGAAAGAGGTTTTCCAGGTATGCTTGGTAGCATAGACTGCATGCATTGGAAGTGGAAGAATTGCCCTGCAGCATGGCAAGGGATGTATAGTGGACACGTGCACGAGTCCACCATCATTCTTGAAGATGTGGCTTCACAAAATCTTTGGATATGGCATGCATTTTTTTGGTTTACCAAGTTCACACAACGACATAAATGTGCTGCATCGGTCTCCTCTCTTCTCAAAGTTAGCCGAAGGACAAGCTCCAGAGGTTAATTACAATGTGAACGGACACAACTATATAATGGGATATTACCTTGCAGATGGGATTTATCCTTCGTGGGCTACTTTTGTGAAGACAATATCATGCCCTCAAGGTAATAAGAAAAAACATTTCGCACAGGCTCAAGAAGCAGCATGGAAGGATGTTGAACGAGCATTTGGAGTTCTCCAAGTTCGTTTCCCCATTGTTAGAGGACCAGCTCGTTTTTGGGACCAAGAAATGCTCCATGACATCATGAACGCTTGTGTTATCATGCATAACATGATAATAGAAGGATGAAGGCACATAAGACTGCAATTACGATGGAGCCGGAGATAATATGATCATCTCACATGAACATACCCCAGAACTGTTAGAATTTATTCAATCTTATCAATCCATTAGAAATAGACATGCTCACTCTTAGTTGCAGGCCGATTTAGTCGAGCATCTGTGGCAACGTTTCGGGGGTAACTAGTTTTATGTAATTCAGGTGTAATCTCTATTAGTTCTTCATATAAGCTCTTCTTCCATGTACTACTTTAATGTAATGCCACTGTACCCTGTACGTGTTCATCATGTGTGCACTAAATTGAATAAAGCAATCATTGTCCCATATCATGCATTCAGATCAGTGTAACAAAGTAGTTCATAACATAGTAGTTCATAACCAAAGTAGTTCATAACAATATAGTTCATAACAAAAGGACATAATAGTTGGTACTAGAGTTCAAACAATATAGTAGTTCTTCCTACAGTGGTGACAACATAACAAACGGATGACATAATAGTTGGTACTAGAGTTCAAACAACATAGTAGTTCTTCCTACAGTTGTAACAACATAACAAACGGATGTAGTAATAGTTCGTACTAGGGTCAACCTGACCCGGCGCAGCGCCTACCAATTATGTCAGCCTGCATAGATATGTAGTATTGCTTGAGTGGACCAGCCATCACAGTAGTGTCAATGTTCATAATCTTTTCTTCTTCAACCATTCTCCTCAACTCTATTTCTTGCCTTTGAGTTGCACCTTCTCTTTATCAGTTGCAATCCTCTCATGTTCAAGTGCGTACGCTCTTTCATGCCGCTCTTCCTTCCTTTGATCTCTCACACCATTGGCTAGTGACTTCCGGGACCAAATATTGTCTAATGCTTCCATGTAGACCTATTCTCACCCTTCAGAACAGGTAGAAACTTTACCCCGCCTCAAACATTCCTTCGCCGCCTTCTTTCTAATAGGCCTCTTCAATGAAGCATCCTCTTGACTTGGAGCCTCTCCCTGGCTATCCATACCACAAGCGAAGCTATTCGTAGGACTTGATGTACCTAGAGATGAGTTTGAGCACACCTTCTGCTTCTTTTGTAACAATTTGTCTGCGCACTTTGGATGGTGTTGCAGCACATTCCAGCAATGGAGAAACTGAAATGACTTCCGCTCTTCCTCCTTGTAAAGTGCACAGGCTTGAAGAATCTGCGAGTGTATGAAATTTGAGTTGTCAACAATTTCCGGTAGTAATACTATGTAAGCAAAATTGTGATAACGACTGACCTTATCTTTCTTTGTAACCCCACTTTGCTGCCTTCTCTCAATCGGGTCATGACAACCACAGAATTTGTTGACATGTTCTTGAATTGCCGACCAACGATGCAAAAGGGACTTTTGACTACGGTCGGACTCCACATCTTTATTTTCATGGAAGTAAGCATGAATTCTTTTCCAGTATGTAGCGCGTGGTTTTTCATTTCCTTGTGCCGCGTCCATACTAATATTCAACCAAGCTGAAACTAGAAGGATGTCCTCCCTCTCATTGAAGTTCTTTGATCTCTTATTAGTTGGTTTATTGGTGAGAATAACAGGATCAGCTTGCCAGTGTTGCTCCTCAACAGGGCTACTTTTTAGGTTTTCGTCCCAACAGGCAGCGTCACTTTCCCCATTAAATATATTTAAGTAAAATGAATCCATGTTACCTTTTCTGTGAACACAAACTATACTCAAGTTAACACAAGTATGCATTACAAAACATGGAGAATATATCATAGCTAACACTCCAATGCACAAAACATCAGTACATCACATTTCAGTTCATACAACACAAAGTACTTCAAATACTACCTTCAATTCTTAACTAGATATACCACATAGTTCTTAAAGTACACAACTAACCAAATAGTTCTACATAATAGCCAAATCACTAGTCCGAATAAATGCTCTCGTCCTCACGATACTCCGAGTCGAGGCGTCTACCACTGTAGTCAGATTCATAGTCCATAGGTGGACGATCTTCAAGTTCGACACAATTCTCGTTGTCTTCAACCACCTGAACCATACGCACTACCTCTTGTTCTTCGAGCAACTTGCTCGAGTGAATAGACACCTGATTAAGGTAATCGGCAAGATTCTCTATTTGGAGCAGCACAGTATTCATATCAATTTCAAGTGCACAAGAACCAGGAGTCAGATTATCATCCACTAATTTCTTAATGTCACAAGCTACTCTCTACTTGTTTAATTGTCCATGACCATCCTTCGAGGTCTTTAATTGGATCCTTATCCATGCTGTTTGGATCAAAAATTTGAGAAATAGCTACATTAGGATATTTATACTTCACGATTCTAACGCCAACTACTTACAGCATATGCATGAAACCAATTATAATTCCCTAAAATCAATTTTTTGGAACACAAATTATAAGACAGGAATTACATATCCACCAACAGAACAGAGCTCTCTTTTCAATCTTCTAAATGTTAATGCCTGAAAGACCAGATATATATTGCTGCTACATGAAAAAGTAAGTAGAAATCTGGTTGCAAATCTGATTTGCAACAAATATTGACATGATATCAGATTGCAAATCTCATGACAATCACATAAATGTACAAAATCAGTCCTATCTCTAAGCATCAACTAATTCTTACTAACTTGTTTGGGAATATTTTCAAACTCACGTAATACACTTGGCAGCCTAGAAGCATGAACTGAACTATACGCATCAAATTTAACTAGCTCTAACAAGGACCGATATTCATCCTGTTTCATGGAGAGTCGTATTTGCATATCGTCCAAAACAAAAGTTTAGCATATGAAGCTATTGAATCACACAATAATTCCTGTTGAAGGTTCAAAACAGCCATAGCATCTTCAGCTCCAAAGGTTCAAATCAGCAGTTGCATATGATGGGAGGGAGGGGTGGGGAATCAGGGCACACTCACTTCGATGGGAGGGGAAATCAAGGGCCGGGGACCACCTGGGGTCGCCGCCGGTGCTGGTAGCAGCCCGAGGCGAGGAGGAGACGCAAGGACGTCCGGTCGAAGTGGAGTGCACCGAAGGTGAATCACCACGGCATCGCCCCTGCAGGGACGAGTGGAGCGTCGTTCTTGTCGGCGGAGGCCACTTCGCCGTCGGTGCGGACCACCGGGAGTCGCTCCTCTCGCACGCGTGCACGACGAAGCTCCTGGGCTCGAATCCGTCGGACGGCAGCGAGGCGGGGACGAATGGGAGCCTGTCAAAGGCGGAGATAGGGGCGACCCGTGGAGTCGTGCCGACCGTTGTCGACACGGGGTGATGAGAATGGCCCTAGGAGTCACACAAGTCCACCCTCATCAATTGACATTCCAATACCCTAGGCTCAACAAGGACCTATGACAAGGGCAAGAACTCGACAAATCACTCAACAGGTGAATCTTTTCCTTAATGAATGCCCACTGGATTTGAGCTTGAATGGTGTGCTACCTAATGCCTTGAGCATTTGCACACTTAGGTTTGAGGAAAAGGACTTGGAGGAAGCTCAGAAGGCAATCCCGGTGCTGCCGACTTCCAAACCCAGAGTCACCGACTTGTAAGCCTTAAAAGTCTTCAACTTCCGGACAGAAACCGATTCCGGAGCTTCCGACTTCCCAAAACCGGAGACACCGAGTTCCCAGACGAAGCAGCTTCAGAAGGCGATCCCGGCGCTGCCGACTTCCAAACCCGGAGTCACCGACTTGTCATCCGACTTCCGGCTTGAATCCTCAAGACAGAAGGCAATCCCGGTGCTGCCGACTTCCAAACCCAGAGTCACCGACTTGTCTGTCTGAACTGAGATATTTCGGTTCTTTTTACTGTTTCAAACCGACTACTGTACTGTAGCACGTGTACTGTAGCAACCAACGTACTGTAACTACTAGTTGATATTTTAGTTTTTGTTAACTTAAGCCTTAAGTCACCAACCTCTATATATATGAGGTTGCTTCCTATGTAACGAAGCTAGCGAAGAATTTCAGAAATAAAGAGAACACTTGTTCCTCTAGAGAGTGAGCCATTTCCACCTCGAAAAGGCTTGGGTGTTATTCTGAGTTGCTACTCTGTCGTTCTTGTGATTTCTTCGTGGATTGCTTGAACACATTGCTCCACGTTAGTGAGTAACAAAGGGCCAAAGTGTGTGGTTGGGTGAATCGAGTGCTGCAGGCTTCTATAATCAAGACGGTGGTTGGCTGTGTCATTCATTAGACTTCACAGGCTAGTTATCCCCGGATCCTACGTGGTGAAAATCGGGCAAACTTCGGGACTGATCAGCCTCCTTAGGGTGATCCACATCACGGGGGGTGCTGACGGAGGCGGAGATGGGGGGTCTACGACCATTGCCGGAGATGAGGGGTGGGGACGACAGATCTGCGCAGACTACATGGAGGCGGAGAAGGGGGCGCAGCCGTGGCGGAGATGGCGGGGTTGGGAGGGGTTGCGCCGGCGGGTGGAGATGGGGGGGGCAGCCGTGGCGGAGATGGGGGTGCGACGGATCTGCACCGACCAGATGGAGGCGGAGAAGGGGGCACATCCGTGGGTGAGATGGCGGGGATTAGGGGGGCTGCACTGGCGAGATCTGTGCGGACACAGAGATGGGGGAGCAGCCGCGGACGGGATCTGTGCGGACGCAGAGTGCACCGACGCGGACACCGAGACGAGCTTGCTGAGGGGCGATGGTGGGGTGGACGGACGGAGCAGATCGGCGGGGAGGAGGTCTGGAGAAGAACAGGAGGGAGGAGGAGCACAAGACGATGTCGGGGAGGAGGACTCCGATATCGGCGGTTGGGGATATGCAGAATCCTAATGTTTGCTAGATTTGGGGACCGACGGAACGAGTTTGTAGAATCAGATACGGTCCGGACTGAGATACAGAACCTGCTGGGAGGACGTTTTTTTTTAGTTTCAGCTAAAATTTCGCTATGCAGAACCATTTGAAGAACCACGTGTGGATGCTCTTGGGTACTTAGGCATTTGTCAGCTATCGCACTACAACTTACAGAGTCCGGGGGAACCTGGTACATCTACGCAACGGGCTTCTACAAAAAGTCCAAAACTGGCCTAGCTCCCAGCGCAGAAAGACAGTGACATCGATTCCATGTGCCGAACTCACTTGTTTCCTGTACATACGTTCGTGATTCAGAAAAATAAAAACCGCGTGGGCTACATCTTGGCCGGACGCATGGTGTCATTCTATTCACCTGCATGTTACTGTTGCTGACCGAGTGAGGTTACGGCATCCATTCGGGAGATGCTGTCTACGGTTATCCGAGAGCAATTTTTTTTTCCTTTTATGCAAAAATTATGAGCCTTAAAACCTATGCAACTGGGTCTGCCACACGTGTGATGGAGGGGAAATGGAGTATGTGACTCCCGTGTCGTGTCCTACCGTGTCGTGTCCTGTCACAACGTTTGTTCTTTGCTTTTCCGCCTTCTCCAAATGCAAATCCACGGAAATCTCCACGTACGCATCCATGTTCTTTTCCAGGTGTTTGGCTATGCTTTTTTCAGATCATAGATGGGACGGCTCACTAAAGAGGCGTGTGCGTTTTCAGATCATAGATAGAATGGCTCAATAAAGAGACATGTTAGGGTCCTGATCTAGTCCTACAAAACTACGTACAAAATTAGTATAAGGCAGTTATTAGCCTGCCTGTTCCCGCCAGTTAATGTGCCTGTACTTTTTTTTTAACTTAATGTGCCTGTACTTCATCGTTCATATTTATATGTTGAGGGGTAAACTTGTAATATCATCTCGTATGCAAGCCCACATCCATGTTTATTTAGTTGGGAAGTAAGCGCACTTCAAACATATCGTTGTAGAAATAGCACGAGTTAAACTGAAATCATATATAGTTTAAAATACTTAAATGAATCTGATAACCAAGTATTGCTTGATAGAGAGTGGAGGGGGTTGTTACCTCGGCCCACCGGAAATCAAACCTCAAATTTGGTTCATGTATTTCTTCAATGAAAAGCGACCGCAAATTTAGTCTTCAGTAAATAACGTGTGATTACATACATATAGTGGTCTACATGTGCATCTATGAGTTATACAGGGTGCTCCTTAAAAAAGAAACACAAATTTGTTATGAAAATCTATTTATTATTAAATAATAAAAAGAAGTCACTATATTCATCTACATAGATTAAAATTATGGAAATCTATTTATTATTAAATAATAAAAAGAAGTTACCATATTCGTCTATATAGGCTAAAATATCTATGTCATTAATAAGGTGATGGGTTTAAATTATAAGAGTGTAGATTTACTCTAACAAATATATTATATAACTTGGACACTATGTACATAGCACGGTAGCACGAGCTAGCTGAGTTAAATAAGAATAATAATTGGCTTCCGTTACGAATCACCGTCTGGCAAAAGAAAAAGAAATCATGTGTTGCCTTTTGCCCCAGTACGTGAGAACATTAATCAACCTAAACACAAGCAGCGTGCTCTTTTAAAAATATAATGTAGCGGTGATTTTTGTTCTTTCTTGTGAGGGGACACCTTCGCTACATGCCTACATTCACCCGGGAGCAACGAAGTAAGCCAGCTCTTCGTACACATTTGGATTCTGGAAGCGAAACGGAGCGGCTTGACATGAGACATGAGATGAACAGCACCAACAGTCAGTATATCACATTTTGCTTCTAAACTAGGACCCATTGACAATCTTTGACCTTAGCACAAAACTTTTGGCCTCTAATTAAGGTGGGATGGACAAAATGATTTGATATATCAATAAACAATGGTGAGATTTAAGGTATCACAGTAATTAGAAAGCTTAGAAATTGTCAATCTACACTATTCATTGTGCTAAGGCCATACTATAAAAGTGTATATTAGTCTTATAACATAGAGTTAAGATCTATACCCTTATTTTGTGAGGCCAATTATAATAGTATAGATTATTTCTATACGCACACCATTTTTACCACGTGGCGGGTGATATGGTCGTGGACTGTGCAAATATCTTTCTTCTCTACAATCTAAGAGAGTTGAACATCATCTAGATGAGAATCTGGACACTGTAAGTCTTTATATAGAAATTTCTACATTTCTTTGCACTTTGCTACACTGATGGATATAACAACCGCCTCCTCTATTTTGTACATCTAGTCACATGATCACTCAATCCAAAGTAAGGAGACAACCGGCGGGTTTTCTCGACTCACAATTGATCTTTGAGCAAAGCATATATGCCGATAAGAAATTTATCAAGGGATGCTTGGTAGACTCATTATGAAGTTAACAGGAGAAGGAGTTCATACTCCTTGTCTTAAGTCGGGAATAAATAATCGATGCTCATATTTCATCATTTATATAGTTTATACATAATAACATTTATATATGACTATGCGAACCTATTCTTGTAGATTTCACTGGATATTGATTGTGATAATACCCAAATATAACAAGGTTATATACCTTGACCCTACAAACGTTGGAACCACGAATTCACGTATATTACCCAGTTAATCGATAGATCATTAATTAATATATTTACCTCCTTACATTATTATTTTTATTCATTTCTTTCCTAATTTCATAAAACAAAAATTGAAACACACAGGGTGTTTGCCGCTTACGTGTCCCGTGGGAGAAATCCAATTTAGCAGCCAATGGCAAATTGATACACTATTGGAATTTCAAGGTGTTCCTTAAATACGAAATAATACTCTATACCTTTATTTTCAATTAATAATAATCCCTTCTCAAACTAAGACATTTTCTTTTTACTGTACCGGCAGCAGCCACAAGAACTAACCTTTGTGGGTATTACATTTGTCATCACATGGGCAGCTCATGGCGTCTTTGAAGATCCAAGACGTTAAGTTTTGTTCATCTTACCACTATTTTTTGATATATTCACATCTTACATATATTCATAAATTTAATTTTACTTTGTATAAGTTGGTATTAATATTGAAACAAAGATGATGACCAGGGTCAAGCTCATAGAGATTAGTGGGAGTTTGTCTTATTCTTCATTCACCAAGTAATCAACGTCAAGGGCGAGTACCATCAACCGTAGCTGGCTGTAAATGTGAACTGAAATGAGAATACTTTATTATGTGAATAGTCGATACTTAGAATTAAAGTTCATATGTTCTTCATGTACTTAGTTATGTGGATATGTCGATGGAGATGCTAATGTGTTCTTTCTATGCATGTGTATATGAACATGTTTGTTTGCTGTGAATGTGAACGTGTATGTGTATGTGTACTTGTGAATATGGAATATATAAAATTTCATGTTTCAAGGTAGAGAAAACAAAACAAATTATTGTCATAATTGCTATTCCAGAAGGTTTAGACAGAAGAAACCGTCTGCAATATCCATTATGATAGCAACTTCACCGAACTACCACAGACAGTTCAAATCTGAAGAATTGCCTGGAATATGATGCAATCCTTATGAAATATCATATAAAATAGAAGGTAGAAGAAAGGGATATAATGAAATCTGAGACGGTTTACTAACCTAGGCCCGATTATCCGTGACATATGTTTTTTGATGGTGACCAAAATTATCTGGAATGGTGATTTTGAATCCTTTTAAAATATTTTTTCTATTTAATAAAACGTGACGTGGAGTGAAGCAGTGCAGGAGCCCAGGTGCGTGGTAAGCACGGTCGCCGGATATTGAGACAACAACCACTAGGCATCACGCATCGCACAGCGTCACGCGTCGCACAAGGTAGTGTGCACGCTCTAACGCTACTCAGCGCCACTCTTCCCAGGTTAAATTTTTTTTTCGAATCAGAACTATATATATTAGATCACAGCATGCTCATCTCATGCCGAATACATGGGAGCGGAGTATCAGGTACATGATAAAGCCTAGAACAGTCTAAGTTAGATAGAGGCGATGCTTCTTTAGCCATACAGTGAGCAGCCATATTTGCATCCCTTCTAATATGAGTTACAGAAAAATGAGAAACACTCCTACTAATCTCCTGCACTTGTCTAATAATTGACACAATGCTCGATCTCTGATTTTCTCTTGATTCCCATAGCTTGACCACTTCTTGACAATCAGTTTCTAACACCACATTGTTTACATCTAAGTTGTGTTCCTCCTTAATCATTTTCAATAACGCTATTCCGTCTCGACAAGCAAAAGCCTCAGCTGTCAAGGTATCAGGAACAGGATCGTACCAGTAGCTTCTTGCTATAATCAGCTGACCATGTTCTCCTCGTATAACAACACCAGTAGCACCTTGTTGATTAGATGGGTTGAAAGCAGCGTCTACATTAATTTTAAGTTGACCAGCGCCAGGAGGTCTCCATTTGATATTTCCCCGTTCGCACCCTCCAGGTTTGCTGGTCCTCGAAGATAAAAGCAGATCAGAAGCTACATCATGAGCCCATTTACAAGCGGAAACAATTTTCATAGGAGTTTCACCATGGCGCCTGCCATTCCGGGTTGTCCATATGGACCACATGCCGCATAGGATGGAAGCAGTTTCCTCATATGAACATATGGCCGAATCAAGCAGGTCCCAACACCAAGTAACAGGGCTAAGATTTGGAAGCTTGATATTGTACAGATCTCTGAAAATTTTCCAGAATATAGAAGATGAAGGACACTCCACTAAAGCATGAAACACAGTCTCTTTCTCAGCCCCACAATCAATACAATTACTTTGCATGTCCATATGTCTCTTGTACAAGTTATCTCGAACTGGCATATAATTGTGGATAACACACCACCAAAAAGATTTAATTTTTGGAGGTATAGCCAGATTCCATAATTTCTTCCAAGCAGGATTTTCATCATTAAGAGAAGTATTAGCCATACCTTCACTGAACTGCTGAATCGCCCTCTGAGAAGAGGACAGTAGGCGATATGCAGATTTGCCAGTATATAGGCCATGTTTTTCTGCATCCCAGGCCCATATATCCTCTTCGAGTCTCCCTAGAGGTATTTGCATAATTGCCCTGGCATCTGAAAAAGTAAAATTGTCATTTAAAGCTTTAAGGTTCCAATTAAGCCCATCAGGAGAGATTAAATCCTGAACCTTCATTGCAGTAGCTTCCGGTTTCTTGCAAATAGGTTTGAAACCAGGGGCATAAGGGATCCACTTGTCTACCCAGATGTTAGTAGTCTCGCCATTTCCAATCCTTTTGATAAGGCCCAAATCCAAGGCCTTTCTTCCTTTCAGGATCGCTCTCCATGTATGAGAACTGTTTTTCTTATTTCTTGTTTCCATAAAAGAGCTATTATGAAAATATTTCCCTTTTAACGTACGAGCACAAAGAGAGTTAGGCCTTACTATTAATCTCCATCCTTGTTTGCCCAAAATTGCAATATTGAATAAATGGAGATCTCTAAAGCCCATTCCTCCTACTTTCTTTGGTTGCGCTATGTCACACCATTTTTTCCAATGCATCTTCTTCTTTTCCCCATCTCTCCCCCCCACCCCCACCAGAATCGAGCCATTGTGTTAGTAATTTTCTTACAGGTGGTTTTGGAGAGGAGAAAGCAGCTCATGGAATATGTAGGAACAGATTGTGCCACCGCTTTGAGAAGGATCTCACGTCCGGCAGAGCTTAGTTTCTTCTCGCACCATCCATTAACCAAGTTCTGGATTTTCGAATAAATATTTTCAAAAGCCACTGTATTTGAACGTCCCAAAGCAGTTGGCAGACCCAAATATTTTTCGTCTAAAGTTGTCCTCTCAATACTAAGAGATTGAAGCACTTCAGTTTTGACAGCATCGTCACAGTTTGCACTAAAGAAGATAGCTGATTTTGATCTGTTGACAAGTTGATCAGATCCCCTGTGATAAGCTTCAAGAATATCATTTAATCTGTCAGCTCCTCTCTTTGAAGCCTGAGTAAAAACAATGCAATCATCAGCAAATAACAAATGTGAGATCCATGGTGCATGGATCCCAACTCTGATTCCTTTCGATAGGAATTGAGGGCCTGAGAATTTAAGTAAGCTAGAAAGACCTTCAGCACATAGCAAGAATAAATAAGGGAATATGGGGTCTCCTTGGCGGATGCCCCTAGAAGGTTTAAAACTATCAGAAACATGGTCATTGACACGCACTGAGAGACTCACCGACTCCACACATTTCATTACCTTGTTGATCCAGGAGTCAGCAAAGCCCAGTTTATTCATGATGCTGTGAAGATAAGTCCACTCAATGCGGTCATATGCTTTCGCCATATCCAATTTGATTGCACATTCTCCCATCTTTCCTTTCTTCCTCTTCAGGTGGTGGATGCATTCATACGCTGTCAACACGTTGTCTGTGATTAAACGCCCAGGAACAAAGGCACTTTGCTCTTCCGCTATTATTTCATCAAGCACCTCTCGAAGTCTGTTGGCAAGAACCTTAGAACACAGTTTATACAGCACATTGCATAAAGCTATTGGTCTAAACTGCGCCAATTCTTGCGGGAGTTTGACTTTTGGAATTAAGACAATTATGGTCTTGTTAACTTCAGCAGGAAGGTCTCCACCTTCTAAGAAGTCCAAGACTGCATCACATATATCCTTCTTCAAAAGATCCCAGTGGTTTTGAAAGAAGCCTGCAGTAAAACCATCAGGGCCTGGAGCCTTATCAGGTTTCATCATAAAAAGAGCTTGCTCCACTTCTTCTTGAGTAAAAGGCCTACACAAGAAATCATTCGTGGAATCTGAGACTTTGTGAGGCACCAGGCATATAATCTCATCCGGATTGGTCCTTTCCTGAGCAGTAAATAATTCCGTATAATATCTTATAGCCATATTCTCCAATTCCTTTTGATCACGGCAGATGGTTCCATCTGGACGACGCAGAGACAATATTATGTTCTGTCTAGCTCGTTCCTTGCATCTAGCATGGAAGAAGGCTGTGTTCCTATCTCCTTCTGCCAGCCATTGTACACGAGATCGCTGCCGCATTATCACTTCTTCCCGAGCAAGCAACTCTGAAATGCGTTTGAGCAAGACTCGTTCTTCCTTAGTTGGACCTCCCTGCCAAGAATGTTCTCTAACAGCCTCCAACTCTTTGCGGAATTTTTTGAGCCGACCTCGCACTGAGCCAAAGACTTCGAAGCTCCATTTTTGTAAGGATACCTGCATTTCTTTTAAAGACTTTAACGTTCCTTGAAGTCCTCTTCTATCTACCTTCCATGTTTCTTTAACAAGGTCAGCATAGCCTGGATCACGGGTCCACATATTCTCATAGCGAAAGGGCCGACTGTGTGGTTTACCAAATTCTAGCATTTGCCGCCCAATCTCTATCAGAATAGCGCAGTGATCTGATTCTGAAGTTTGAACGTGCTTCACAGAAGTAGAGCCAAAACGACCAAGAAAAAGGTCGTCTGCTAGGGCTCTATCTAGACACACTTTAACATTCCTAACTCCCTCCTGTTTGTTGTCCCAAGTATACGGAAGACTAGAAAAGCCCAAATCAGAGAAACCACAGTATTCTACAGCTTCTCTGAAACTAGCCATCCTCCATTCTCCCCTCTCCCTGCATCCAAAGTGTTCTTCTTCAGATAATACTTCGTTGAAATCTCCTGCACATAACCATGGCAAGCTGCTTGTGTTCCTGAGAAAAGCAAGTAACTGCCATGACTCCTTTCGAGATTGGCCGCAGGGCTGACCATAAAAACCAGTGAATCTCCACTCACCACCTCCTAGATCATCATTACAAACCCACACATCTAAATGCGATTTATTATAAGATTTTACTCGCACAATCGTGCCTTTCCTCCACATCAGGACTATACCACCGCTTAAACCCTCACAATCGACTCCGAACGCATTTTCAATGCCGAGTCTGAATCTCAAATTCTGAGCTCTCTTTGCTGACATTTTCGTCTCCGACAAGAAGATGATTTCCGGGCTAAATTGCTCCACCAAAAGACGGAGCTCTTGAACTGCCTCAGGCTGCCCGCAGCCCCGGCAGTTCAGACATAGGAGCTTCATGGTGCCCGGCGGGGCTGCTCCACACAGGCAGCCTCCGCCGATTGTGCATTGAAGGTAAAGGTCTCCATTCTTTGCTTCTTGGTACCCTCCATATCGCTAGACTTCGGCTCCCCCCGGGCAGGAGGGGCCCCTATGGAAAGAGTCCCTGCAATATTGCTGGTTGGTGCAGAAGGCAAAACACTCGCACTCTCCAACAATTTAACTCTCGCAGCCACCGTACCTTGCTGTCGCTGGCAGCCGGTGCTGCTTTTCGAAGTTTTCCTCTTTCTCCCTACACTCACATTCCCCTGCTTCTGGTCCGTGAACAAAGCCTTACTTACATTGCTCAGCTGGGTCTCAACATTCTTCTCTACCATAGCGACTTTAAATGGACTTGTAACTTTCTCCTCAGCCACATGTTTAGAAGGTTCAGATTGCTGTTGGGGAGAAGCATCTGAAGATCTGCCCCTGGAACTAGTTCTTGAGTCACTACGAACAAAAGAACCACTCCAATCCGATGCTGCTGCTGCTTGGGCAAACGATTGAATCCTCTTCTTTCTCTCTTCTGGTGCTATGATCCTGTTATCGTACCATCTATGTCCCTTGGTGTCTCGGTCTGTGGGGTTTGGACATTCCATCTCCGAATGCCCTATGACCCCACAGGAGAAGCAAAAGAAAGGAAGTTTTTCATATTGCAGCTCATAGCGCACTTCTACACCTTCCTCCTTATCTCCTTTCTTCTGTTCAATCGTGATAAATCTTTTCAAGGGTTTCTCAATTGGAATTGCCACGCGTGCTCTCAGGAATGTGCCTGCAGCATCCCCATGGTCATCAACATCCAGCTTGTCACACTTTCCGACTAGGCCTGCAATTCTCTTCTCTTTCACTTTGTTCATCCATTTGAATGGAATGTCAAGAATTCTAACCAGATGTGCATTGAGTCGAACCGTACCTCCAAAGGTCTCAGATCCTTCTTCAAGTCCTGCAATAAGACTGCATAACGACCAACCAGCCAGGGGGTACCATCTAGGGCTCTATCTTTATCTGCTAGTGACAAGAAATCAGCAATAAACATATTATCCCCTACTAGTCTTGCTCTCAATCCCCTCGGGTTCCCCCAAGCTGGTCTCATTGCACTCATAATAGTGTTCAACTGCAGATTGGTAGGGGAAAGGACTTTACCAATGACAGAAAACTTCACTGGTTCCTCATCCTCATCTTCATCATCAGACATTACCAATTTTTCATCCTCTCCTGCCGCAAGATTTAGTTTATCAAACATTGCAGCTACTTCCCTATCTTGTCCTGCAGAACTGCTCTGTCTCTTCGGTGCTGATTCGGAGCTCCATACCATCTTCCCTTTACCAGGCATCTTCTTTGCAGTGTAGACCGAACCAAGCCCTCCTCACACTCACAGCCACTAGAGCTTGCAAAGGGGATCAACCAATGATGGACAGAACCACCAAGGGATCCTCTTAAACACCCCAAATCAAGGATTACCCAAGCAGAGAAGTGGAGAGGAGAAGGAAAATAAGCCACACCTTAGCCAAGCGCAGGCGAGAAAGCTCGGTGTGGAGCAAAGCCAGATGGATTTGCCCGCAAAAGAGAGTCCCAATCTCAGGAGTAGACGCCGCAGCGAACTCCCGAGGGGAAGGGGGTGGACGCCGGCAGCCGGGGAGCACGCCGGCGGCGGCGGCGGCAGGGAGAAGCGAGGGGAAAAGGTCTCTCTAGAAGTCGCGAGAGCGTTAACGGCGTTCTGCATGTGTGTTTCGGTCCCCTTCCCAGGTTAATTGGTCAATTGTTTTCTTGCAAGAAATGTCTAGCTTCGGACCCGAGGACGTCTAGGCTGCTACTTTGCAGTTGGGCCGAAATTTGGCATGGCACGGGGTATGAATGGGCCTACTATGCTCTAATACTAATGCAAATATCTCCTGGGCAATAGTGAGAAATTGTCAACCAGTGAGTCATTTCGGTCCTAGTGTAGAGCCTAGTTAAATTCTACAGCTCACATATTGTCTGTATGTCTTACTAGCATCTTGCTCTCACTTTATAGCGGTAAATTCCAATTTCCCTTTTGCGGTACTGAATATTTCTTTTGAAAACGAGAGAGCTCTAACAAGCGAGCGACGCGGCTTGGCTGCTTCCGACCCATACTCCCATCCGTGCTCCCTTCATCTTTAGCACTCGTGATTTGTTGATGGCCTCCCTTCCCTCTCTCTTTCCCTTCTATTCTCCTGTCCGCCCGCACCTCCACCTCTCATATTTCTCATGGCCGCCCAAATTGTCCATCAATCAGTGGCGGAGGAGCCCATGTGGCGAGGTATGGCGTCCGCTATAACTAAATCCGGCTGCAAATACCCCTATTCCAGTTCTTTCTGCACCTAAAACGTCCCTCGGTGGCGCCATTAGAGGAGCTTGAGTTCCTTGTTGTTTATTGGGCCGTTTTGGGCTTTTAAATTGATTTGAGGAAGTGAAGAAGTAAATCAATCCACATGTGCCACAGCTGCCGGACGGATGACTTGCATAGTCGTACTTACATCTATTCAGCAAGGCTGGGACCAGGGAGAAGACCGACATGTGGCGGTTAGTTGTATTAATGTGAAATGCTTTAAATACACATATGGACATATGCTAACAAACTCATGATATGCTAACACTAATCCATCTATCTCTAACATATCATTTCTATAAACTAATTTGTTCGATGAATTTGTGAAAATTAGTTGTGTAAGATTCACTTAGCAAGGAAACAATGTCCTACTTTTATCTTGTCCGGATTGTTATTTTTTATTTCATTTAGCGTCACACTCTTATCAGTATGTAAACTATGGATTTTATTCCCTGTTTCATGCCATAGACTTCAGCACACCAAAAAATTTGTCCGTCCTCCGCCACTGCCATCAATGGAACCCAGTGTTACCGAGCCTCAGGCAGCGCAAGTCCCATAAAGAGGTGACTCAATCATGGATCCTTTTCTCTAACTTCAAATCAACTATCACCATTGCTACCACATCTCGATGAACTGGAAGTTTTTCAAATGTTGATTACGCGCGTACAAATGAGCTTGACATGAACATCGGCTATGACAAAGGGACAACGAGCCTACCCGTTCGTGGTGTGCCGTGTGTGGCGGCGGCGGCGGCGGCAACCCCACGCGGACGACAGCTAACGCTCAACCACGGCAGCATGGTTCGATGGGGTCAACTAATGGGCTAATCCCACGCTGCCAGCGGCCATGAAGATGATGATAGGTGGGACGTGCGGACGTGAGCATGGAAGGGGATTAGAGGAAGGAAAGAGTGGTTGGGGCGTGAGCCATCAACAAATCTCAACCCTTGAAGAGGAAGAGAGCACAGATGAGAGTACAGGGAGGGAGCATGCAAGCCACGTCCACGCCTGAGGAATTCGCCTTTTCTAACTGATATGCAAGTGACAACCGATCGAATCCAAGCCACTAGCCGAAACTGACAATTTTAAATCTACTTTGTGCAAGAAAAGCTGAGGTGTTTGATGACGCGCAAGTGATATGTCCACCGGGACGGCGTCGCACAACAGCCAAAGCATTGACATTGTACCAACACATGAGTAGCTATCAGTTACCGGTAGAAATGCTTACTCGAATTTTCGGCGCGGTTGCAGGGGCAAATGGACAACACAGGCATGATTTCTGCAGTTCACCTGCTCGTGTCAATTCGCCGATCGATGTGGATGCGGATGCGCTGCAGTTTACTATGGCAGGTCGCAGTAGCAAACAGGACCTCGACTCTGGTGGCTGCATCGACCTTTCAGAAATTCAGACTTCTCCGTAGCTCAATGAAAATTAGACCGGCAAGAAATTGATGTTTTATCCTACTGAAACCATCAAGCTAATCAAGATTGAGCAAATTTTAGACGCCTCCAAATTATTCTGAACCGTCCATTTCTTTTGATCAAGGATCTAGATTAAGCATGATGACATATTACCTCACCCACGACTATTAATTAGACATAAATGATTTTTGTATTGATATATTTAACATAAAAAATATATTTGGAAGATGTATTGATATATATCCATACCATAATTAACAACGTATCGGCCGTACTTGAAAGAAAGGAAATTAGGCACATTGTAACGTGACAATGATCAATGATCGAGCAACATTTTTTTAATCCGATCACCTGACAAGATATTTGATCGGACATAGTAAATCTTGTCACATGACAACACTTTGATCGGGTGAAAGAAAAATCATGTAAAAAATATATTTATGGAACTCGTAAACGGCTTGGTAGCTCAGAAACATTATACAAGTCCAAAACTTGGACATACGTGATCGAGCACGCACGGATTCTAGCCTTGAATTACCATTTTGCACCGCCTGTCTAAAAACGTACAAACGTGTGGTATTTTTCTTAAAGTTTTGTGAAAATTAAAATGTTTCTTACTTCCCTCCTTTCGTAAATAGCTTTAGATATTAACATGGTGATAAGTGTATGAGTATCCCGATCTTTCGAAGAGAACACGAGATCGATTTATGATGGTAACTTTAACAATTCGACTACACCATACGACGACGATGCTCCTTAGCAATCGCTAAACCAACTCCGAAGATAACTAACGATGCGGGAAGCACGATCAACACAAAGTTCAATTCCCTGCAAGCAATCAAAAAACAAGCAAGAAATACAAAAATGCAATCTAAAATTGCAGGTATAGATGAAGTATAACGATATATTGGGGTTCTGAAAAATGGTCTCTATAGCTAGTTGTTGAACACAATCGATGGACTCGTAGATGCAAGTAGCAATTTATTAACTAAACAAAACCTATGGATTACAAAGACCCTGGGGGATAATTTATAGGTGGAAGGAGACCCCTAGCCCTAAATGGATTTGTAACTCCCGAAAGTCAGTTCGGGCCAGCTTAACTTGGCCTTCAGGCCAGTTTGACCGGCCAAAATTTGGAACCTCCGGGGTGAGGTCCGAGTGGAGGTCCGGGCTCTCCAGTAGCAATCCGGATGTTCATTCGGACCCTTTGGGTGGATATCTGGATTTTGGCGAGGACCGAAACTTGACTTGATATCTTCTTTGCTTCGTCTTCGGTCTCGGTCAACAAGTCTTCATGGGGACTTTAATGTCCGGAAGTCTTCATTTGGTGACCCTTCTCCTTCCAACGGCGTTATGTCCAGTCCTTGGTTCCTTAATAGCAAAAGAGGATCGGACTTAGGCAGCATCATATTCACGTACAACTCACGTGAATCATTAAGAAATGAAAGTATCTGATAATTGATAAAGCATGCACGGGCTCTAGTCATTGGACCTTGTAGTACAGGTACTTGAGTGCATGTATCTATAGTAGGGTGTCCTCATCACACGGTCTTCAATATGCATCTTTAGCTTTTTGTTACTATTATTATTATTATCATTATTATATATACATATATGTTTAAAAAATGAAATTTGTATATCACAAATATTTTTCATAACTGATCTGATCATACTACTTTCGGCTCATCAATCTAGATATTTTTTAATCCATTAATAGTCAAAGTTAGAAAATTTTGATTATACTCTTTCTACAATGTCACTTATTTCCAAACTGAGGTAGTATGAAACATGAAAAGTCATATTTCCTTCATATAGATCGAAGGACAGGGAGAGGACAACCGGCCACATCAATTATAACGTACATATAAATAACTTGGTTATACCTAATCAACGGTCCAGATTTATCAAGTGTTCTTACCTCTTATAAGGTAAGTTGGTGCGTCTTACAAGAGCTCATCAAGATACACATAGGATTACCGTGCAATTCCTGCCTGCCGTACTGTGAATGAGAGACCGAAGTGGCAACTTCGTCATTATTTCTTGATCTTTTGACTAATTTAGGCCCTATATTTAACTCAGCTTTATCTGTAACTGTAAGTTTTTTCTTCTCAAGCCTCTTTGATTTGTGGGAAGTTTTTATGTTTCCTAAGAAAATTTGAACCGATGCATAGGACTTGGCGCTATATGCCATGTTTTAACAACATGGTGAGCAAAACCGTCTCTCTTTTATTTTTCAAATTTCTTAGCCAGTTTTCTTTTTCTTTTGCAAATGTTAATATGTGAAGTTTGTGAGCGTTCGCGTGCCTGAGTAATCTTGACGTCCAGAAACACCTTCGTCCCTACCCCAGCCACCCACCGCGCGTCCAACAACCCCCACATCCTTTTCGCTCAATCGTTGCCACATCACTTTCGTGCGAACACTTTCCCCCTCTACCTTCGCTTTCCCTCCCACGCGACCTTCTACCCAATGACGACTGAATTGCGTCCTTGCTATCCTCGTTTCGAAAACAAAGAACCAAGAATTGCGTCCTAGCCGGCTTCCTTTGCGTAGATCAATCGCCGCCGACGACTTCGAATCTAAATTAGTAGCAAAAATGGTCGGACTAATTGGAGGTTGCTTGCTCGAGCTGTAATACCCTGATAGAGAAATCAGAGTAGCATAAAACAATACTATGTTGTTAAAAATATATATCTATATGGAATCTATATCTATATATAAATAGTACAATAACTTTGGGTCAAAAGATAAGAAAAATCGAATCAAAAAACAATGACACTGTGGAGAGGTACTATTTGGAATATCATAGTGTATGATGTGATGACATGTGAGACGCGATGTCGATAGTTTATTGGGTGCTATTTTTGGGTTGGCTCTGTGATGGCATTTACCAATATTACCTAACAGGATAAGCACGCCAATGAAGATTTGTATATTAATGTTTTTGTGTGGTAGTATCTAAAGTTCTTAAGCGTTATGACCGTCAGTTTGTTTTGAGAATGTTAAGAGAAGGTTGTGTCTCAAATGGCACTCACCATGCATGCAATCAATGCTAAGCTCTTACTAAAATTAGGAAGCTGATGTTTAGGCAAGCATAGTAAAATTGGTAGTTGATTAGTTGGGCTCCAATCCGATACCAAGATTTGGCAAGCCAAAGCTAAGGTGATTTGCCAACATTTGCCACGGTAATAAGCTGCCAGGTGCCAGCCAATTGTTAACCATCCGAGGCAGCCAATTGTTGGCAAGTTATATCATTGCCAAAACATTGCAAACCGATCAGCCTCGTACTCAACTAGAACAAAAATCACCGACTCTGAAACAGGCAAACGCGCACCCTCATCCACTTCCACTTCCACTTTCACTTTCACTTTCACTTGCACTTGCACTTTTACTTTTCTCAATAAGAAGAGAACTCGAAGGTACAGTCACAATAAGATCTCGCCACACTACCAGGGGAACCCAGCTGACACCACCTGCCGGCGCTGTTTGGCACGCCGTCACGGCTTGCTCTGCTTTCCCATATATAGTGCTCCCTGCCCCATCCATCCACCAATCCCGTACGATCATCACACCCTCCCCTCTTTCCCCTCCCAAATCCATTCCATTCCTCTCTACTCCCTCGCATCTCCGATCTCTCTGCTTGCTGCTGCACCTACTCCGCTCGCGCTCCGTGTGGTGCCAAGACCAAGAGAATGGGCAGCCTCGCTTCCGAGAGGACCGTCACCGGGTGGGCCGCCAGGGACGCCGCCGGCCACCTCTCCCCCTACAAATACACCCTCAGGTACCACACCAATCCAGTCACTTCGGTTCTGATCCTCCCTCTCATCCGCTTCTGCATGCTCTGTTCTTGTTCTTGCAAGTTTGCAATATGTAAGGCAGTAGAAATATCAGTCTCTGCATGCTCTGCTCTTTTTCTAAAGAGTTGTGAAATTAGCCCCCTACCGTCACATCAAGAATCTGATGCATAGCATAGCATAGAACTCGGAAAGACAAAGTTGCTTTCCGACCCAACAACAGCGTGATGATCGCACCCGCCGTGCTTTAACAGCGTGTAGTAACGCACGCGGGCCTACGCTTTACAGGGGTCTGCGTCTGGTAACTGCTACTGGAGTACTTTGTTTGTTTAGAGTTTGCCTGTCTGTATGGATGTGATACGTCTGCATGCATAAACGCATGCATGCTCTGTTCTGCTGCGTCTTCGTCGAAGTGGCGCGTGTGTGTGACTGGTGTGCGGTGCAAGCGATCAGTTTTCGCGTGTAAGGGTCGTCAAGATTACGAGACAAAGCAACGCAGAGGGGCTCGGTTGCTGCTTCAGCCTTCAGGTGGCGTCTGATGCTTTCTGTCGCAGACTGAAACGAGCACTTGTGGCAAAACAAACTAAAATCTGTCAATTTCTCATGTCCAAACAACTGAATAAGCATGTCCTGCAAGAACTAATCCTTTTCTCTTTCTTTTTCCGAAAGGAACTAATCCTTTTCTTCTTTTTCCGAAAGGAACTAATACTTTTCTTTCTTTTCGTATGTGGTTTGACAACAGGAAGACAGGCCCTGAAGACGTGATGGTGAAGGTTCTCTACTGCGGCATCTGCCATACTGACATCCATCAGGCCAAGAACCATCTTGGTGCTTCGAAGTACCCCATGGTCCCTGGGTAAGCACGGTTAAACCTTTGCAAAAACAAAAACAAAAACAAAAAGCTCCTCGATTGCACAGTAAACTGAAGATAAAACCTCTTAATCGCAACACGAAGTTTATCTGAGAAGAATAACAGATCCAGGAACGGATAGGCACTAGCAATCTTGATTAGTATTGCTGTCAGATTTCTAAAAGTGATAGGAGCACCATCTGTTGTCAGTTCTGGGACACAAGATACTGCATCAATTTTAGCATTTCTTCTTCTTTTCAATTCATGGTGGTAGGGACTAGAGATGTACAATCAGCTTCAAAAGACATGAGTAAAGAAAACTTCACCGAGCTTTTCTGTCAAGATTAATTGAAAGTGAAGTCATCATGGTCTGCCTAGCTAGTTACAATCATTTCTTGTCTGTTGGTGACTGAAAAACAAAATTTCAGGCATGAGGTGGTCGGCGAGGTGGTGGAGGTCGGGTCAGAGGTGACCAAGTACCGCGTCGGGGACGTCGTCGGCGTGGGGGTGATCGTCGGGTGCTGCCGCGAGTGCCGGCCGTGCAAGGCCAACGTCGAGCAGTACTGCAACAAGAGGATCTGGTCGTACAACGACGTCTACACCGACGGCAGGCCGACGCAGGGAGGCTTCTCCTCCGCCATGGTCGTCGACCAGAAGTAAGTACCGAATAATCTGGAGAAAAAAAAATCAATACTCTCATCAGCTCATCATTGTCAATCGGTCCAGCGATAGAAAAGAAGTCATCGTGTTTGTTGACATAGGCTTAATTATCTAGGCCATTCGATGGTTGTGAGTCCAAATTATTAGTGTTGATAGATATATAGTCTATACAACAATTATTAGGTAGATAAAGAATATAATTCTATTTTCTAAAACTAAAATTCATAATTAATTTTAAATAAAAATTAATAACTAGATTTATATATTAGATGGATAAAGAACATATCTATATTTTCCTAAACTAAAATTTAAAATTAGTTTTATATAAAATTAGCAACTGGATCAATATATTATGTGGATAAAGAATACAATTCTATTTTCCTAAAATATAATTTTAAATTAATTTTAAATAAAGATTAATCAATGAATTTATATATTGGGTGAAGAAAGAACACAACTCTATTTTCTGAATTAAATTTTAAAATTTAGTTTTAAATGAAAATTAGCAGTTGGATTTATATAAAACAGAAAGGCAGAATAAATTAAAATAGGTCAGTAATTTCATTTCCATTCTAGCATGCAATATGTAGCGATGGATGATAAATTTCAGCGTAACATATATTGGATGTATCGATATGAATGGATTTGGCAGTATAGAAAAAGAGGTCGACATGAGTAGAATAAAGACGAGTGTAGGGCGCTATACAAGAAAAGAATGATATTACATTAATGCGAATAATGCAACTGCAATAGCGATGAGGTGGGTGGAGGAAGAGAAATACAAGGTTTGGATACAAGTTTTAAGATTTGATTCTTGGTGAAAAATCTTTTGAAAAATTACCAGTGGAAAGATAGACTAAGGGATGGGGATTGAAGGGGAAAGTTGAAAATTAGTATGAAAGTCTATAATTTTGCATGGCAGGTTGTGGACCTTAATATCATAGGTTTTCAATGTCACACATAAAGGTCTTTTATATGCCGTCTAATTGTCCATCGATATTGAACAATCAAAGAGAGAGAAAAAAGAGTACATCATGCACTACCCGGTATAAGCCCTTCACTGACGGGCGCAAAACGGCCTACACTGACGAGTTTTGAGCCCGTCAGTGAGCTCCTGTCAGTGGAAATAGAAAACCCACTGACGGGCGCGGGCGCCCGTCAGTGGAGATACACACAGGACCAAAAAAAAGGCAGTAGGCCCTGAGCCTGACCCGCCCGAGCCCACACTTGCCGCCTCTGTGACCTGCCGCCGTGGGTGCCATCCTCGGACTCTGGCGTAGCAGAGGCGTCGGGCGGCCGGAGGGAGGCCGAGACGGAGGAGGCCGGCGTGGAGGAAGGCAACGGCGGAGGGAGGCGAGTCGGAGGAGGCGGACGGAGGCCGAGGCGGAGGAGGCCGGCGTGGAGGGAGGCAACGGCGGATGGAGGCGACGACGGAGGAGGCAGCCGGAGGGAGGCGACGGCGGAGGGAGAAGGAGCCGAAGGGAGGCCGAGGCGGAGGAGGCGGCGTGGAGGGAGGCAACAGCGGAGGGAGGCGAGTCGGAGGAGGTGGAGGGAGGCCGAGGCGGAGGAGGCCGGCGTGGAGGGAGGCAACGACGGATGGAGGCGACGGCAGAGGAGGCAGCTGGAGGGAAGCGACGGCGGAGGAGGCAGCCGGAGGGAGGCGACGGCGGAGGGAGGAGGAACCGGAGGGAGGCCGAGGCGGAGGAGGTGGCACGGAGGGAGGCGAGTCGAAGGGAAGCGACGCCGAAGGGAGGCCGAGGCGGAGGGCGCGGATCCGGCGGCGAGGGGTGCGGATCCGGCGGCAGGGGGGAGGTCGGAGGCGGAGGGGCCCGGCGGCGTCGGGGAGGAGGCAGAGGCGGCCGGAGGCAGAGGGAGAGGAGGCGGCGCGGGAGATCTGGAGGCGGAGGGGGCCGGCGGCGTCGTGGAGGAGGCGGAGGCGGCCAGAGGCGGAGGGAGAGGAGGCGGCGGGGGGCACGGAGGCAGAGGGCGCCGCCGTTGGGAGCTCGGGGAGGGGGATTGAGAGGAGCTAGGGGGTGGGAGGGGATTTGGGAGGAGTGGAGGAGTGGGTTTAGGGCAGAGGAGTTTTTATATCATTGGACTGAATAAGTGGGTTTTTGGGCCGGAATTTTCACTGACGGGCGGCAATTCATGGCCCGTCATAGGTGACTAATTTTCACTGACGGGCCAAAATTTGAGCCCGTCAATGATGTAGGCTGTCAGTGGTACTATTGTCAGCACTGACGGGCGAAACTTTGGGCCCGTCAGTGGTGACTTTTTCTACTGAATCTGAACGTTCCGCACTCATCTCCACTGACGGTTCCCCAATGGCCCGTCAGTGGAGATTAGTACTACTGACGGGTATTCCGTAGCCGTCAGCGAAGATGGTTCAGTAAAAGTGTTTTCTAAGGTAGTGATATATGAATAGATAAGATTTGCTATCAAAATAATATTAGCAACTAACGGTTAATAACGTAATATAAGTAATGGAAAGATTTGTACTAAAGTCTAATAATATTTTCTCAAAACATACTTCTGGCTATCAATTATTCTATATTTTGAATGAAGCATCAAAACAAATATAGCAACGGATGAGATCGAATAAAGATGACAGCGTGGAATAAATATTGATATAGAAAATTATATCAATGACTATACATCTAGTTACTTAAATACGCGAGCCACCATGCTGAAATCGTTATTGGATTTTTCCAAGTGGATCGAGTCCAATCCATCTAGAAAAGGTAGTAGAAAACGAATTATGGGAAGACGTTACCTTTGATGAGCACCGGTACTGTTCTTTGTGGAATTGTGAACCAGCTCCGCTCCACAGGAAGCAGAACCCTCACCTACCTATCAAAAAACGTCACCTACTCCACTGGTTGTGAGAATTGTTTGGTTCACCGGTCACAGTTTGATCCACAGCGACGTTGCCTTGACTGCATGGTTACTGACGTTTCAGTCGGTAAACCACCCTACCTGTCAAACACAAACCTCAGTGCGATCCGTGAAACTTTGTAACCAAAACTTCGTTGCCATGTGATCGAATTGGCATTGGAGTCGATAAGATCGATATATATCAAAGGTTAACTTGTTCGTGCGCTTGCGTTCAGGTTTGCGGTGAAGATTCCGGCGGGGCTGGCGCCGGAGCAGGCGGCGCCGCTGCTGTGCGCGGGCGTGACGGTGTACAGCCCGCTGAAGCACTTCGGGCTGATGACGCCGGGCCTCCGCGGCGGCATCCTGGGCCTGGGCGGCGTGGGCCACATGGGCGTGAAGGTGGCCAAGTCCATGGGCCACCACGTGACGGTGATCAGTTCGTCGGACAAGAAGCGCGCGGAGGCCATGGACGACCTGGGCGCCGACGCCTACCTCGTCAGCTCCGACGCCACCCAGATGGCGGCCGCCACCGACTCGCTGGACTACATCATCGACACAGTGCCGGTCCACCACCCGCTCGAGCCGTACCTGGCGTTGCTCAAGATGGACGGCAAGCTCGTGCTGATGGGCGTGATCGGGGAGCCGCTGAGCTTCGTGTCCCCCATGGTGATGCTGGGGAGGAAGACCATCACCGGGAGCTTCATCGGGAGCATAGACGAGACGGAGGAGGTGCTCAGGTTCTGCGTCGACAAGGGGCTCACCTCCCAGATCGAGGTGGTGAAGATGGACTACGTCAACCAGGCGCTCGAGAGGCTCGAGCGCAACGACGTGCGCTACCGCTTCGTCGTAGACGTCGCCGGCAGCAACATCGAGGAGGAGGATACGGCATGAACTGCCGGCGAACGACCCAACTACCCATGACATGTTTCTGAACTTGGTGATGCTTGTGAGCTGTGAATTGTCGTCTATCAGAGTGCCCGCTTCTGTTTCCTTGCAGACTTGCAGAATGCAGATGGATATTCGATGTAATAATGATACTTTCTCCATCTCATAATGTAAAATATATTTTAATTAATTAAGATAAGATTTTAATTAATAATATACGTAATTTATTCAAAAGTATTACTCCATTCGTTCAAAAATATAAGGCGTATTTCAATTAGTTAAGACAAATCTTTGACTAAAAATTACTCTATTCATATGCGATTTATGTGACATAAAATTGATATCATTAGATTCCTCTTCAAAAGTATTTCCTTATTATTATAATTTTATATCACATAAACTGCATATTAATAGAGTAATTATTGGTCAAAGATTTGTCTTGACGAATCAAAATATGTCTTACATTCTTGGACAAAGGGAGTACTTAGATTCTGACTTTGTATCATATAAACTATATATTAATAGAGTAACTGATAGTTAAAATTTTATCTTAACCAATTAAAATATATTTTACATCATAGAACGGAGGGAGTACATGAGTACTACACATGTCACCTTAGTCCTGTTGGGAACGTAGAAAGTTTACAGCTATCTTTGTAATATAGTTCAATTTCAACGGTGCTTTCGGAAACAATCTCGCATTTCGGTGAAGCGTTAATAACTGATTGCAGCGTTGAATTTGTGCTTCTGTGTCGCACGCAAATCTGCCGAACTGTCATCTTTAAGGACAAGATTATCAATCTGTCAAGACTGACGAGTACAATACTCCAAATTAGTTGGGCGAAAGAACACTAGGCCGTGCAGTGCTGCTCAAACCAGCTCGTCTGGGCCTGGCCTGAATTTATATTCAGTCAAAAAACCAGGCCCATCGTTCAACACGGTGCTGCTTCCACAAGAGAGACAGAACACAAACAAACACGCTTTCCGCTTTTCACAAATTTTTGCGGGTGTTTCTTCCGTGGGCACGCACGCACAACCATTGCCGTCGGCAAAACCGGCGGGGAATTGAAGACGCAATACATAGATTGCAACTGATGCAGGCATCCATTAACTGTTGTGCACAGGGATGTTAGGGGGTGGGGACAGCTAGCTGCAAGCTTGCCTTCCTCCTCCCGCGATAAATACCGCCGGCAACCGTGAGCTGTCGCTACTCGCTAGTCACCACCGCTGCTACTACTGCTACTACTACTACCCGTCCTGCAGTCGCGTAACTACGAGCCAGTCCATAACTGCCGCTGCTGCTTGTACAGTTGTGCTGCCCCCTCACAGTCCTCGATTCGAACGGTTTGTGTGGCACATTACATCAGTGCACAACCGCTCGACCTTATCGGTTTCGCTCTTGCCTCCATGGTCAGTCAGCTCGTGTATGGGTCCTGTTTCAGCGTGATGTTTAGAACGCATGATTTTACGAGAAGAAGGAAGTTCAATCATGCAAGAAATCGAGATCTTAAGTTCGATCCTCGAGTATTTCATCGGGAGCAGTTTAGTTATAGCAGAATTTAGCTAGTAGTCTCGACTTGCGCTTCCTATCCAGAGATTTGCGATTTTGACACATTTATATTGTTAACAGGATTGTGAACTTGATTGCCAAAATTTCAGCATCGGCGCCGGTCCCCCATCAATCTCGTTCCTGTACAAGAACGGCAGGCCTTGAGCATTACTGCTAATTAACATTTCCGTTCTCTTCACCACTACTGTGTTTCAGAGCAGCCGAAGAATAAACAAACTGTGAAGTACAGCGCAAAGAGAAAACCAGAAAACGACTAGCTCAGTACTACACAAGATCTCAGCACATGGAGTAGCAACGATCCTAGCAGCGATGCGGCGCCCGCGTTTGCGGTAACTTTGCACCTGCACCGGTTGTTGGTTGGCTGGTTGAATTTTCTTTTACGAGTTCTTTTTACTGGCGCGTCACGACGCCGACCCTCTCCGCCGCGGCGCGCATGACGCCCTCGACGAGCTGCGGGATGCACGCCTCGCCCACGGCGCCCCGCACCGCACCCGGCTCGGAGACCCACGCCGGACATGTACTTGCGCACCTCCGCGCGGATCATCTCCTGCATGGCCGCGACCAGATCGCCGCTGAACGGGTACGACGGCGGTGGTGGCGGAGGATGGGATGGCGATGGTGGTGAAGGCGAACGTGGCGAGGGGGAGAGCTCCTGGAAGTGGCTCCGGGCGCTGTCGTGGTGGAACCCCTGGTCCAGCCCTGGGAGCGAGAGGGAGAGGGAGGTGAGCGGATCCTCGTCTTGGCGCGGCGGAGGCGGCCTCACGTCCGCGCTGATGGCATCGAACCCCCCGGCGCGCGGGACCGGCCGGAAGACCTGCCCGCTGCCGCTGCCGCCGTGGCTGAGCTCGCTGCGGTCCGATCCCGTGGGGCTCCCCGGGCCGGGGCTCGCGCGCTTGCACGGCCTCTCGGCCTCGCCGCCGTCGCTAGCCTCCTCCCCCATCGCCGTGGCGGTGGCGAGCTTGCGCTTCAGCGACGAGTTCCAGTGGTTCTTGACGGCGTTATCGGTGCGCCCGGGCAGCAGCCGCGCGATGGCGGCCCACCGGTTGCCGAGCCGCGCGTGAGCGCGCAGGATGGCGGCGTCCTCCTCCGCCGTGAACGGTCGCCGCTCCACCTGCGGCGACAGCTGGTTGCACCATCGCAGCCGGCACGACTTCCCCGACCTCCCCGGGATCCCTCTCCCGATCGCCGTCCAGTTCCGCGCCCCGTGACGCTCCACCAGCCGCCGCAGCGCCTCGTCCTCCTCCGGGCTCCACGGCCCCTTTATCCTGTCGCACTCCGCCTCCGCTCCCATCGCCAAAAAACTTCTCCTTCTCCTTTCTCCACGGGCAGATTCCTCGCACTCCAGTGGCGGTGTGTGTGATTACTGATTAGCGATTAGGACGTGTCGATGTGGATGGCGAGAGGAAGGGGAAGACGAGGTGGGAGCTTATATAGGCGGGGTGTGAGGCTGCGACCGAGAACGGCCGGTGGCTGGTCACCGGGTTACAGCTGGCGAGGTGCCACCTCATGCTCGGAGGTCGTGTCCTTTTGCGCTACTTGTATGGCAAGTGGGGCCGCTGTTGTCTGGGGCCCCATGTGTCAGTGAGCTCGAGTGGCCGGACGTGCGCGTGATCGAGGACTTGTTAATCCTCCTGCGGTCCCGTTGGAGCCGGGTGGTTTGAATTTTGAATTGTTGGCTTGTTTCCGTACCGTCAAACACACAAAGGCCGTTGAAAACTGAAAAATAGTTGGACTAGCAACTCGCAAATTGGGGTTCAGTCCCAGAACCAGCCGTTTGATGCCCTGCTTATTCATATATATATACGACTACGTGGCCAGCTCTGATCGATCTATAGGTCCTCTCTAATAACACCAGCCAATGTGTATCAGATCGTATGTTTGACATGCAAGTTTTGTGTATTTCCGTACTGAAATTATTTTGTATGCAAAACCAAGGATAGCGATAAGGGAAAGGGAACCAGCACGACCCGAGGGGTGTCAGCTGGGTGGAGAAGGTGCAGGAGATAGATAGATCCATGAATGAATGAATGAATCCAGCAATGCATCCATCCCCCTTGGAGTTGGGAGTTGGGAACGGGGATGGTGGCGACGCCGGGCACGGCCAAACACAAGGGAGTGAAGCACAGTGGTGTGTGCACGAGCCGGAGCCCCGTCCCGGCGAACTGAATCGCAAGCGTCCAGCCCCGCGCGGGACCCGCCCGTACATGTGTGTACAAGCCGGACTGTACGACCGCTGTGCGCGACGGCTCGTGGCCTCGCCTCACCCCAAACCCACAACCTTCCTCGACCGCGCGGACGCACAGCACGTGTCACTGACGCGCGGGCCAACGCGTGCCGTGGGACCGACGTGGAAGCGTGGGGTTTTGAATTGTGGCGGAAGACGACAGGGAGGAGGGGGGGGGGCGTAGGGCGGAGGATGGCGCGGCGGTTTGCGAGGGAAGCCAGCCTGGAGCGCAATCTCTCGGGCGCAGGGGAGCGTGGGTTAATAAAAACCGGCGCGATTTCGTGGGGGTGAGGGGTCCTGGCAGTTTTGGGCACCGCTCAGCTCCCGCGCGCCGCCCAGGTGTCTCCGTGTACGTGTGCTTTTCACTCGGATTCAGCTCACTCTGCTCCACTCCCGCTCTGACGTCTTATGGGTCGCACTCGTACTGCCGGAGATGGCCTTGCTGGCTCCAGTAAATATCTTCTACTACAGTATTGTAATGGAAAGATCTACGGTCGATGTGTCATGATGTTAGTGGAGTAGCAACTTCAGTAACTGCTCTCAGAAGACAAGGTTTACTTCTACTCTCCAGGTCCCCAGCCCTTTGGACTCGGAGAACAGGTTTGGATAACTGCATCGACAGCTTGCCACGACTTAAACTTACATGCAACGACCACCAGAAAACCCCCCCTCCCCCCTCCCAGACCCCTCACCCACCCACTTCTTTTTCTCTCTCTGCTCCATAGCCTCGTGAGGGGGTCCTGGCCGCTGCCCTCTTGTTTCAAAGTGGATTTTTCTTATGTAGATTGTTTTCTCGTAGTATTTACATTTTTCTTTCAATAATCAAGATGTTGCCTCTTGTTGCCTCCGATCTGCTCCCTCTGACGAGCTCCTTTGGTGAGCAAGGTTCTTTAGGGGATCCTAATCTTGGATCCGAGCTTTTCCTCTTGATTTGAAGAAGTTTGCTGCTCAAAAATCAGTTAGTCAGCGGAATGTCCTTTCAGTTGCTGGGCCTCACATCCGACGAGTTCCAAGCGTCCTCGACGATGGGATTGTGCATTTCGGTGCAGAGGCTGCCCAGCATCTTGTGCGTGGTGCGGCATCAAGAGCGCGCACCAATCTATACCCTGCCAGCATATGGCGTTGTGTGTTGTTCCTATCTAATGTATCTACGCGAAGGTTGCCGTGCGTGAACTTGACTTGCACATGGTCTCCACCAAGTTGTAGGACCATTATATGGTGGCCATTTCTGTTGATTCCATGCTAGGCAATGCAGATGGCTCCACGGTGACCGTGAGAAATCAAGAAGTGATGTGGAGCTTTGTCCGTGTTGATTTTTCTATGTGTGGCTGTGGTGTTCTTCTGTTTGGCTGACCATCACCGCGGTTTTGGGTGGTATGAGTTCATGGTTGACTTGCCGTGGTGATTGTGGTGCTCCACTTCATCCTCATTGAAGATTGCAGGTATATGGAGCACTTGATACTGATATTGTTCATGCATTGCCATCAGATGTTGGTTTTCACCGTTGATGGAGGAGATGCAAGTGTCACGACTTTGGCTCTGTTTGGGTGGCTCACCGAAGGCAGATGAGAGACAAAACTAGGCAAATTTGATCGAGCTTGGTGGCGTATCTATGAGTTCTACCGCTTGACAACTTTTAATATATGCCAGAGTTGTCATTGGGAAAACCGATCGACATCAACTGTCAAGTACATCAAAAACCGTTGAGAGTATTGGCTGCTGCTTCGCGTCGGAGATCTCGACCGAATAAGCCGATGGCTCCACTTCATCGATTTTTACTCGTGTGCTGTTATGCACAGCCTTGTTCCGCTCTGTTCAGCTTCGTTCTCAAAGAATGTATTTCTGGTTGTTTTAGAAAAGAAACAACCACCTGGAGCTAGCGAGCGAAGCAGTGCGAAGGCGAAGACCCACGCCCACCCGCCGTAGTGCTACAGGCTAGATGCAGAGCACAGACCCGATGAGTCGCTGCTCGCAGCACGCGCAGGCAATAAAGTTTGGTCCATGAATAAAAAGCAAGCGAGGGATTCTAGATAGAGGAAAGGAAGCAAGCCAGAGGCAAGCGAACCGGCAGGCTCCACGTCGCGGCCCGGCATTGAGTGGTGCGTCCACGTAGCGACCCGTAGGGAGCAGCAGAAAACGAAGAGTCAATTGTGTTGGGGGGGGGGAGAGGGGGAGGGAGGAGGAGCCCCAGGAAAGGTTGAGGCCGTGGAAGTCAAGAGGAGGGTATCATCGATCGGTGAAAGGGGACGTGGATCTAGAGCTAGGACAGGCTGGCGAGGCTTTAACGGCCTCCCACCCAACCGACACTGGTCGGTACTGTACTGTACTGTGCAGCCGAGATTGGCAGACGTATAGGGAGAGATCAATGAGATCGCGAGATCGGTAGAGCAGGGAAGAGAGAGGGAGAGATCGATCTCCACCTCCACGGGTGCCAACAACCCCACCACCCCTTTTAGTTACGCGCCCAGCTTCGTTGTAGCTTCCCGGGACCGTTATTTATCGCCAACCAAAGCCGGTGCTCGCCGCGGGGAATCCCATCGATCTCCCTTGCTTCCCCACTTGGGCTCTTTGATTCGTAGGATTCTAAAAACGCATGAATAGGATAGGAATGCATGTGCAAAACAGAAGATTTAAAAAACACAGGAATTTTGCAGGATTAGGTGTTTGGTTCGCAGGAACAGGAAGAACACAGGAATCCTAATAAGCACAGTCAAAACAAAGTCAAAGTAAATGAAAATATTTTATTAATTCCAAAAATGCATTCAAATTAATTCTAAAAATTATGAGAAAATTCACATAAAATTTTTGAAGTATGAAGAATCCATTTTGCTATAGAGAATTGCTTCGACATAAATTAATTCACATAATCAGCGGCTGTTGCTTCAGAGTTGTTTGCCTAATTGCTTCGATAATGTTCCATTTGCCTCGGTACTATGCGAAGATTGGAAAAAAGAGGTCAGATTGTATTGTTTTTTTCTTGTGATTTTCCTGTAAAACTGGTAACAAAGGAAAATATCCTCCATTTTTCCTATGGGCTATTCCTATGAATCAAAGGCATGAACAGTGACATCAAAGGAAAATTTCCTATTCCTGTGGATTTCCTCTGTTTTCCTATAAATCAAAGGAGGCTTAAAATGTCCCATTTTTTATCCATGTTCTTGGGGGCGACCTCCGTACCACCAACACCCGCCCGGTGTACTATCAACCTCGGGGATTTGGAGTATCTTTTATGAAAGATTGGCCCGAGCGGGCGGGCGCACGAGGCGGCAAGGCGTCACTCCGCCTCGGGGCTAACATCTGCCTCCGCGTGAGGAGCGAAGCTACACTACTTAAGTGGTGTCAATTGATACCGATGTCATTTGGTCAAAATAATACTTTTTTATCTAAAAATATAAGACACATACATATCTTAAGATTTATAATTAGACTTATAATATTTTAGTTATGTGACATAAAAGTGGTATCATTGAATTCGTTTTTTGAAAATATTTTTTATATCTAATTATAAATCTTGAGATGTGTATACGTCTTATATTTTTGAACAGAGAGAGTATAACCTCTCAGCTCAATTAGCAATTAACTTGGGTAGAAAATCTAGTTTAACCTCAATCTAACTGTATATTACTTAGTCCCAGTTCGTATTGATCACGATGACCTTTTATCGTGGATCCGTCCTGCTCGGCGCGGCGCGGGGCTGGCTTGCGCGTGTGGATCACTGGTGAATTCTCTGTGTGTCTGTCACGGCGGCTGCGAGTGAATGTGTTGGGGACGGTCGGACGAGATGCTTTGTCTGTCTCGGGGTGGGTGGGTGAGTGGTGAGCGTGAGACAGGGAGGCATGTGTGTGAGTGTGCGCGGATTCCAGGGCCCCGCAAGCGGACAAACGGGTGGGCGCGAAACTTCGAGCGAGCCTGCCAGTAAAATTCCAGCTGCCCTGCGCGAGGAGTACCGCGGGTATCTCACTTAGGTTGATTTCTTTCTTTCGTTCTTGGCTTGTTCCGCGCGCGAGCGTAAGTGCAAATGCGTAACAGCCGCTCGTGCTGAACTGGACTGCACGGGATTGGACTGGACTGGCATTGGCACGGACGGGAGTACCGAGTGGTGTGAAGAGTTGTGCAGCTCGGGGGAGGGGCGGGGGGAGGGGGAGAGGGAGGTACTGCTCAGTACACAGCTGGCGGTCTCGTCCCGTTGTACATCACCGTTTCGGCCCAATCTTAGCCAGGCCTGCATTGTAAGTCTTTATTTAAAGCTGCTGCTCACTAAGAATTATGCTCTCTAAAAATTAAGAATTATGCATCTAAAAAGACAAGAATTATGGTCATATAGAAACAAGAACTATGTGCTACGTTGCTCGTTTAAGCTGAATATGAAACATACGGGCGTACACAAGATGCTATTCCTAGGAACAATCCAAGAAAAACAAGTTCATAGCAGAGGAACACAGGTCTTGCTTGGCATGTGCTATTGCTCTATTGCTCATGCCGGGGCAGCTTCGGACGGAGGGATTGACACAGAACGGAGCAGCTCCAGGGAGCTAGCCAGCCCAAGGAAATGAGACAAGATGGTGTTTGCTGAAGCCTGCGAAGGTGGGGATTAACGATGGTCAACGGCTTTATAATCACAGAATAAAGGAAACAAAAATCCAAGAATAGATATTCCTTTTTAGCAAATTACAATTCTTTTGAGTGAGCATTCACTAGTGAAACTTTCAACTAGAAAAATTAAACTTCCAGGTTAGAATTTGAATTTCGTATTCAACTATTTTAGAACTTTGAAGTTGGAAATTTGAATATTCAACTCGGATTTTCTCACTTTCAATTTGGCAATTCGAAGCTAACTAGTGAACATTTCCCAAGTACTGAAACTTTCAACTCAGTACAAGAAAAGGAAATTGTTCACTACTTAGGTTCACTCTGAAACTCCTATAACTTTGTACCTCATAGAAAGAAAAACTACAAGATTTTACAGGCAAAGTTTGAAGGATTTGAAGTTCTGACATTATTCAGATTGCGCGATATGAGGCTGAATTTTTTTCGGTATTATTCCTAGATGGGAGAATATCTTCTTTACAATATAACTTTCAGGTAGCCCACAGCTACTACAGAAAAATGGACCTAGAAAAATGGACCTAGACAAATGATCCAAAGTAGATGATAATGTAGAGAATCATGTACGTTATTTTCACTCCAGACTTTATCAATATAATGTTCATATTTCTAAATTCTGGAAATGTGTTCTTTCCAAGTGTTAAGTTAGGCGCATCACACCACAATAAAGCCTGACTTTAGTTGCAAGTTTGACAAGCCAATGGTTCCATGGGAAAAGTAAATAAGTAATCAAATACCTGAACCAGGAATACATCTAGAGCCAAAACAGGACTCTGGCCTGGGGAAGTTGCCTGGTAGTAGGGTACTGCAGAGGTCGTAAGAGCTTTTGCTACCAAAGCACCAACAGTTGCCTGCATGCCGAGAACAGTGGCGCCCATCCCAAGCATATTAAGCATAATGCCATTTTTTAGACTTTTAATCACATCAGCACGTGGAGGAGCCTGGAAAGTAATCCACAGTTTCATTTTCTAACTTGGAAGCAAAGCATATCTCAAGAAGTATATCTTGCCATGCAAAAACAACAAAATAGAATTTACAAGTTCAAAAACAGATGCCAGTTATCTTTGGCGCAGTACCATGATGTGGAAAAACCAGTTCAATTGTCAGATGGTAGACAGATAGATAGGTAAACAAGATGAGTCGAAGGCAGGCAGTAAGGAGCAGCAATGCCGTCCTTAATACAAAAATAGCTCATTTATTTTTGCTGGTGACAGTGTGAAATGAGTTGTGTGGTCAAGAATGAGAGTACCTTTGCAGGTGCACTTGCTGTTTTTCTAAGTCTTTCAGAAAGACGGAGGTAACCAAATGACCAGAAGACTGAAATAAAAGCCGCAGCAATACCAGCAGCAGTCGCGTAGAACGTAAAGGGCGATGTCACCTTCCCAGTAACAACCGTAGAGAATGACAAAATTCCAGCAGAAACAAATGTGCACACCAACTGAGACCAGAACCCTAGGGTACCCAAATTCTTGAAATACCTTGCTGTTTTCTCTAGTCTCTTGATAACCTGTCCATTTAGTCCGTAGGAAAGGAATAAAGAAATGCCTATTCAGTCCTGGTACATGGCTTAAACCAGCATTTAGAGATAAGATATGTAGTACTATATAATTTTAACCATGTGAAGAAACAGCCTGATTTGAGAACTAACAAAGGCAAGCAGGTTAACTAGCATTCTGTTTAAAACGGTCACATGTTTTTACAAAACATAGTTAGTATAACACACATAACTTGGGAAAAAAGAACACAACCACAATGTATACCAGTGTTAGGAACTAGGAAAAAATGGCACCGAAATTCAAGACATGCTGTTAATGTCGCCTTGTCAGGATACCAGTGTTTTAACAAAAGGTATGACAACCTAATGATGAATAAGCCTTGACTGAACAAGTATTCTATTTCTTAACCCTGTGCTTCACAGAGACTTTCAATCAGAAAGCAATAGATGCGACAGAACACATGATTTGGTAAGTTTACCGAGAGATCAAGCACATTAGCAAAATCTCCAACAAATTATTTTGTTCCCGATCAACTATCACAACAAACCAAACCAGCAGGCACGCCACGAGATAATTACTGAGGAGTGTTCTCTTGACAAAGATTCACACCTGAAACAACTCTCTACAATTTCGTTAGCATTCATTTCCCATCAAATTTTAACAATCCAACCATCCGAGAGGCATAACAGGTACCAATCACTCAATGCCCTAAACCCTAAACATCATCATGGCCGAGTGCATTTTCTAAAACAAGCAACCGTGATATTGTCCAACAGTACATACGATTCATGTGCATTTCTTAATTACTTAAGACTAACATTCTTTCACAGATTTCCAAGGACATAGAATTTCTCCAGAAAACCAGGACAAAAAACACTACCTACTTCACGCACGGACCAGGCAGTACAGGCCGTCAATAGATCAGAGGGGGTAGAATTAGTGAAGCACCTGGTCGAGCTTCGCGCGTTCAATCGTCTGCTCAGTGGGGGGAGGCGGCGGGTAGAGAGGACCCGACGAGGACGAGGACGCCGCCGCCGCCGCCACAGCGAGGCGCCGGGGAGCGCCTTCACCGCCCCCGCAGCAGAGGCGCCCAGTAGGGAGGGCAGCGCCGTGGAGGGGAGGGCTGACGAGCGACGCGGCCGCGGGAAGCGGCCGCCGCCGGAGCACCGGCGGCCGCCGCGATGGGAGTAGTAGCGACTGCATTTGCGATTGCGATGCTGCTTCTCCCCTCGTGCAGCTGTGCTCGCCGATGTCTTCACTTTGGGGAGTTGCATAAAACGCCCTCCAGTTTGGTCATTTTCAATTGGAACCACGGGTTGCATGTTTGGTCAGGCCCGATTAAGCCTAACTGGGCTGGATCCACTTCTGGACCCAAAGTATAGCAAGCCCAATTTCAGGCATTGTAACAGTTTTTAAAGTCTCTCTCTCAAAAAAAAAGTTTTTACAGTACACTTCTCAAAGCCATACACCCTACCTTCAAAACTACCAAGAAACCAAATTTTTAAGTAGCCTTTTCAGGAAAAATACACATACAGAGGAACTACGTATATTTTCTCCAGATTGCAGTTACAACCAACTAACATTGACATATGGGGCCACTCGCTGTACGCGCAAGCCTGGTCTTATTCCATCGACGTATATGTAGCTGAAGTAGGAGAATTCCGAGGCCGCCTTTGAGAGAACAAGTCACTAATAGTCTTCGGAACAAAATGATGGTACTAAACATGAGGATGGGATTGGGGACCCGATCTGCCGACAGCCTAAGCTCCAAGCCTTGGACTACCATCCTAATAGTTTTCAAGGGTTTCTTTGATTCTTAATATTATAAAAACATAGAAATAAAAAAAATATGATTTTATTATCATGCCTTTTTAAATTCCATATAATTGATAGTATTGACTTTCAGCATATAGAAAAGTATAGAAAATTTTTCAGCAGTTAATAAAAAGTTTCCTACGAAAGAGTGCAAATGAGCACATAGAAAAAGTTCCATGTATCACAATCTTACAAACCAAACATCCTAAAAAGAAAAAAAATCGAAGTCCAAACTTCCTATAGTGATCCTTTAAATCAAAGTATGTTGATCTTGAGCAGCTCGCAAGAAACCAAAATAAACTATACATTACTCTGGCTTGGCTCGCATAATTATCAAGGAACTTCTATGTAGGTGCTTACGTGACGAGGACATCTGTACTAATGGTACCATTACAGCTCCTATATCAGCCCAGTACCACTTCATCAGTGCCAAAAATACAATGACCTTTAACTCCGAGCCTCGTGCTCGTCCCCCACTTAATTATCAGGTATTTGTCTTTTCTCTCTGTACTTTGTTTGATATTAAAAACATATGGTGCTGCCTAAAAGATAATGTTCGTTTGCCTTGTTAGGAATGGAGGCCCAAGCCAAACATGAGTTCGCAAGCCATGGCCATGAAACCAAGGAAGGCTGAGGCAAGGCAGCCAATATACAAACCAGTTTCATCAAGATTTCAGTGCAAATGAGCAATTGATGATTTTAGGTGCTGTACAGAGGTTCCCACTCACTTTTGGTCCTCACAAAATACTAGGGTAGAGTCCCATAAGATCTGACTCTGATTCGGATTGCTGAGACATCCTAAACTTCAGCGTCTTTATCTCGACATACGCACCTCACTCGATTTGGGTGATCTTGGACTCTTTGGAAAGCTTATCTCGTGCTCTTTCCAAACTGTCGCCACCCCACCTACAAAATTCCTTACGAGCTAATTCGCAACTATCAAACGAATTCCCGGACTGGTTTCTAAAACAGATCACCGTCTTTCTTTTATATATACCCCATAGATGCCCCTCTTTTCTTTTGGTTTCACTAAATTTTAGAGCTAGCTAACATTGTTGTTCATTGTGTTCTTCGTTGTGTCCTGAAATACCAGATCAAGACCGTTTGTGGGATCCCACCTTTTTGAGTTCCTCAATTATATTCGCAATTTCAGATTACTATATCGTAATTCCTTGCTTGTTCTTCGATCGCTTTGCATGGATTAGAACCTCGTGTTCAGGTTGATCGTGCTCTCGGCATCGTCAATAACCCATCGGAGTTGGTCTAGCGATTGCTAAGGTGCATCGTCGTCGCACGGTGTAGTCGGATCGTCAAGGTCGAATCCAAACAGATTGTAGTTATCCTTCTCATCGAAAGATCGGGATATCCTTTGATCTATCAAGTGATATCAGAGCAAACCAGGTTGCTCGTTGAGAAAGTTAAGTGTTTTTACTAGATTACTTGCATCTTTTTACCTATTGTCTACCTCAACCAAAAATAAAAAAAATAGTCTAGGTTACCTTTGTCCAAACCAATTTGAGCCTTGCAATTTTCATTGTAGTTCTTGCATTATTGAATTTTTGCTGCATTAATCGTGTCGAGTTACTGGTTTAGATTGGTTCGTAGTTAAAATTTTTCTACTAGATCAAACGTCCTTTTTGTCGCTTCTAATTCATCCTTGCAGAAAATCAGAAAAAGAAAAGGAGAGAAGAGTTGCTACCGTGGCAAGGTTTTTGTTGCCAATTTTCTTCCACGACAGCCCGTGCCACTCTCCACCGTTGCCACTCATCCATTACTTTGTGCCACCACACTTGCAGCCCCTACTGTGGTATCATCTTTGCTGCCACAACGTAAGTTGCTGCCACCACCGTTTCTCTTGAGGCCTTGTCTTGGAGAGGAACAGGGAGATAACGCCAAGGTCACTTGCATCTTTGCTTGATCACTAACAGCAGATTGGATTGAATCTACAAAGTTTTGGAAAGGCCAACACAACAGGAAAGGTTTTAATTTGGAGTTCAAGTTGAACTAGGCAAATGAATCATCTTGTAAGGCTTAGTCTCTATCTCTAACCATTGGGAAAGGACTTGGCTAAATCAAAGGGCTCCCCCACGTCCTTAAGAAGGCCCCTGGACAGATCTCTCACGAAGAATCAGACTGGAATTCAAGTTACAACTTGTTTTGGATTCGGATTCAAACTCCAAGTCAAATTCGGACTAAAAATTTAAATTGCTCCAAAAATTCTGTAAAATCAGGCATAAATCTAGGAGTCTACTATTAAAATTTCAGTGCAATCCGACAAGTGGTTTGGGAGAAAAGGCTAATTTAAGTTTCAGTCTCCTGCCGATTTCCTACCACATCAAGGTTTTTGCTGTTTTCTGCTACCGCGGCAGCCCTGCGGCAGAGGCCTATTTTTTTATATAGCGCATATCTTTTGCTCTGTTTGGGATTTTTCTGAGGTGTAAAAAAATTCAAAAAATAGAAAAAGAGTAAGAAGCCACATAGAAGGCCACTGAAAAAAAACCTCAGAAACTTACCCATTGTTTTCTCTTGTTTCCTTGGTTTCTATCGCTTCGGTATCTAGGCCTAGTTAAAATTTTCTCGTTCTAGTCTAAGTCCAACAACTAGAACTAGTATTTTTGAGCATATTTTTAACTTTGCATTGCTACTTTGATCACTTGCTTATTTCTTTGCTACTCACAAAGCCTTCCAAGCTCCACCACTCTATACCGTGCAGATTTTCGATCACTTGGTAATCGCTTGTTCCAAACTTGGGAGGTATTTGACACCGTCGGTTGCCGGTCACCTCCTTGCAGCAGGGTAAGAACTTGTAATAATTGTGAATAGCTTGAGCGTTGAGCGACTTGTCATCACATCCTAGTAGCTAGTAGGGACATTACACTTGTGTTTTTGTGTCTTTTTGCTGCTAACCATGACAGGTTCACGCATGAACAACGGGGATGATCTTTCTCCCTGCACCCAGAAGTTGAGAGATGACTTCCAAGGTGTTGTGTCCCGACATGTTGAGGACATTGACACACGCTTTGCCGGTGCTATGGACCGCATTGATGGGATTGAGGCAAGCATCAAGGAGCTGAATGCTAAGTTTGAGGTTGTCCTCGCCCCTTTGGATGGCACTTCAAGAGCGCCACCACCTCTACATCAGCCACGACCACCACTTCGCGTACCTGCTCCCATGCTGAATGCTCAACAACAGCGAGCACGCCTTATCCCCGACATTGCTGCACGTGCTTCTGGTGTTTCTGGACATCCTAATAAATCTACCGCAGCCACGGGTGAGGATGAGGAAGCTGAAATAGATGATTGTCATGGAGCATCTGAGGACGAGGACGCCATGAACTCCAACAATGAGCGGCCACATCGATGGCTGCCAGACAATCGACATGGTATGCACACACATCGGGAGGTACGTGAAAATAATGATGTTGCTAAACTGAAATTAAAAATTCCACCATTTGAGGGTAGATATAATCCTGATGTGTATCTTACATAGGAATTAGAAGTTGAACAACGTTTTGCATGCTTGGATTATCCTGATGATAGACGTGTTAGGGCTGCTGTTTGTGAGTTCACCGTGTTTGCTTCTATTTGGTGGGCTGAACATTGTAGGCTGTATATTGATAATATTCCTACTACTTGGGCTGCTCTAAAAGATGCTATGTGCACTCACTTTGTCCCACCTTATTATCAACGTGAATTGCTTAATAAACTTCAGCGTTTGAGACAAGGCAATAATTCTGTGGAGGAATACTATCAAGAATTGAAAACTGGTTTGATTAGATGTGCTATTGTTGAGGATAATGAGGATATGCTTGCTAGGTTTATGGGAGGTTTAAACAAAGAAATTCAGATCATACTTGAGTATAAGGAGTATAATACTATCACTTGTTTATTCCATCTTGCTTGCAAAGCTGAACATGAGGTGCAGGATCGACAACCGAAGACAAGAACTAATTTTTCTGCAGGCCGTACTTCGTGGACACCTCGCACACCCGCTGCCCTGTCCACACGTACCACTGCCCCGGCCAATTCAAATGCTAAATCAAGTTCATCTCCGGCAAGAACAGCACCGTCAGCACCTACACCAGCAAAGTCTTCCTCCGCTGTCCCAGTTAAGAGTTCTTCTTCCATTGCATTGACCGGGAAGACCAAGGATACACAATGCCATCGTTGCCACGACTATGGTCACATGCAAAGAGAGTGCCCCACAAGGCGTGTGATGATTATACGAGAAGATGGGGTGTATGATTCCGCAAGTGACTATGATGAAGATACATTGGCTCTCATTGCTGCACAAGAACAACATGACGATGATTCCGATCACGATGTGCAGTATATGGGTGCTGAGGATGCGGACCAATATGTGAGCTTGATTGCACAACGAGTTTTGAGTGTGCAAATGAGCCATGCTGAGCAAAATCAGCGACACAATTTGTTTCACACAAAAGGTGTTGTGAAGGAGCATGCTGTTCGGATTATAATTGATGGGGGGAGCTGCAATAACTTGGCAAGTTCAGAGATGGTTGAGAAGCTTTCACTCACCACATGTCCACACCCTCATCCCTACTACATCCAATGGTGCAACAACAACGGTAAGCTAAAGGTAACAAGAATGGTACGAGTGTATTTTACTATTGCCGCTTATGCTGATTTTGTTGATTGTGATGTAGTACCTATGCAAGCATGCTCAATGTTACTTGGTAGACCATGGCAATATGATAGAGATTCTATGCATCATGGTATGACTAATCAATAAGCTCTTGTGCATAAGGGTAAAAAGATTGCATTAGTTCCTATGACTCCTGAACAAAATTTGAAAGATGATTTAGCTAAAGCTAGTAAAGCTAAGAATCAAGAGAAAACCACAAGTGAAAATCAGCTTGTCGCTCAAGAATTTGAGCAACACAGAACTACAAGCAAATCTGATCCAAGGCCTTCTAATGAAATAAAATTGAAAAGTACATGTTTGCTTGCAAGTAAAGCTGATATTTCAGATTCGGATGCTAGTTCTTCTGTGTGCTGTGCATTCATATGCAAAGAGGCTTTGTTTTCATTTGAGAATTTGCCTCTCTCTTTGCCTCTTGCTGTCACTAACATTTTGCAGGAGTTCGCTGACGTCTTTCCTGAAGACGTACCACCGGGATTACCACCTATCCGAGGGATTGAGTACCAAATTGATCTAATTCCCGGTGCCTCGCTGCCCAACCGTGCGCCATACCATACCAATCCAGAGGAAACAAAGGAGATTCAGCGTCACGTACAAGAACTCCTCGACAAAGGTTATATTCATGAATCCCTTAGCCCATATGCTGTTCCTGTTATATTGGTACCTAAGAAAGATGGATCATGGCGTATGTGTGTTGATTGTAGAGCCATTAATAATATTACTATTCGATATCGTCATCCTATTCCTAGGCTAGATGATATGCTTGATGAACTGAGTGGCTCTACCACATTCTCCAAAGTTGATTTGCGTAGTAGATACCATCAAATTCATATGAAACTGGGAGATGAATGGAAAACAGCGTTTAAAACTAAGTTCAGTTTATATGAATGGTTAGTCATGCCTTTTGGTTTAACTAATGCACCTAGTACATTCATGAGATTGATGAACGAAGTTTTACGTACTTTCATTGGACGATTTGTGGCAGTCTATTTTGATGATATACTAATTTATAGCAGATCTTTGGAGGAACATTTGGATCATTTACGTGCTGTTTTTAATGCTTTACGAGAAGCACATTTGTTTGGTAACCTTGGGAACTGCACCTTTTGCACCGACCGAGTCTCGTTTCTTGGCTATGTTGTTACTCCACAGGGCATTGAAGTTGATAAAGCCAAGATCAAAGTCATACAGAGTTGGCCGACTTCTAAAACGGTCACACAAGTGCGAGTTTCTTAGGACTTGCTGGGTTCTATCGACGTTTTGTCAAAGATTTCAGCACTATTGCCACACCGCTAAATGAGCTCACAAAGAAGGATGTTCCATTTGTTTGGAGCAATGCACAAGAAGAGGCATTTACAGTATTGAAAGATAAGTTAACACATGCACCTTTACTTCAGCTTCCTGATTTTAATAAGATGTTTGAGCTTGAATGTGATGCTAGTGGCATTGGTTTAGGTGGTGTGTTATTGCAAGAAGGCAAACCTGTTGTATACTTTAGTAAAAAATTAAGTGGACCTAGTTTGAACTATTCTACTTATGATAAGGAATTATATGCTCTTGTTCGGACATTAGAGACATGGCAACATTATTTATGGCCCAAAGAATTTGTTATCCATTCTGATCACGAATCTTTGAAGCATATCCAAAGTCAAGGTAAACTGAACTGTCGATATGCGAAATGAGTTGAATTCATTGAATCTTTCTCTTATGTCATTAAACACAAGAAGGGTAAAGAAATGTTATTGCTGATGCTTTGTCTCGGCGTTATACTTTGCTTTCCCAACTTGACTTCAAAATATTTGGTTTCGAAACCCTTAAAGAGCAATATGTGCATGATGCTGAATTTAAAGACGTCTTACAGAATTGTAAAGAAGGACGAACATGGAACAAGTTCGTCATTAATGGTGGATTTGTGTTCCGTGCTAACAAGTTGTGCATCCCAGATAGCTCAATTCGTCTTTTGGTATTGCAGGAGGCACATGGAGGAGGGTTGATGGGTCATTTTGGCGTAAAAAAGATGGAGGATGTGCTTGCTGAACACTTCTTTTGGCCAAGGATGCGACGGGATGTTGAGCGATTCGTTGCTTGCTGCACTACATGTCAAAAAGCTAAGTCACGACTTAGTCCTCATGGTTTGTCTATTTCTCTACCAGTTCCTCGTGTACCTTGGGAAGATATATCGATAGACTTTGTTTTAGGGTTGCCTAGAACGAAGAAGGAGAGGGATAGTATATTTGTTGTTGTGGACAGATTTAGTAAGATGGCGCGCTTTATACCATGTCATAAGTCTGATGATGCTACCATTGTTGCTGATTTGTTCTTTCGTAAAATTATACGCTTGCATGGTGTGCCAAATACTATTGTTTCAGATCATGATACTAAATTTCTTAGCCACTTTTGGAGATGTTTATGGGCTAAGTTGGGGACTAACTTGCTTTTTAGTACTACATGTCATCCCCAAACTGATGGGCAAACTGAGGTTGTAAACAGAACTTTGTCTACTATGCTTAGGGCTGTTTTGCAAAAGAATCTGCGTATGTGGGAAGAATGTTTACCTCATATTGAGTTTGCTTATAATCTTTCACTGCATTCTACCACTAAGATGTGCCCTTTTGAGATAGTTTATGGCTTTATACCTCGTGCACCTATTGATTTATTGCCTCTTCCATCTTCGGAGAAGGTTAATTTTGATGCTAAGGAACGTGCTAATTTAATATTAAAAATGCATGAGACGACTAAAGAGAATATTGAGCGCATGAATGCTAAATATAAACTTGCTGGTAGTCAGGGTAGGAAACATCTTATGTTTGAACCAGGTGATCTAGTCTGGTTGCATTTAAGAAAAGATCGTTTCCCTAATTTGCGCAAGTCCAAACTAATGCCTCGCGCTGATGGTCCTTTCAAAGTGCATGAAAAGATTAATGATAATGCATATAAACTTGATCTACCTGCAGGCTTTGGGGTTAGTCCCACATTTAATGTTGCAGATTTGAAGCCATATTTGGGTGATGACAATGAGATACCGTCGAGCACGATTTCAATTCAAGAAGGGGAGGATGATGAGGACATCCCTACTAATGGTACCATTACAGCTCCTACATCAGCCCCAAGTACCACTTCTCTAATGCCGAAAATACAAGGACCTTTAACTAGAGTTCGTGCTCGTCAACTTAATTATCTGGTATTGTCATTTCTCGGTACTTTGTTTGATATTAAAGAACATATGGTGTTGCCTAAAAGATATGTTCTTTTGTTTGTTAGGAATGGAGGTCCAAGCCAAACTGAGTTCGACAAGCCATGGCGCATGAAAACAAGGAAGGATGAGCAAGGCAGCCAATAGACAAATAAGTTTTCACTCAAGACTTCAAATGCAAATGCAAGTGATGATTTGGTGCTGTACAAAAAGGCTTCCCACCTCACTTTTGGTCCACAAAGAGCTAGAGATAGAGTCCCACAAGATCTGGACTCTGATTCGGATTGCTGAGACAGTCCTAACTTCAAACGTCTTTATCTCGAACATAGGGACTCCGATTTGGGTGATCTTGGACTCTTTGGAAAGCTTATCTCGTGCTCTTTCCAAACTGTCCAACCTCACCTCAAAATTCCTTACGAGCATATCACAACTACCAAAACAATTCGGGACTGTTTCTAAAACAGATCACCTCTTTCTTTATATACCCCATAAGATGCCCTCTTTTCTTTTGGGTTTCACTAAAGTTTAGAGCTAGCTACATTGCTGTTCATTGTGTTCTTCATTTGTGTCTAAAAACCAGATTAAGACCTTTTGTGGAATCCCACCTTTTTGAGTTCCTCAATTATATTCGCAATTTCAGATTACTATATCGTAATTCTTGCTTGTTCTTCGATCGCTTGCATGGATTAGAACCTCGTGTTCAGGTTGATCGTGCTCTCGGCATCGTCAATAACCCATCGGAGTTGGTCTAGCGATTGCTAAGGTGCATCGTCGTCGCACGGTGTAGTCGGATCGTCAAGGTCGAATCCAAATATATTGTAGCTATCCTTCTCATCGAAAGATCGGGACACCCTTTGATCTATTATTACGTGATTGGGTTAGAATCCTGTAGTAAAGGCAGGGAGAAGAAGAGTCTGCATGCCTCTGGCTTGTTTATACAAATATCACTTCAACTCATTTCATTATCCGCATCGGAAAACTACACATTTTTCCGATGACTTCATTCGCACAATGCGCCTGGTTATCGATGACATATAAGTTCAATTTTCCTTTAGGTTCGACCACATGGCCATAGTCTCTTCCATGTCATTCTCCGAGCAACATTCATGTTTCTTATACAAACTAAGAGTCATTGTACATCTCTTAAACCTACTGTGATATATTCTCCATCCGGACAGCCTTATGAGGCCACGGCTCACCGTCACTCTCGCAAGTGCCCGCCACTTCACCACACGAGTCACTCTTTTTTTTTGCAAGAAACACACGAGTCACTCTTTATCATGGCAATCGTCTATTAGGTCTGTCACCACCGCCTTCTTCACATATGACGTCAATGATCTAAGCCTCAAAGCATTTGCTCGTCCTCCTCTACACTCCTTTATCCCAAGTTGGGCCTGACATAACTGATGGTTCTTAAACCCAAATAAACGCTGGATTTATTTTATTATCTGTTACAAAGAAGTAGATATAAAAAGTTAATATTCTATTTGGTAATCCAGATAATAATCTAACTAACTCCTGAGTACACTAAACTAAAAATACTACACTTACCGGTTAATACCGTATAGTCGATACATTTTTTCTATTCTTTGTTAGTTAGAACGAAATTTTAAACTATTTTTCATAGATTAGACTAAAAACAGTTAACCGTAGTGTCAAACACAGCCTTAATTTCATTACTGATTACGGTGAGAGGTGCCACTGTTGCTCTTGTCCACTACGTTTAAGCTTCATGCTTGACGGTCATAACATTTTTGTTTAATTAATAAAGCTCTCTTGTTCTCGTAAAAAAATTTGATGAGTCAATGGCGCACCGTCGTATGTGTTAATATGTTGTCAACATGTCATGTTTGTCGAACGAGGAGAAAGCTACGACAAGTCTATCACATAGGAATAGTATCTTTTCCTCTCTTTTTCTGCATGTACTGGTGACAGACAATATAGGGGAAAAAACGTGGAAGAAGAATTCTGGCATGAACTTTCTGCAGAGCATCGATCTTTCATCCGACGCCCAAGAATCCCTGAAGGCTGAAACCACGTGGCTCAGCTGCAGCCGAAGCACGGAATGAACACGTCGCCCCTATCGCACGCTGCTTCCCGTAATCCCGTGCTGCGTGTCAGCGTGCGTAAAGCCCACGCCCCATCGCCGCCGCTGCCCGCCCCACGGCCCTCGCCCCTCGCCCCTCGACCCCATCTCGCCGCCGCCGCCCTGCTCCATGGCCGCCAAGTGGGCCCAGAAGACCGTCGTCATCCCTGCGCAGCGCCGCGGCTGCCATCTCGTCACCCCCAAGGTCTCTTCCTCTCGCTCAATCTCACCCAAGGCGCTCCCCCAAGCCGCTTCGTCCGTAAAATTCTCTCCTCCAGCATTTTTTGACCGCTATCCTCTTGTTGTTCCTTCGAGTGTTGCAGATTTTGAGGGAGATTGAGGGCGACCTTTCCGGGTTCAAGTGCGGCTTGGCGCATCTGTTCTGTATGTAGATATACACCTACTTGAATCAGCTTATAATCTGTTACTTGTTCTGTTCAGATATATTCCGGGCAATATAAGAAGTTGCTAGTCAGTTTTCTAAGTAGAAATAGATGCTTCTCTTCAAGAAATAGAAATAGAGGTGATGTAATTTAGCTGAATTGGGTTTCAATGACTTGGTAGAAAATTACTAACCTCAGGATTTATTACTATGTTAATACAATTATGTTGACTTGTATAGAATGGTTACATGCTTTTTTAGTCGCACACTTTTCGTGATAGCAGGAAGTGGCGCCTGTTTATTCATATTCACTGGGGTTCTCATAATTTTTATGGTTTTAGGGAGGGTTTCTGAACTGCTGCACTGTAAAAAGTATGTCCACACAGTGTTTAGAGAAGGGGATTTATGTGTCTTTAGCGAAAACTTTATCAAAGTTTCTTCTTTTGATTCGATATGATAGAATAGAGTATAATATGTGTGTGATGTCTTATAATGATGGCGTTTAATAAGTTATGTTGCATTGCAGCATTTGGCATCCTTTAAATTTTGAATAGCTAGCAAGGATAAATTAAATAGCACCGTAAGAAAATGGAGCATGCTCATTTTTCTTAAAAATAGTGAGCACAGGAGCAACAGATCAGTAATTCATGATAGGCAGGTGAAAACAGTAGATATATCATACTAGTATACTACTACTAGGCATGCAGAATATGGTAGATAATTTTTTTATTATATGCATGTTCATAAGTTGATAATCATGTAGAGTACACATTCTCGAGGTATTTTGGAAGTAGTGAAATTCTTTCACTCTGCAGTGCAGCATACAAGCGCTTCCTTGACCATCAATGAGAACTATGACTCTGATGTACAGGCTGACACCGAAACTTTCCTTAACAGAATTGTCCCAGAGGTAGTGGTCTGAAATTTTCTTCTCTTGTTTAAAAGAGTGGTCATTTAAGTGTTGCTTCACTGTGTGTTCATTATTTGCAGGGCCGATCTGCTCCTTGGAAGCACACTTTAGAAGGTTAGTTACGTATCTACTATTGATGTTTGGCTGGGTTGCACTGAACTCGTAGAGCATGATGCCTACCATTATAAATTACTGTGCCATGTGATTATTTGATTTGTGGAGACTGTTCTAGTGTTTACGTTCAGATCATAATAGTTCAGTTCTAATTCCAGGACCTGATGACATGCCAGCACATATTAAATCATCAATGTTTGGTTGTTCCCTGACGTATGTGTTCCCTACCTTCCGTTTTCTCCCCTTTTTCTTCTCTTCTACTTCGTACAAATATTAATAAGTTGGATTCTTGCCTGCATTGCGTCAGGATTCCTATAACCGATGGGCGTCTCAATATGGGCACTTGGCAAGTAAGGGAAACGTATTTCTGTTTGCAATTGATTATCTTTTACTATCTGGTCATTACTACAGTATCATGGCTATTTTGCTGTTTCCTTGCAGTACTGGATGTTCTATATTTTTTATATCACGAGCTTGACCGGAAGCTTGTCAAGAGGTCCTAGAATTTCCAGACAGTGAATAAAAAGTAGTGAAGTTTTACACAATACTGTATAGGATGTTTGTTACGTTTGAATTCAAACTCAGTTTTTAAGGCTATGCAGCTCATTTGATCTGATATTCAAGCTTGGTTTCAGTAAGAATATCAGGAGTAGCTAAAACCTGGCAAATGGACTTATCATAAGAACCCATATAAATTGTAGGTTATACATACTTTTTGTATTGAGAGTGCCAAATTTTGCTTGGACTTATTTTTTCAGGGTATATGGCTCTGCGAACATCGTGATCATGCTACCCCTCGCAAAATTGTGATCACTCTCAATGGGATCTAAATGGAGGGTTTTAAAGCTGGAAAAGAGAGCTAGTGTTGGACAACCTTGAAGCATCATTGTGGGAAATCAGAAGTTGTGCTTCAAACATGTCATGTACAAATTGTGAAATCTTATATATGGATGGATACTGGAAAATTTAATAAATCTTAGCTTCTGTTTCCTGCGTGATATTTGGCTTGATCATCTTAGACGTTGTCTTTCTTAGAAATATGTAACTCTATAAGAAGAAGAAAAAACCACAGCTGTTTAAATAATTTCCTGATCGTGCAATTGATATGAATTCTACAGAACCATCATACCAGAGTCTAAGTAATGGTGGACAATAAGATTGTAAAAGGTACCATGTGAATTTGCCGCCAAAATGAGATATTATAAGATGGACAGTTATTACATACACAACAATGGTTAACTTGCAACATGTGGGAGGTGGTTCATCTGGGCTGTTACTTGTTTGGAACCTGTTGAACCGGTCCTGTTTTTGAATGCTTGCTTTGTTCCTTCAGCCTTGAAAGCTGCTGTTACTGCAGCAGGTTAGCAGTTAAAACAATAAAAACAGCTGCTAGTTTTGTTTTGAGACTCAAAATTGCCCTCCACCAGATGCAGATGTATGCGGTAACACTTCAGTTCTTTTCCATTTTCTCAGTTGCACAGAATAAATCGAAAGACTTCAATTACTACTTGTGTGCGTCCACTCTGTATTCTCTCGGAGCTAAAAAATCATACCATCGCAAATAAAAACAACTGCATGAAGTGCAACAATGGACCATCACTGTCAGTGGCAACAATCGCACGAAACAGAGCACTACCGTGGCCACCACTGTCAGTGAGACAAAGACTGGTACGTATTCATCTCCGAAGCCATACAAGCACGAACGCTTCAAACTCTGCGAGAAAAGCAAAATCGAAGCGAATTGCACACGAAAATATGGCCGCCGGCGGCAGGGGTGGTGGAGACCTACCTGCTCGGGGTGGCGGCACCTCGTCCTCTTCGGGCTGGGCGCCGGCTTTCCTGCTCCCCCGTAACGCTTTCGCCACCACCGTCGACGCGCACCCGTCAACCGCGTCCTCTCCGCTGCCGTACCTGCATGCTCTCCCGCCTCTTCCCCTCGCTTCTCACCATGCTCCGCTCCCCCAAGTCCAGCGCCCCGGCCCCTCGTCGCGCGTGGCCGTCATGGACGCCGCGTACACGAGGTTATGGCCCGTTCGATGTCACCGTGGCTATGCGCGGCGTCGCGGTTACGCGCCCGTGTGAGGAGTTTCGCTTGAGAGCAGTTACGGGTTGTTTGTGCGAACCAATCCTCTACTTTTTTTCCATGGTTTTTTAAGGCAAGAAGAGGAGTTATGGTTTTTTTTTACCAAGTTGGAGGAAGAAGAAACTCCCGAGAGATAGAGATGAATCGGGAGCTCTAAATTAAGCAAGTTTAAAGGAGTCCATCGTTGAGGAGCCCCCCTAAATTTAGAAGCTTTTTCTCCTTGTCCGGAAACCTTGTCTCCTCTCCACAATCTGATATAGGGACCTTGCAAGCCTTGGCTGGGTGGGGCTGGAGATCACCGCCTCCTCCAAATTTTTATTTCCTGTTGTTGTTGTTTGATGTGAGGTAACATCTCTTTCCTCGAACGCTGTTCCATTGCATTTTTTATAGTTTGAGATCTTTTTTTTTGAAGTAAGAGGCAGGAGCACTGCCATTTCATATAGATAGATTGGATTTGGCAATATGTACAAGAAATTAAAGAGTTTGCCTTTGAGATCAAATTCGAAGCCTGGATTTTTCAAGTTTGGCGAGAGGTTACTATTCTTGTTAATTTTGCAGCTACGGTCCCTCATTGATTTGTTTGTTTTCTTTTGTTGTCGTGAATCTTTTCCTGCAATCTCTTTTTTGTCAATTTGATTTCCCGTTTGTATGTTTATTTTGTTCTTTAATTGTTGTCTGAATTCTTGAAGTGCAAGACGTTTGTCTATGTTGTTTTTCATCGAAAACGCATGATTCTTGCATTTGTTTGCCTGGATTTCAAAGATATGTTATGTGATGCAGGGTGCTCCTCCTGGCTAAATGGGAGCAAAATATCCTCACCTTCTTTTGATCATCTTACTCCTTCATGTAGCCAATGCTGCTTCAGATGCTCCAGTACAGAAATGGCAGACTCTGGATGGTAAACATTTTACCTTTTGTTCTTTTGCTGAATTTTCAGTTGGCAAGGTTGTTCGTTCACTCGATCAAGCATTTTGATTTGCCACTGCACCGCCATGATGCTAATCTTTCTATCATTGTCCTACAGGTCGTCGTCCTCTAGTCATTGCTCGTGGAGGGTTCTCTGGCTTATTTCCTGACTCAAGCGCGTTTGCATATCAGTTTGCCCTGTCAACTAGCTTGCCTGATGTCGTTCTGTACTGTGATCTGCAATTGTCCAGTGATGGTGTGGGCTTTTGTAGAAGTGGCTTGAGTCTTGAGAAGTCAACACTAATTGCTGAAGTCTTCCCTAAGAGGGACAAGACATACAGGGTGAATACAGAAGATGCTCATGGATGGTTTTCTGTAGATTTCACCTCAGAGGAGCTGTATCAGAACGTCACATGTAAGCAGGAAAAACTCTTGAATATTTTGAAACTCCAAAGTGAAATTATGTACTTTATCTGTGCTCCATGATGATTAGCAATTGTAAAGTATGAAAAGTGGTAAACATTCATAATTTTCTTCCATATTTGGATACATAAGGTTGGAATGCATCTTTGCGTCCTTGGAGGTGGTTTGCCATTTACCTTCTGAAACTTATGTTGTTGCGAAATATTGACTTGTCATGTGGTTTGATCATTCCTCAGTGATTCAGAGTATCTTTTCTCGCCCAAGCACATTCGATGGCACCATGGGAATGTGTATGCTTGATGATGTAGTCGGACTCCAGCCCCCTCAAATTTGGGTTAATGTAGAGGTAAATGGGATTTCACTAACATTCAAAAATTCACCAAGGCTCCCTTCTTACTACACCATGTTTTCTATCTAATACAAGTTCATATGTTCTTTCGCAGTTTGATAGGTTTTATAAGGAACACAACTTAAGTTGCGAACATTACCTATTAGCACTACCAAAAGAATTTCCTGTCACTTACATCTCGTCACCAGATATTGCATTCTTGAAAAGTCTCAGTGGAAAGCTTAAGAGCAAGGCTAAGCTACTGCTCCGGTTTCTCTATGAAAATGCTACGGAACCTACCATGAAGAAAACATATGAACAAATTGCGAAGGAAGATCTGGAATCCGTCAAGGCCTTTGCATCAGGAATTCTTGTCCGCAAGGAATTTATTTGGCCAGTGAATAAGGATCAGTACTTGCTGCCACCTACTAATTTGGTCAAAGATGCACATGCCCTAGGGCTGGAAGTGTATGCATCAGGATTTGCCAATGATGTCTTTACGAGTTACAACTACAGCTATGATCCTGGCGCGGAATACTTGCAGTTCATAGACAATCCAGACTTCTCTGTAGACGGTGTGCTAACAGACTTCCCGCCCACTGCATCAGGAGCTGTTGGTAAGAACTAAGAACTACTCCATGTTGGAAGAGCTAAAACTGATGTCCACGAAAGACTTAGACAGCTAAATGTCGCTTTACGCGTGATAGGAACATATGTGTACGTATGATTTATCATCTTTTATTTATTCCTTAATAACATCTTGAGGATCTTTGCAGCATGCTTGGCACATACTAAGGGAAATGCTCTTCGTCCTCCTGAAAGTAAGCTGTCACATTTTTACTTCAGAGTGTCACTTTGTTAACTCATCATCATACTACAATCCACTAATTTCTCTATTCAATTAGACGGAGTCAGGCCACTGATTATAACCCACAATGGTGCAAGTGGTCTGTTCCCAGGCTGCACAGACCTTGCCTACCAACAAGCGGTGAAAGATGGTGCGGACATAATAGATTGCTCAGTTCGCATGTCAAAAGACGGTATGGCCTTCTGCCTGGGCTCTGCAGATCTCACCAGCAGCACGACGGCAGCCGCCACTTTCATGACAAAAGTAGTTACTGTCAGAGAAATACAAAATAAATCTGGCATTTTCTCGTTTGATCTCTCATGGAGCGAGATCCAAACCTTAAAACGTAAAAAACAATTCAATTGCTTCTTCATATATTCTTTCTTCCAAAATATGCATGCACTAACATCTCCTTTTTGCTCATCTGATCAGCCGACCTTATCGGTCCATACACTCAGGCAGGCCTGAAAAGAAATCCTGCAGTGAAGAACGCTGGCAAATTCTTGACTTTGGCCGAATTCCTTGACTTTGCCAAAACCAGCAATGTCTCTGGTATACTGATCGAGATAGAGGTAGCATCCTTTTCACCTGAAGTTATCATTTGCTCCTGTTATCCCCGTCAATCTGTTAAACTGAACATTCTTGGCTGAGTGCAGGATGCTCCATACCTTGCAACCAGAGGTCTTGGCGTGGTAGATGCAGTCTCCGGTGCACTGGTTAATGCCAGCTATGACAAGGAGAACAAGCAGCACGTGCTCATCCAGTCGGACGACTCCTCGGTGCTTTCAGCGTTCAAGAACTTCCCAACGTTCAAGCGGGTCCTCTTTGTTGACTCCATAATAAGCGATGCTTCCAAGCCTTCAGTGGATGAGATCAAGGAGTTCGCGAATGCAGTGGCGGTGACCCGCGGTTCGATCGCTCAGATCAACGGCTTCTTCCTGACACGGTTCACCGATGTGGTAGGTAGGCTGCAGGCTGCAAACATCAGCGTGTATGTCGGCGTGCTCAAGAATGAGTTCATGAACCTTGGGTTCGACTACTTTGCTGACCCGATGGTCGAGATCGCTACATATGCTTCGTCACTGATGGCCGATGGGCTTGTGACCGAGTTCCCTGCCACTGCAACTGCATACTTCAGTAAGTACCTTCTTGACACTATGAATATTGAACAGTTTCAGATTGCAGGTACACGAAAGAGTTTCTCAGCTCAAGAACAACAATTTTTGTGAAAGCCTCTTCGGAACATAGCTCTCACAAGTGCCAGACTAACAGTTTTGATCTCTTCTCTGAATGAATTGCAGAGAGCCCATGCAGTGATCTGAGCCTGAACCTGAGCTACTCAATCCTGCCTGCAAATCCCGGTGCTTTGGTCAACCTAGTTGCCCCTGGTGCGCTGCCTCCGGCGCACCCGCCGGCACCAGTGCTGGAACCCGCCGATGTTCTTGACCCGCCGCTGCCGCCTGTCTCCGTGAGCAGCCCTCCAGAGGCGACACCAAAAGCTGCTGACAACAGCTCATCTGCAGCCAGCTCCAATGCCGGCAATTACCTTCTGGTGGCTGTCATTGCTGCCTTCTTGTCCTTGTCCTTGTCCTTGAGTTTCCATTGATTCTTTCTTGTTGACTGGCATTGTACTACCACATGTTCTTCTTTATGTTTCCTCCTCTTCACATCCTGAATTGTTCTGTAACATATTGTTACTTAAATAGATACATTCTCATGAACCTGCACATAAAATACGTATCACAAAATTTGACCTGCTCACTTGCATGTTTGGAAGCTAGACTCATTTTTACATGTCTACTTGGTTCTTCAAAATTACACCTAAAACTGTACTTTTACTCTCTTTCTTTGAGGCACTATAATTTACCATCTGAAGTAAGTAAGTAAGAATCAGCAAGCAAAAGGGTAAAAACTGAATTAAACAAGCAATCAAAAATTTGAAGGTGTTAATCGGAAAAGTAAGAAGTTTCAGAAGTATCATGGCATATTCCATTTCCAGCCCATCATCCTCTACTGGCCCTTGAGCAACCAACCTGCTTTGGCGCCACACAAACATGTGCTGATAGCCTGGTACTGATACACCCGCCGCCGCCTCCTCTCATGGCGACGGTCCCAGCGCACTTCGGCTCCCCTTCACCATCACCACCTTCTCGGTTCCTCCGCCACCGCGCCACCTTCTCCGCCGGAGCCCGCCGGTCCCGCCGCCGCCTGCAGTTGCATTACGAGGTTGGGGTTTTTCTTTTCTTGGAGCCTCTTCTGATAGGATCAGGGTTTGAGCGTGGTGTGTTTCTCGCTAGGTTTTTGTGCAGGTGGCTAAGACTTCTGTTGCCTGCTACAAATTTGGGGTACGCTCTACTAAAAAAAAGGACGGTTTTGCGCTTCAATTTGTGGCTAATCGCTATCACATTGCTGTACCCTGTGGTGTAATTGTTCCTAAGATTCCATACATTTCTCGTGAACTTTAACAATCAGCGGAATGCTCGTAATCGCCTTTTAAAGATTTAGGGCTCGATCTGCTTAAAGAATGGTGCTTTGGGGAGAATCGTTAGCTGCAATTTAGTAGTTGTTGCATTAGATATCTGATTATTCTTTCTTGCAAACAGAAACAGTTTCCGCAAGTTCTCCCGTTTGGATTCCTGGACTACAAAGGCCATGATGTCCGGTGCAGAACCTTCTGCTGGTGGCGACGATGTGAGTGAGATGATCGATGTAATGGAAGTGGAATCTAGCAATCCTGGCGCTTCTTTCCTTGCAAAAGTGGCAGTTGCTCTCGGTGTCGCAGCGACGGTTACCGTGATTTCGCTCTTCATGAAGCAGCCTTCATCTGGCCCTTCTTTCGGCCTGCCACAAACTATCGATGCTTCAGCACAGTCAGATACAGCAGCAGCAACTATCGGATATACTGTAGCGAAATCACGACGCACACACACGGAAGCGTAGATCTAATCCGAGACACCGCAGAATTTGGCAATGAGAAACACCAACGTTTTTAACGTGGTTCGGTCACGAGGCCTACGTCCACAGGCCTTGACTACGGGCGCTCCTCCCCTTTCATAACTATCTCTCAAGTTATAACTGTATCTAGGTTACATCAGGATGCCTCTATTTATAGGAGACCCGGGCTACTGGAGTTTGACACGAACTCCGTCCTATCCCTACTACAACTCCAAGTCCTACATGTAACCTACCTCGAACACATATTTGACATAAACTCAACAAACTCCACCTTGGCGAATATGTCATTCGTCACCTTGAAGTCGTCTTTGCGTGAATTTCCGTGCTCCCGTAGGACTTGGGTTTCCTCCTTTGTAGTTCACCGACCGAAGCCACCTGACATGTCTGAATTGACCTCAGACTTGTCGTCCTCCACTGCAAAAGTCGCCATGCCTGATTCCTTAGTGACTCCACCTGCAATAATGTATCCTTGCAACTCATAAAGATTCTTTGTAGTCCTCCTTCCCTCCATCACAATCTCCTTGCCCTTCTTGATCCTCATGGTTTTCTTGTCCTTGTCCACCTCGTAGACAAAACCATCATCATGAAGGGACCCTAGTGAAATCAGATTCCTCTTGTACCTTGGCATATGTCTCACACCCCTGAGTAGTTGCTCTCCGCCATTACTAATCTTGATCTTGATGTCACCAACCCCGACAACACTATGGCCTGTGTCATCACCTTGGTAGACTCTCCCAAAATCACCAGACTTGTATGTGCTGAACCACTCCCGGTTTGATGTCACATGAAAGGAATTTGCTGAATCCAATATCCACGCTGCTGTAGACTGATCACCAGAAAGCATGAGAACCTCACAAGTATCTTCTCCACTGTCATCACCTTTCACAACCATATTGACGCTTGCTTTGGCCTTGTATTCTGGACAATCTCTCTTCATATGTCCCCACTCCTTGCACTTGTAGCACTGCAGTCCCTTCTGTTTCATGTTCTTTGATGACCTACTCGCTTTGATCACCTTTGACCAGTAAACCTTCAGCATGGGCATGAGACTCCACTGCATTATTTTTTCTTCTCAAATCTTGAGCTAGTAACGTTGCAGTAATCTCAGCAATCTTGATGGTTTCCTTGCCGTACGTCAGAGTAGTGACCAGATGCTCATAGGATGGGGGTAGAGACCACAGAAGAATCACGACCTTGTCCTCATAATCAATTTTTACCTCTAGTCGCGCTAGATCCGTCACCACTTGATTGAAGACGTTCACATGCTCCGCAAGATCCGACCCCTCCTGCATCTTTAGCCCGTATAACTTTTGCTTTAGATACAGCTTGTTGGTCAGAGACTTGGACATATATTGAGCCTCCAGCTTTTCCCAGATTCGCTTTGGTGACACCTCGTCCATCACGTGATACATCACCGTATCCGACAGACTCAGCCGTATGATCTCGGCTACCTTGTTTTTTAGCTCCTCCCATGTATCATCCTCCATCTTGTCCCGCTTGACATCCCGCAAGACTTTTGAGCAACCTTGTTGCGCCAACAAGTCTTTGACCCTTGTCTGCCACAAGACGAAATTGTTAGAGCCATCAAACTTCGCCACCTCGAACCTTGTTGACGACGACATGTCGCCCCTCCCGAACAGATCCTCGAATCCGACCTATTCGCCCGCTCCCTTCTTGATCGATGTCGCACCGATCTCCTCCTCCAAGCACTCCTCTTCTAAACCCGAGCTCTTCTTCTCTTTAGAACTTGTGCTCTCTAGGTTGTTTGTAGGCTTCAACTCTTGAGATCTCGTGGCTTGAAGCCTCCCCCCAACCCCTGCTTTTATAGCAGTCCTTGGACCTTCAAATCCAAGCCAGACTCCTATTCCGAGTCCCTTTCTTTCCAAAATTCGGAATCCACTTCGAATTGGAGCAAAAAACGGATTTAATCCCGAAATTTGGCTGAAATAAACCTTCCAAAACGCGTCCTGGGCCTCCCCAATGCGTTCTGGACCCCTCCTGGGCCTCCCAGGCCCCTCCTGGGCCTCCTGTGCCCCACCTAGGCCTCCCCTGGGCTCCTCCGGGCTCTACCGAGCCCCGCCGGGCCCGCCCGTGCCTCCCCGGGCCGCCTCCGCCGCCCCTGGGCCGCCGGCGCCCGTGCGAGCCGCGCCTGGGCCGGCCGCCCTGCGCCTGGGCCGTGCCCCGCCGGCCGGGCCCGCCCGTGCACCGCTTGGGCCGCCGCCTGCCTTGGCCTGTCTCGCTTGGCTGGGCCGGCCGCGCGCCTAGGCCACGCCGGCCGCCGCCTCCGGGCTGGCGCCCCGCCACGCCTCCTGGGCCGTTGCCTACATGGGCCGGTGCACGGCACCTTGGGCCGCTGCTACCCTGCCGGGCCGGCCGCCTCCTCCAGGCTGCCTCGCCTTCTGGGCCGCCAGGCCGCCGCACGACTGGGCCGGCGCGCGTGCCTAGGCCGCCGCCTGGCCGGCCTGCCACCGAGCCGCCGCGGGCTGGCCGTTGCGCCTGGCCGCCGTGCCGTGTGCGGCTGACGCCGGCGCCTCACACCGCGTCGCCGCACGCCGCCGCGCCCCTTGTTTTTTTCTTTTTCTCGCTCCACCTCACGCCGAATTTTTCACAATTTCCAGTGGAAAAATACCGGCGCCTTTTTGAAGCGATTTTTTCCACGATACGCTCTAGGCTCCACCTCGCCTTGTGCACACGCCGCCGTCCTCCATCTCGTACCGCCTGATTCCTCTGCACCGCCTCAAGATTTACTTGAACCTCACGCTCTGATACCACTTGTTACGAAATCACGAGGCACACGTGGAAGCATAGATCTAATCCGAGACACCGCATAATTTGGCAATGAGAAACACTGACGTTTTTAATGTGGTTTGGTCACGAGGCCTATAAGTTTGACACGAACTCCGCCCTATCCCTACAACAACTCCAAGTCCTACCTGTAACCTACCTTGAACACATATTCGACACAAACTCAACATATACATTTTCTCTGTTCGGGAAAAAGGTCATAATTCCGGAATATACCCCAGGGTATGTGCATTTGACCGTTTGTGTAATCTTTCTGTTTCAATTATGGTAAATACTGTGCTATACTGCTAGCCTAGAAACGCATAGATGCTGAGATACATCTTTTTTGTTACTTAAACCTATTGTTGACATTTATATCCCTCTATAAATTGTGTTTAAACACTACATGCAATGCGGAGCTAAATTTTTTTTCGGGAGATTCTATCTCCCAAGCATCCTTCCCTATATTGAGCTTAGGTCCATGCCTAGAACAACTTTATCTCCATTTTGCCCTTTCTCCGTTTGATTTATCAGTGCAAAATTATTTGACAACTGAATAAATTCCCTAAGCCTATCTATGGAAATGTAAATCTCTATAGTGCGCAACAATAAGTGAAGATCGCAGAGAGTGCAGGAACAACAGAGGTTTAAGCTACCCCGTAAGAAAAGAAACAGAGGTTTCAGTTTTATGAACAAATATATATAGTGGCCAGTGTCATTTCCATGATATATACTGCATATTAATCTTGTGACATAGGTATCTCAACTTTTATAGTTTTTTAATTGGACCTTGTGTAAATACCTTGGATTGCTATAAAATTTCTTCAGGTGGGTCTACTTTTGGTTGCTCATGGCTGCTGGATTTGGACTGTTTATTAGGGCCTGTTTGACTGGGCTGTGACTGTTGACAAAGCTGCTATTGGCTGGTTGTCTGTGGGAAAGTGAACATATGGCTTTTGGTTGATCCAAACCATCTACAACATTTAGATAAATGAGCATAAAAGTTTCAGCATATTGTAAAAAGCTGGCAGAAGGCAGTTTTTCCAAACAGCTGAATTTGCATTGCAAAGCCCACATCTACTGTTAACAAAAGCTGCTAAGAAGCTGGCCGTTTGGTTGGGCTGCAGCTTTTTTCAGTAGAAAGTTGCCGAAAAACCCAACCAAACACCCCCTGAAAATGCTTTGAATGTTTGGGTCTGTCCTCTGGTACCTCAGACCATGCTCAATTCTATTTTTCCACGTGTAGTTGGACTTCATACACAACTTCATACCTGGTCATAGTGATTGACTAGTTTTGATTGTTGATAACGTATTGTTTCTTCTTTATGACATAGGTTGGGATTTCTGTAGCACGCAACCTTTGTTTGGACTGAACTTGGCAATCTCTTGTCAACTCATTCTTGACGAATGCATCTTATATAATTTCTACAGTGTTGCGGGTTTACTGGTATGCCTATCCTCTGTCCTCTATCTATAGACCTCTTTTTATAGTGGATACTACGACAGACACCGCCTTTTATTTCCTTAAACCATCATCTCATGCAGGGGTGTTTGTATCAGTGACTTGGTTCCGTTCTATCTAGGGAAGCTTTTTAGGCAATCAAGAGCATCTGAAGACATATACAGCAAGGTCTTAGGCAGGGATTTATCTCTTCTTCTTTTTTGCATACTAAGATTAATTGTAACATTGCTATTGCAAATCATGACACGAACTTTTGTTTCCTTATAGTGAGATCTAATTGCAGTTCTCTTTCTAGCTCGGAATTGGTAACGAGAAAGCCCTAACTGTATCCCGTGCGGTACAGAAGTACGGGAACCTAATTGGCTTTGGTATGTAGCCGAAATAGTATTTCTCAATAATTTGTAAGCTATAAGTAAACAGCCTGTGTTGGAAATTCCATGAAGTGCACGCTATGCATTGATAAACAAGCTAGATAGAAACAAATTCTTAAGCACTTCTTTTTAAGCTATTCTTAAGCACTTCAAGTCATTAGTATCTGTTCCGTTTACTGCAGTGGAGCGATTTTCAATCGGTGTACGGAATCCGACAGCATTTCTAGCGGGCGCATTGGTTAGTCCTTTTTCAGGCTTCACTGTCAGCTGCGTCTTTATAACAAGTGTATTGCTCTCATCAGTGCTTTTTCATTGACACGTTTATTGATACCTATAAACAGGGTATATCAGCAGACTGTTTTTTCGCTGGAGTTTGTTGCGGTTGTCTATTTACTCTTCCTATCCAGGTAAAGTGATGTTGACATCATAATTCATTTCAGTCTGGTTTTAGAATCGTTTACTATCTAGTAATCACTTCCTTAAGCCAATAGGCCATTTGCTTTAACAATACAAAAACTTGCTACACATTGCAAGACGTTTAATCATGACGTTCAAGTTGTTCCACTGCAGTTAGCTGTCGGATTTCTTCTCAGAGAACGCCCAGTCGTCGCGCTCGCAAGCGTTGCAGCTGCTGTGGTACACCTCTCATCCCCAACACCCACCACCACAATTCTCCACAATTCCCTTTCTCCCTCTCTCCCTTCTGATCCAAATCATGCTTGCTTTGCAACCAGGGCATCTGGACCGTGTTCCCTTACGCAGCAGCGGCGTGCACGGCGTTGTTCCTCTACCTCCGTCGACGCAAACCCAGCAGGTGAATGTGGTGAATCCCTTCCACAGCCAAAACGGCCCCTTTCACACCCATGCAGAGTGCATACCACTTAGCTCACCAGCCGGACTCCCGGAGTACTACCCTTGATATATGAATACATAATTGTAAATTTTTCGGAAACTTGTCCATCCTTGATCGGTGCACAATTTTTCGGGCTGAAGTACAGAATTTGGGAGTAGGAATTATTGTAGACTCTTGTTACTGTAGAGCTAGCTTCTGCAGAGCTGTGAAATGTAAAGAGAACCTGAAAGTTATAATGTCATGTAGATGCCTGTCATTCTCCTGAATCATGGATGGATTGTAGTAGTGCAGTAGTATGCATTTACAAGCATTACAGTTTCACGGTAATCTGCAGTTCTCTCTTGTGTTTTACTAGAATAAAAACGGTACTGAATGCACGTGGCTTCAATCTTTATACAGCGCATCACCTTTTGCGCTCCAGCCTCAGCAAAAGCAGCTCCTTTATGATACAGATCAGGCATATGGTCAGTCCTCGTTTGAATAGATAATCTTTTTCACAATTCCTGCAAAATTTGAACCGTTTCCTTGTGTAATTCCTGCATTCCAAACCGCCCCTTACATGTTTTGTATCAAGTAGTATTAACATTGTGATTAACATTATGGCATCTTTGATTCGCAAGATATAGGAATGAAAAAACATAAAAATTATATGTTATGACAATGTATATTCTATAGAAATTAAACACTTGAATAAAAAATAAAAGTTGTTTTAGTTGCACCATAGAAAAAATACAAGAATTTCTTTTAGGGGTTTGATACATGCCATAGTTGTCATAGAAACAAATAATTTTTTTCAAAATGTTGGACCTAGTGGAAATTTTCTTACAGAACTAACTGCAAAGTAGCCCAAAGGAAAATTTTCTAAAGATTAAATCCTACAATTTTAAAATTTCTTTGAATCAAAGAGGCCTTGCATCATTCTTCTGTCAGAGATTAGCACCTAGTACTACAGTAACAATTGTCTTTTGGTTATTTTCTTTTGAAAAAGGTGTACTTTTTTCACCATCAACTATTGCTTGAGTGCACATTATAACTCTAAACTTTAAGCCAAACAAATCTAACCATTAATTCTCAAAACCAGATAAAATACCCAACTCACATCATCCCGAAGTGGTATTGACAATTTCAAAACGCTATTGGATGAGATGGCGCCTACATGTCTGCCACATCACCTCCACATCATCCAAAAAGCTAGAAAATAAAAAAGGTTTGACTTTTGAAAAATTCAAAATTTTCAAATTCAAAATAAAATTGAAATATTTCTTTTATTTTTCCTGCTTTTTAAAATTCAAAAGAAAATTTAGTTTTGTTTTCGAAAAATCAAAATGAGAAATCTGACAAAAAAAATCAATTTTGAAATGTCATTCTCAAAATTTTGATTTTCTCTCAACTCCCTGTTCCCAAAAAATTTCAAAATTTCAAAATCAACATTTTTTTGTCAGTTTTTCCATTTTGAATCTTCTAGGAATATTTTTTATATTTCAAAATTAGAAAAAATAACGCAGAGGTGATGTAGCAGTCACGTAGGCGCCACATCACCTAAAGCCAATTTGAAATGGTCAAAATCGCTTAGGGATGGTGTGAGAGGTATTCTATCCGGATTTGAAAGTTGAGGGTTAGATTTATCTGATTTTAAAGTTTATAAGTGTAATATAGTACACTCCTGTAATAGTTGAGGAGTGAAAACCGCACTTTTTTTTCAAGATTTTTTAGGTTCCCCTATCCACAATCACGGTACACAAATCGAGAGCCGTTTATCCAGAAAGCAACGTTCGAGATTTGGACTTCCCTTAAATAAGCTGACGCCTATCCCGACTCTATAGCATGTTCTTTTGAATGGCAGGAGGGAAGATCTAAAATCGCCTTCTTTTTACACAAAACACCCTCAATTCCTCTTTCCTTTCCAATCCGCACCCCGGATCACCCCCCACTCCACTCCTCTCCTCACCTCCGGCGATGGCCGGCCGCCTCGCCGGCTCCGGTGCCGGCGCCTCCTCGACCCTCCACCGGGCGCTCCTCCTCCTCGTGGCCATCGCCCTCTTCTCCCTCTCCTTCCTCTCCCTCCGCTCCCTCCGCCCCGCCGCGGCCCCTTCCCTCTCCCTCGACGTATCCCGCCCCCTCCTCCCGTCCTCCTCCTCGCCGGCGGCGCCGCTCTCGTCGGTGTACCACTCCCCCGAGGCATTCGCGGCGGGGTACGCGGACATGGAGCGGAGCTTCAAGGTCTACATCTACCCGGACGGCGACCCCAAGACCTTCTACCAGACGCCGCGGAAGCTCACGGGCAAGTACGCCAGCGAGGGCTACTTCTTCCAGAACATCCGCGAGAGCCGCTTCCGCACCGACGACCCCGACCGGGCCGACCTCTTCTTCGTCCCCATCTCGCCCCACAAGATGCGCGGCAAGGTCCCTACCCTCTCTTTAACTCTACTGCTCGTTTCATGGTTGGTGATTCTGTTAAATTTTGATACTTGATTGGGTTTGGAGTAGTAATGGATTCTCACAGTATGTTAGTTAATGTGTGCATATCACTGTTGCAACAAAAGTAGAAAGATGTTGTAGAGGTGCTAATAGATTTGGTCGGTTATAGCAGTGCGATGTAAGTTCTCTGGTTTCTCAACTCGCTGGTTCACAATAATTGCAAAATATTCCTTTTCACGGGAACGACCGTTGTGCGATCAGAAGTGGCTCGAATTAGTGTACTAGTTACTTTTATGTGTTGTTTTGGTCTTTGTGATCGAATTGTGCTGATAATTATTTACATGCATCGTTTTTAGTTTTTGCAGGGTACTTCGTATGAGAATATGACAATTATAGTCAATGATTATGTTGAAGGCTTGATAAACAAGTATCCGTATTGGAACCGGACACTAGGAGCAGACCATTTCTTTGTCACATGCCATGATGTAGGTGTTAGGGCGTTCGAAGGACTTCCATTGATGGTGAAGAACTCTATTAGAGTTGTCTGTTCACCAAGCTATAACGTTGACTTCATACCACATAAAGATGTTGCTCTTCCTCAAGTATTACAGCCATTTGCTCTACCTGAAGGAGGAAATGATGTTGAAAACAGGTTGGCACTTCCAATTTGTTGTGCTATACAATGTTTTTATACTTCTAAATGTGAAGAAAACCACTTTGATGAGTTAGTTTTTATTTCATAGAAAACGATGCAGAAAATGGCTAGTATTTGTCTATTTGTATCTGAGTGATTTTTGCTAGACTGGTGGCCTGTGAGAAGTTTTGTGAAATATGCACGCTTATTTACCCAGTGTCTCTTATTCATGCCTCAAAGTTTATACTCTCTGAATCTTGTTAGTCAGAAGTGTACGTGGTTGTACACTAAGTGGAACGCTTTGTTCTAGTCAAGGAATCACTGTGGTATATCAAATTGAAAGTTGCTCGTAACCATACACTGTTCTTTGCTGCAGTCTAAACGTCTATTTTCACTCTTGCTAAATCTCTATCTTAATTTGTTTCTTTTGCTAATGAGAACAGGACAAATCTTGGATTCTGGGCTGGCCACCGCAATTCGAAAATAAGAGTTATTTTAGCACGAGTCTGGGAGAATGATACAGAGCTCGCTATCAGCAACAATCGGATTAGTAGAGCTATTGGAGAGCTAGTTTATCAGCAGCAGTTCTACCGTACTAAGTTCTGTATCTGTCCTGGTGGCTCTCAAGTTAACAGTGCCCGTATATCTGATTCAATACACTACGGTTGCGTCCCTGGTTAGTATTTTGCATGGCAAAATACATGTCATCCCTGAACCCTCCTTGTTCTTTTTATTCCCCTTTCATGTGAATTCATTTTATCTTAATACCCTCCTGATTATTATATTCTAATCAACTTTCTTCCATCCTTTAGTTATTTTGTCGGACTACTATGACTTGCCTTTTAATGATGTCCTTGACTGGACAAAGTTTGCGGTTGTACTTAGGGAGCGTGATGTATATCAACTAAAGCGTATCCTGAAATCTATATCACAGGAAGAGTTTGTTGCGTTGCACAAATCTCTAGTTCAGGTATGCTGCTCTTGGGTAATAAGTGAGTTGTGGATTTTGTCATTACAAAAGTTCCAATTTATGCATTCACCTTCCTTTTTATACAAGACACCAGAGTTATTTACAATTCGAAGTATGCAATAGAATATTGAATCTCATTGTTATAGAAAATAATCTATAGGATCATAGGATAGAAAGTAACAAGAGCAACAGATCTGTTCGTTGGTTGAGATTCTAACGTGTCACTTGTCTTCTCCTTACAACATTAGCTGATCTGAAGTTCGGTAGTAAGAACTAAGAAGTGAATCCTTGATTTGGCAATTGTTTTTATGTTGCACTGAAAACTAGATGATAATTAAATTCTAGTGCAGTACTATGCTAACATGTTAAAGTTGGGGTTGCAGGTTCAGAAACACTTTGTGTGGCATTCACCTCCTGTTCCCTATGATGCATTCCATATGGTTATGTATGAGCTGTGGTTGCGGCATCATGTGATCAAGTACTAAATTCAAGGCTACGCACTGGCTGTTTCAAACATAATTTGCCTGAACCACCGTAACGATATTGCCAAGTCTACCTGCTGGTGCTATACTGAATACAGCCTTACTTCTTTGCTCTTGTTCTGCAACTGGATGGATCATTGAATTTAGTGGTAGCTTTGTACGGTGCAATGGAGGGCATCTGCATCCAAAAAGTAGGACATCATCAACTGGAGTTCTAGTTAATAGTTTGATTAGTTCATTCTTTCAAGATTAGCTGGTTGGCCCCCCATATTGCAGTCTTCTCTACAGTTCTATTTTTCTAGTTTGCTTGATATATTAAACTTTCACGGATCGGCCTGAGTGGCTGTGTATGCTTTCTCATACAAACTTTGCGCTTGCTCTTGTAAAGTAATGTACGATATTATTGATGAAAGCATCCAAAGATATAGCAGATTGACAGGCTAGAAGCCTAGCATTACAAAGAATTGAGTTGTGAGTTGTGAAATTCATTCTGGATTAAATGGCTGTGCACTAGTGTCCATGTACTTGTTGTATCATCCATGTACACCCAGAGGAAAATGATACCTTAGCATCTACATACCTATTACCTCACAATGTTGCCAAAAGTAAGCATCCAAGGGTCGTACACATTTTCACCAGCATTTTGTATTACAAGAAACATTATTGCAGATATAGCAGATTTACAAGCTAGGAAGCATCAACACTGAGAGAAGCACTAGCAGGCTTGCTGGTAGGAGAGTCGAATTATTGCAGGAATCCCTTGAAAGCAGAAGGTACTTAAAATTTGCTGAACTCATGCGGTTCAATGCGGGTACAGCGTAATATTGGCAGGGCAAGCAGACTGCCATTAATTACTGTAAGTTTGTCTTACACCACTGACATTTCTTTACCTGTAGTAATGCTACATTCCGGAATATTGCTGCTGCTTTATTGACAGTACAAACATATCTACATGGCATGCATCAGCTGGCATGATACATTGCCGCCATTGACAAGAGCAGCAATGAAGTGATCACTTGATAAGGATGCACCTGATTGGGGAACCCTCAGATCCAACAAGTCGTAGAGGTAAGCAGTGCAGCATGTATAATCCAGTCTTGACGTCGTCTAATTTCAGAGCTTCAACTAGTATGATATCCTGACAGAACACATTATGCAAATAAACCAATGATTTGAATCAATAATGCGATCTCTTAGAAGGTAGGTTTGTTCTGTTTTTGATCACTGACATGCGAAGTGTAATGCTCTTTGGAGGAGCATAAGCTACCCCCACCCAAAGAAAGGTTAATTAGCAAGGAAATTGCAGAACCAAGACTTTGCTCAACTTGTCAACATGGAATGCTGTAATAACATGTTTCTAGAGTTGGTTATTTAGAGATGTCATAAAAGGCAATGGGGTTAACTGGTGGTTATTTAGAGATATCATAAAAGGCAATGGGGTTAACTGGTGGTGTTAATTTTTCATTTCTTTTTTGGCTCAGGAAAGGGTAGCATCTTACCGCATTTTTGAAGAAGACCACATGGGCAGAGACCAAGTGATCAAATGATGCAACTGATAGATAGTCAATCCCTGCAAAATTGCCAATGTCACTATGTGAAGTTTACATCAGACAGTATAACGAAATGTACATATTGGTCCATCAAGAGAAAAGGGCATAGAAGTAACTGAATGCTAGCTAGTTCAGAGTTTCATAGGGTTTTAGCAAATATATGTAAAGTCCATGACACCAGATAAAAAAGAAGAAGGTTATAAATACCGCTGCAGACTACCCTCTGTAAATCCAATATAGCTCACAAGTACTTACCAACCAGCTTGATGTCGGTGTTGTCAACTAACCACTGCGCACCATCCTCTGTGAATCCAACATAACTGAAATCACCTGCCGCCTTCCACATGAGCCCCCTACAAATCATTTGCTCACATATATGTTCAGTACAACCTATAAAAAGATCGACTAATGATATGGTGAAATATATAATGTCTACTTGAATACCTGTCTGTGTTCAATGTCCTGAAAAGAACTCGACGAACACCTTTTGGGATATTTAGGGATTCCATTGCTTCAGCTGCATAGAGTAAGTTCGGGGGTATCAAATACCAAATACTAGACAGCATCCATGCCAACTTTTGAATAGTCTTAGTAAGAACGTCAATACTTAGAAAACAAATGTTGGTCTATACATAGTGAATTAGTATCATACCACCACATATATCATCATAAGTTTGCAAGAGAAATCGATGGCTGAATACAACACCATGCAAGTGATATACATGTATCTCTAATGCCATGTTAAATTAGTATTTTGACATGACATGAGAAGAAATGGTGAACAAAGTGATTCATTGATAGTGCGATAGAGGAGCTGGAGCTCCCTGGAAGAAGGGAAGAAAACTGCATGTGCTACCTGTTATATTTGTGTCTCTGGGAACATCAATCAGTAATGCAGGACCTGTCCAGCAACAAGAACAAATCATTGTCAAATCATTCACAAGTACCATGCTAATTTTAATGAAGTCTCACATGCAAATCTTTTGGCCGAGAAGTTACAGAAGGCTGCACTTGAAACAATTTTAATGGATAGTCCGTTTCACAGCTATTCTGAATCAGAGGACATCAGCTAACAGAAAATGAACTCAGGGCCCAGTCTAAACTGTTGCTTGTATGAATTGGCATCTAAAATTCCCCATCTCATCTTCTTCCTGTCCTCTCCTCTCCAAGTTCTCCTAATCTCATCTCCAAATTCCCCTTGCTCTTAGCATCATATCACTAATCATCACCATCTAACCAAGATGATCGTATCGTATGTGCATACATGCTAAGCCGGAGATTAGAAAAACTAACAAAAGCTTTCAGTTTACCGGGGACACGCACGCACCGTTGAGGACGTCGAGGTCGAGCTTGTCGATGTCGAGGCCGGCGGCGAAGTGGGCCTGGTTCATGTGCCCCGGCGCGTCGACGTGGGTGCCCATGTGGCACTCCAGCCGCAGCTCCGACACGTTGTACTCGGACCCGTTCTCCATCGACTCCTTGAGCCGCACCACGGGGCCCACCGCCGCGCCCGGCGCGAACGCCGGCATGCCTGGCCGGTACGCGTGCGTGATGTCCACGATGCGCCCGCCGCCGTACTCCTCCAGACGCCGCCCCGCCGTGCCTCCGAGGGAGGAGCCGAGCAGCCCGCAGGTGTCGGCCTCCGCGCCCGCGTACCCAGGGTGCGCGTCACCGCCGGCCGCCGCGGCGAGATCCTGGCGCGCGGCGAGGACCAGCAGCAGGAGGGTGAGGGCAACCGTCGCCATGGTTGCCGTGCCGTGCCGTGCCGATCGAGCGCGCCGTCACTCTGGACTCTGGGGAGTGATGGTATAGTAGATGATATAATATATAATCCGTAAAGTTTCATCTGAAAATATAATAATTTATATTCTGTATAAAAACAATTAAAAATTTCAGGGGCATATTACAGAAAGTTTTTGTCTTTTTTACACGGATCATAAATGGACAAAATGTTTTAATAAAATTTTATAGGTCCATATATCATAGCATACACTAAAAATTTAAACTTTTTCCTAATTTTTGAGAAGTTCAGAATGTCTCAAAACAATAAAAGAGCATGCGCTCTCGTAAGAAAAAACCATTTTGAGCTGATGACAAGTGCGCACCGAGTTGACCGACTTGCAGTGAGATGCTGCTCTCAGCTCGGCTGCTTGGGAAGAATAGATGGATAGTGAGGAGGCGGTCTCTGGAAACCACAGAACTTCTGCTAATGTCCAAACAGTCCCTGGCGATTATCTACTCGTGCAATGCTACGTGCCCATCTCTCCGTAGTATGAACTATGTCCATTTCCACTCCTACACTCTTGACTACCTCGCTGGTTCCTCTTGCACCACACGCGAAAGCTTGCCAACACCGACGCTGGCGACGACATGGTCCTGCTCAATGACCAACCCGCCACCACATCGATGCTTTCTTTGCTCATGGCCGGCGCCCCTCCTTCCTACTATACTCGGGAGTTGGTGAATCCAAGCCCTAATCTGGTGAACTCTTTGCTGTTGCTAGGGAGGAGGAGGACATCATCGGAGCACAAATTCTGATGCGAGATCTAAATATTAGAAGGGTGATTGCTGTATGAATTTTTTTCAGGTGATTAATATGAAGATTGGATTAAACAATATAATTGGTGTATACATGGCGAGGAGGAAATGCACATTTGCATGGCATAAACATAATAGAAGTGCACGCATCAACATGTATTTAATTTAACAATAGTCTCTCAGATTTAAACATCATATTTCAAATCTGGAACAATACATCACATCCATTACGATTTTATTCATTTCATTGGTTAAGTTCACCAAGACTTAACCCAATTCATCTGATTAAGCTCAGTAAGACTTAGTCAATTATGTATGGAGCTCGCATATGACTTGGACGGAGCTTCAACGAAGCTTATACAGGGCCGACGGTGAGTCAAGTTTGGGTCAAAGGCAGCACAACTCAAAGCGTAGACGGGTTGAGCACGGGCTCGGAGCATAGCCGAAGCTTGTATGGATCTAGGACATAGCCAAAGGTGGCCTGTGTGCATGTTGTGGGGGTCGTCCTAAAATACTCGTAGAATAAGAGTAAGTGATGAAATTATAGAATTTTAATTGCCAAGTTATTTACATCGATTCGAGATAGCACGTGGATCCTGCCATTATAACTTGATCAATAAAATGCTTTTATGGTCTAATTAATCACACGAATGCTTCTATGATCTATGTACACGTGTCACATGCTTCAACTCCATAGAATTAAATTATGTTGCTCTCTGTATCATCTCTTGACTGTGTTGGCTCATATTAGAATATTTGTACTTGTCCATACATCTAGCAGGAAGAAGTGCGCAACAGTTGGCGACGCATAACTTGCGGAATGCACAAGTTTCGTTTCTTGTTGTGGCAAATTGTACTGCCTTATGTCTCTTTCAATTTTTGGACTGAATTTTATTAAATAGAGTTAGATAGGTCTAATCCTTCTGAGAAAGGGGTATTCAAATGTAGGCTGGGAGACTTATTTTCTGCGTACAAGTCTGACAATATGTTGACGCATAGAAGAGCTTAAATAGGTTAAGTTGGAGTTGCAAAAACAAGAAACAAAAAACAAAAATAAAAACAAGTTGCCATTTTTGTTTGGTAGCTTCGTACCACCGAGCATCGGAATTGAGTTAATTTATGCACCACATTCAGCAGGTATGATACAGAGGCATCAGGATTAGTTAATTTAGTTGATCAATATATACTCTGTTTGACATCACGAAGGATTATGATAATCTCATTTATTTAAATAATTTTTATCTATTTTATCGTTTGTTTAATTAATTTTTTAATTCTAAGACTATTTTTTCTATAGCAGATTATAATTAAGTATTGTACAATTCAACAACCGTAAACTTACCCTTAGAGTCATATAAATCCTCGCTAACAAGAACAGAACCACTGTATACATGTGTTTTGTACGTAGTAGCTGAAAAAGTAAAGCACTTCTAATATACTTCTGTACTGGTTCAACTTTGTTGACCGCTATAAACAGATTGCTAGGTAGGACGGATCAAGCTATACATATGTATAAGATACTCAAGCAAGAATTTACGGGAGACACAAGAATTTACGTGAACATTTTACAGAAAAAAACCATAAACGGTGATGAGCAATCTTTCGCTATAGTCTATAGAGATGAAATAAGTACAAGATGAAAGCCAACAAGAAGGGAAGACTCCAAATCCCCAATTTACTCTCACTAATTTGGGTGAATTTAGCGGATAAAAAGCCTCTCACTTTCTCCCAGGCTCTAGCTCTCTCGGGAACACAAGAACTGAACTTTCTCTCTTAAATTCGTGCAACCGAAACTTATAATAATAGTTTTTCAGAAAAGCCACTCAGCTTGTCAAACATCCAAAATAATTCATAATTCAACCTATTATACATAAAAACAATGTTTTATATGTTGTACTGACTAAAATAAAGTCCAAATGATAAGATTAGAAGCCGCACATTCTGTAGCGACCTATATAGTGAATTTGAGAATTGAGATTCATGAACATTTTTCAAGAGTTTGTACCAAAGCAAATTAATCTCCTGCTTGTTTACCTACTATTATTGTTTGCTTATTATTACTTGTGCCACAGTTTACTCCGCCGGTACAGCAGCACGAGTGGTGGCGACCACCAGAAGATCGGACCTCCTGCGCGTGGTGATGCCGTCCTCCTCCGTCATGTCCAACTCCGCGGCGTCCATGCCTGTGGGCAGCTCCAGGTCAAAGTGGAACAGCAGCGCCGCCAGGGCGAGCTCGATGTGCGCCAGCCCGAACGTCATGCCGGGGCACATCCTGCGGCCGGCGCCGAACGGTATGAACTCGAAGTCCGTCCCTTTGAAATCCTTCCCGCCGCGCTCGAACCGCTCCGGGACGAACTCCTCGGGCGCGTCCCAGTGCGCGGGGTCCCTGGCGATCGCCCACGCGTTCACGAGCACCGTGGCGTCCATGGGGACGTCGAACCCGAGCACCTGGCACGGGCTCCGGCACTGGCGCAGGGTCAGCAGCGGCCCTGGAACGTGCAGCCGGAGCGCCTCCTTGATGACCAGGTGCAGGTAGTGGAGGTTACTTAGGCCGTCCTCCGTCACCTTGCGGTGGCCGGCGAATGCTCGCCGGATCTCCTCTCGTGCCTTGTGCATAACTCTCGGGTTTCGCATGAGCTCCGCCATTATCCACTGCAACGCCGTCGTTGCGGTCTCGCTGCCCGCGGCGAACATGTCCTGAGAAAGGAACAGAGCAGCTAAAGATTTTGTAACGCGCATGGAGATTGGGGCGTTGGATCACAAGGAAGAGACCTTACGATCATGACAAATTTGATGTTCTCGGTGGTGAGCGGGTGCTGGGAGCCCACTTCTTTCTGGAGTCCAAGGAGCACGTCAACCAAATCTTCGTCTTCGTCTTCGCCCGCGGCTTTGCGCTCCTTGTGCTCTTGGATGATGGCGTCCATGATCTGTAGCATCGCGCGGCGGCAGCGCTTTATCCGGCCGGGCTCGTGGCTGACGAACATCGCGAGGCGCGACGACGGGAATAGGTCCGGCAGGCTCAGCCCGGGCATCATGCGGAACATGTCCTCGAACAGCTGCAGGCACGCGTCGCGGCCCTTGAACGGGCGGCTGCCGATGATGGCGCGCACGGTGGAGTCCGTGATGTACGCCGCGATCATCTCGGTCAGGTTCACCGGACGCTCCGACGACGACGACGACGCGACGGAGCGGAGGAGGCGGCCGAGCTCGTCCTGGCGGACTGGGCGGAAAGAGTGGACGCGGCGGGAGCTGAGGAGCTCCTGGGTGCAGATCTTGCGGAGCTGCCGCCACCCGTCGCCGTAGGGCGCGAAGACGAGGCCCTCGGAACCCTGGAACCAGAGCCGCGACATGGGGCCAATGGGCCGTGACGCGAAGGCCGGGTCGTGGGTCTTCATGATCTCGCGCGCGGCGTCCGGGGACGAGGCCACCACGGCCGTGACCTCGCCGAACCGGAGCAGCATGAGCGGGCCGTGCCGCCGCGCCAGGTCGCGCATGGCGCGGTGCGGGAGCCTGCCCGCGAGGTGGTGCAGGTGGCCGATGACCGGCAGTGCCCACGGCCCCGGCGGGAGTCGCGCGGCGCCAGACGCACGCGGCGCTGTGGAGCGTCTGGAGGCGAAGAGCAGGAGGGGCACGGCAAGGAGAGGGACGAGCAGCAGATAGAGCAGGAGGTACACGGCCATGGCCGCTCGGAGGTAGCTCGGGTGGCAGGGACGCGGGAGGAGTAGAAAGTCTGAAAGATAGAAGCTAGGAGCGTACAAGTATGAAGCTTTGTACAGTGTTGCATCACACAATTTTGATGAATCCCGTGATCTGCGCAGCTCATGTAGAAAACACCACTTTAAATGGTTGTGAACAAAAAAAATCTTTGCAGTTCCGAACTTCCGATTAGATGGTTCAGCAGGTCATCTAGAATCTTGTTAAACTTTACTGAGGCCGAGCTCAGTGATGCGCTAGGAGAGACAAAAAATGAAATTCTGAGCTTCATGGATCAACGGTCCATAAAGTAGGTGTACGAGTGTATCAGAAAATTTGAAAAAAGTCTTCTTTTATTCTCTTAGCTATTGGCCCAATAAATTTGATATTTGACTTTTAAAAACCAGACAAATTTAGTTGCTCACCAAGTGGTTTTAAGTGATGACATGGCGATGGTTTTACACATTGGCAACAGAGTTAGGAAAAAATAAATAAAAATTAATTTTTTAGAAAAATCATGAAAAATCAGATTTTAAGAAAATATCTCAAAATTTACAAAAAATAAAGTTTTAATATAAAAATACCTGAAAAATTATTTTAAAACATGAAAAGTTAGGAAAATAAGAAAATTTTGAAAAGTTAGAAATATTCCATAAAGTTGGTAGAAATAATCTGGCAATTAAATTATTTAGAAAAATTAGAAAAAACAAAAAATACATAAATATATATTCTGGAAAAACCATAGAATTTGAGAAAACAAAAATAAATTGCACATTCATAATAAAATTAGAAAGAGGAAAAAACCAGAAGTATTGTGAAAATCTCAGGAAATTTGAGAAAACTCACAAGTTATTTAGGAACATTCATGGATTTTCATAGTACTTCTGGTTCTTTTCCTTTTCAAATGTTTTATTTTTTTCATTTATATTTCCGTATTTGTTTGGTTTTAGAGTTTAGGGACCAAAACTAGATTCGATTAATAGTTGAGAGACCAAAATAGACTTCCTCCTGAAAGATTTCCATTGTTTTGAATTTTATTTTATTGTAATTTTCTTTTTTTTAGAGAACTAGATCAGTATGAAAAATAAAAGTTTAGATCGCGAGCCGGTCCGTTAGTCATTGTACTGAGCTGTCTATTTAGTTATAATTATGATGATCTATTGAATGTGATCCGTCTAGGTACAATTATAATTTATTGGTTGTGATCTGTTTAGATACAGTTATGAAAATCTATCGGCTGTGATCTGTTTAAGTGTAGTTATGAAGATCATGAAAATCTATCGGCTGTGATCTATTTAAGTGTAGTTATGAAGATATATCGGTTGTGATCTATTTAGGTACAGTCATGACGATCTATTGGTTATGATCAACTAATAATAAAAGGGTCCACCAGATCAACGATCAGATGTTTTGTTTTTTATGAGAATTTCTAGCTTTTTTAATTTTTTCTATTGTATTTTATTTTTAGTATATAGTAAATTTTACTGTAATTTTCTTTGTTCAGGTGGGAAGAACATACAAGGTGTCGATGTATGGTATATGGGGGGGTACCAGTAGGCCTACTCGTTTTATACGGTAGCAGGGCGATAACTCAGATCAGCTTAATCCTGCGACACGGATTTACCCAGGTTCAGGCTCCCGAGATGGGTAATAGCCCTACGTCCTAGTGTGATTGGATTAATATGTGGTATGGGGTACAGGAGATTACAAGGGGAACTCGACGGGTATGGAACTCGGCGAAATGGGCTTACGAGGAGAACTCGATGGGTAGGAAACCCGGCGAGATCGATTTCGGGGCTGAAGGCTTTCTAAGGCGGCTAGTCGACTAAGGTTATGCGATCGAGCGCCACTTCTGTCCCCCCCCTCCTGGAGGGATCTTGTGCTCCTTATAAATGCGGAATAAGGCGGTAACCTTGGCTTGAGTCCTCGTAGTACACGAGTTGGACTCCTAGCCGGGGGTATGCTGAGAATTGCTCTCCGACTCTGATCAGGACACGCCGACTTGAGGGCCACGCCTTCTTAATCGGGCCTTCGGGCCATGGCTTCTACCTCGAGGCCCATAGGAAGACTCACGGGCCTTATCATGAGTATATGGTAGTAGTACTACCCATCATCAAGCCCCCCATCATTATGCGTGATGGAGCCGAGATTTGGATAGAGTAAGCCCGAGTTGAGGTGATACTTCCTAGCTGTGGACCTCGGTGGGCTTAGCCTTTTATTGTAATCTGAACCCATCCGGCGGAATTTACGGATGGTGATGTCACATTCCCACTTCGTAGTATGGCGAGCCTGTTCACGCACCCGGACGGTTGCGATTTCCCAGGCGTGGTGCGCCGAAGTGTCAGAGTGGTTTGTGAACCCCCGGGCGTAGTGTACTTCCTGCGCCTCGATATAGGGAATTTAAATAATGTTTCCTTGCCCTTCTCCGCCTCCATTCGCTTTTGCTCCCCACAGCGCCCCGTCTCCTCACTTTCCTCTCTTCTTCCCTTCAGCGCGGCGAACGACGACCTAGTTAATTTCCAAGATTTTTGGGCACCAGTGAGCCAACGAACCACCTGCTGACCCAATGGGTGTTTCATCTGGCGAGACGATGGCGGCGGAGTCGAGGCCGATGGTGGAGAAGCCCACGGAAGGCAGCGCCAAGGTTTCAACAGGCGAGGCTTCGTCGTCCGCTGCGGCGGTCAGGGACCCAGCTCGCGGCAAGGCTCTGGCGACAGAGGATTCGGGGATAGCTCGGTCGAAGGCGCCGTCGGCCACCGCGGATGGTGAGGCGAGTTCTGGCCCGGGAATGGCTGTGTTGCCCACCTTCCGTGTCACCACGGAGGATCTTTCGCGCATGGTACGCGAAGGAGAATTGCCCGGGTAGGTGGCTTTCCGATCTCCTGCTGACCGGACTTCGCCGTTTTCCCCCGAATATGACTTGGTCGTCTTTCTCGATTTCTTTAAGTGCGGGCTCGGGCTTCCAATGTCCGAGTTCTTACGTGACGTCTTGTCTTTCTTCAAGATCAAATTGGTAAACCTTTCACCCAACTCGATCTTCTTCCTAGCGGCCTTCGTGCATCTCTGCGAGGCCTTCGTGGGGACGACACCGGACGTCGAGTCGTTCCGGTACTTCTACACGCTCAAGGTGTCGACGGCTGGTCAAGTCCACAGCGCTTGCGCTTTTCGCTTCGTGACGACGCTAAAGCGAGCTACGTCCCCTTCTCCCCAAAGGATTCGTGGGGGAAGTGGGCTTCCAACTGGGCCATCTGTACTCGTTCCGAACACGACCCTGCGACGCGATGCGAGGTCCCAGTCCCGCGGGATTTGTGGAAGGATCACCCTCGACTAACGCAGAGGATTCGGGCTGTGAAGGATCGCATCTCCGAGTTGTGTCGGGGAGGTCTGATAGCCATGCATGTTGTCAACGACTTCATGACCCGCCACATCGCGCCGTTAGGAGCACGAGAACTCCCAGGGTGGGCGGATGAAGTCGGTTTTTTTACCTGCTGATGACGGTGAGCTTTCTCACTCTTTCTATTCGACAATCGAATTGCTATTGGTCTTCTTAAGTCTTTACGTCTTTTCGTGCTGCGATAGAGGTGGTCCGAAGCCGAGTCGATGATCTCTTTAAGGCTGAGAGAAGCAATGACGGTGCCAAGACTTCGCCCTGGGAGTCCCAAGTTCATCCGGAGATCAAATCGCTCACCTACCAGGGCGAGATGGTCAAAGCCACGATCAACTCGATAGGTGTTTCTTCCACGCGCTTCTTCCAGTTACGCCTCCGAGTATTCGGGTGGTTTGGTTATAATGGTATCAACTTTTTTTGGCTCGCGCTCAGCGTCCCTTCCTGGGGACTGGCCCGTGGGAAGGCACCGAGGTCTTTGTAGAAGAGTCAACTGGTGTTGGGGCGATTTGGCCCCAGAAGATTCCAACGTCCAAGGTCAAGAAGTTGTTCGCAGCGTCCAGCGGAAGGGGTCAACCCGCCCCGGTGAGTTTTTTTGTCTTCTTTGTGAAGTTGGGTATCGAGTTGCCTTTTCCGAGTTCTTGACTTCGGGTTCTGCTTTCTGATAGCAGTACACCCTTAAACGGCTCTCCAGCTCCTCGTCTCTCCAAGGGCCATCGAAGAGGGTGGCTCTGCCTAGCTGGAGGTAGGGTTCCCCTTGTCTTTTGCTCGGGGTCCCTTCTTCCTTTTGCCTTTGTCTGATTTATAAACTCTGGATTTCAGCCTTGCACCCGGTACTGTCGCACCCTCAACGCACTCCCCCTCCGAGTGCCGGGACCTCATGGTGATTCAGGAGGTGGAGCTTGGTGGCGCCGAGGGGCATTCGGGGGGAGGCGCCGGCTCTTCCAGCGGCAATCCTCCCATGGGAGCGTCTCGGGATTTGGTGGCTTCTGCAGCTGGCATGAGGGAACCTGAACTCGCCGAACCGGAGGCCGTTAACGAAGTCAACAACGGCGAGTCAAGGCATCCACTGTCACGCAGCGAGTACCGGACATATATCGACTACGCCTTGACGTGGATGAAGGTAAGTGGCACCCTTCATGGCCTTTGACTTAACCGAGTCCGCGGGAGCGAGGAGGAGGCGTCGCGGCTGCGGGCTGCTAACGCCGACCTGGTAATCCAGTTGGCGGATGTGACAAGTCGAGCGGAGGAGGCTGAAGCTCGGGCCGGGCAGGCCGAGGAACTTGAGGTTTTGAGGGTGGCTAACACCGAGCTGAAAGAGCAACTTGCCTCGGTCTCGCTTCGCGCCGAGACGGCTATGGCGGCGGCCAAGTCGGCGACCGACCTTCATCAGCTTGTCAGTTAGGAGCTCGAGGAGAAGAAGAAAGACGCGGAGCTCTCCTGTGACCGGTTGCAGGCGCAGACTCGTGTTGCTGTAGAGGCGTGTTCTCTTCTCAACCAGGTCATGGCGGGTCTGAGGTTCGACCGCCGTCCCGACTTCATGAAGTTTTCCCCAGGCGATTTTCCGAAAGCCGTGACCGAATATCAGGCTTGTCGGAGCGACTTCGTCGCCTTTGTCAAAGAGAACGCAGCCATGCGAGCGAAGGGTATGGCCAACGCGGCCATTTACTATGCATTGGCCCTTGCCAAAGACTTGGCGCCGGAGTTTCCCGCTAACCTGCTAGAGCGGGAGCTTAGTGAGTTCATGCCCGGGCAACCTGGAGCGGAGGACCGGTGGATCGACGACTGGCGTGAGTCAGTGGAGAAGTTCATCGGCGAGGCCGGGTTCGAGGTGGTGGAGGATGCCCCCACCACCCCTGAAGATAGCGAAGGTGACTATATGTCTGAGGGCAGCGATTCTGCTGGGAAGGAGGACTAGGCCTGCATTCCCTTATTTGTCTCCCCTTTGTTTTGTGCTGTAAGAACTTTAACTTATGAAATGTGTGGCCTTTGTGGTTTTGGTTGGAATGTGGCGAACTCCTTCGTTGTTCAATGTCGTCATATCGCCATAGGAGTGCGTAATGTAATATATACATCGCAGCCCCTGACTGTCTATGCGAGTTAGCCGAGACTCTGATGGACAGTCTGAAAAACTTCACTGTGCTAGCCCTCCACTGTTTGTGCAAGTTAGCGGGAACTCGGATGGACAGTCTGAAAAAAATTCGCTGTGCCAGCCCTCGACTGTGTGTGCGAGTTAGCAGGAACTTGGATGGACAGTCTGAAAAAACTTCACTGTGCCAGCCCTCGACTGTTTGTGCGAGTTAGCAGGAACTCGGATGGACAGTCGGAAGAACTTCGCTGTGCCAGCCCTCGACTGTTTGTGCGAGTTAGCAGGAACTCGGATGGGCAATCTGAAAAAACTTCGCTGTGCCAGCCCTCGACTGTTTGTGCAAGTTAGCAGGAACTCGGATGAACAGTCTGAAAAAACTTTGTTGTGTCAGCCCTCGACTGTTTGTGCGAGTTGGCAAGAACTCGGATGAACAGTCTGAAAAAATTTCGTTGTGCCAGCCCTCGACTGTTTGTGCGAGTTAGCAGGAACTCGGATGGACAGTCTGCAAAAACTTCGTTGTGCCAGCCCTCGACTGTTTGTGGGAGTCTTAGCGAAGCATGTTTAGAGGCGTTTGAGTACCATTACGAATCAGTAATTGCTTGATGTAGGTCGAAGAGTTGAGTACTGGTAAATATTACATCTGTGGAGTCACGGGTCATCAACAAAGAAGTCATCCGGGATGGAGCTCTTGGGAAGCTATACGTAGTACTTGGAGAGTTGATCAATATTCCATGTGTTGGGTAGCTCGGAGCCATTATCGGCGAGCTTAAAAGCGCCCGGTCGCGGGGTGGCGACGATGGTGTAGGGATCTTCCCACTTGGGGGATAATTTGTTCCTGTGTTTAGTCGACTAGGCCAACCGTAGGACGAGGTCGCCGATTTCTAGGCTTCGGGGCTTGACATTGTGCTCATAGTACCAACGCAAGTCTTGTTGATATTTGGCTGCCCGTAGGTACGCGTCGTCGCGCATTTCCTCGATGAGGTTAAGATCGTTGATACGCTGCGTCACTACGTCGTCTTCGGAGTAGTGCTCCACGCGAGGAGACCTCAGCCGGATCTCGCATGGGAGGACCGCCTCTGCCCCGTAGACAAGGGAAAATGGGGTTGCGCCCGTTGCCCGGCTGGCCATAGTATGAAGGGCCCAGAGGACGTTGGGTAACTTGGTTACCCAAGACTTGGCGTGACGTTGCAGCGTGTCGTATACGCGTTTCTTGATTCCATCGAGGATGAGGCCGTTGGCGCGTTCGACTTGGCCGTTGCTGTGAGGGTGAGCTATCGAAGCATAGCAGACGTTAGCGCCGTAAGACTCGCAATAAGCGATAAAGTTGGCTGCCACACATTGTGGTCCGTTGTTGGTGATGATCCGACTAGGCACTCCAAAGCGGGTGAAAATGTTTCGCTGCATGAATTTTTGTGCTACTATCGTTGTTATACTAGAGAGTGACTCTGCTTCGATCCATTTAGTGAATATGTCGATGGCAACGATCAAAAACTTGTGACCGCCGCGTCCTGGAGGAAAAGGCCCGAGTAGATCCAACCCTCAAGTTGAAAAGGGCCATGACAGTGGTATTGTCTGGAGGGCTTGAGCGGGCTGGTGTGCTTGTCGTTTGTGAAATTGACAGGCCTCGTATTTTCGGACCAAGTCGGCAGCATCGTGTAGCGCAGTTGGCCAATAGAAGCCTTGTCGGAACGCCTTCTCGACCAACGTGCGATACACGGAGTGTGCACCACAAGTCCGCTGTGGATTTCTTTGAGTAGCTGCATGCCTTGTTCGATGGGTACACATTTCATGAGGACACCGAGAGCGCCTTTGCGGAAGAGGGTGTCGTCGATCATTGTATACTGCATGGCTTTGCGTGAGATTTTCTCGGCTTACTCCTCTTTGCCTTGTTTGATTTGCTTGAGCAGGTACTAACGTATCGGGTCCCTCCAGTCTATGCTTTTGTTGAGTTGGGCGATGACTTCGCCAGCGATCCCTTTGGGGGCGTCAAGTTGAGACGTCCCGACCCGGTCATAAGTCTCATGAGAGGTGGGGATATTTTCGTCGTCCACCGGAATTTTGACGGATGGTTTAGAGAGCTGTTCGACAAAGACGCCTGCGAAGGATATGTTCGACTTGAGGCAGTGCGAGCCAGGGCGTCGGCGATGTGGTTCTCTCGCCGCGGTATGTATTGGAACTCGAGGCCGACAAACTTTTTCTCCCACGTTCGTACTTCGGCTAGGTAAGCAACCATCGTTGGATTAATAGCCTGATAGTCTTTGCTTGCTTGTCGGACGACGAGTTGCGAATCGCCTTTCACGGTTAGGTGGTGGATGCCAAGAGCGCGGCAATGCGGAGGCCAGCGAGGAGGCCTTCGTACTCCGCTTCGTTGTTGGTGGCCCGGAAATGAAGCTGGATGGCATACTGAAGGGTTTCCCCTGTTGGTGCGGTGATGACGATGCCAGCCCCCGAGCCTGTGAGGGTAAGTGATCCGTCGAAACATAAAGTCCAGACCTTACTCGCATAGTTATTGTCGTCGGGTTCTGGTTCCGGGTCTGTCCATTCTGCGATGAAGTCTGCGAGGGCATGTGACTTGATTGCTGTGCGAGGCATGAGCTCGATGTCGAATGCTCCCAACTCGGAGACCCATTGGGCGATGCAGCCGGTGATCTCTCTGTTTTTGGTAATGGAGCCCAGCGGGTAGATGGATGGGATAATTACCTTGTGAGCCTGAAAGTAGTGCTTTAATTTGCGGGAGGCGAGGAGCACAGTGTACAGGAGTTTCTGGACGTCTGGTACCGCTCCTTAGGTCCGTGTAATATTTCGTTCACGTAGTAGACAGGTCGTTGAACCTTCTCGGTTTTGCCTTCTTCTTCTCACTAGACTACGAGTACCGCGCTGACTGCTCGAGGACCACAGGCGATATAAAGTAGGAGTGTTTCACCAGGCTCCGGTGGGACTAGTACTAGTGGGCTTGCTAGATATGTCTTGAGTGCGTGAAAGGCTTTCTCGGCTTCCTCTGTCCATGTGAAGCCTTTATGCTGACGCAGAAGTTTAAAGAAGGGAAGTCCCTTGTCCACTATGCGAGAAATGAATCTACTGAGCGCGACCATGGACCCGGCGAGCTTTTGGATTTGGTTCATGTTGGTAGGTGACTTCATGTTGAGAATGGCTTCAATCTTTTTCAGGTTGGCCACAATGCCCCGATGTGATACCATGAAACCTAGAATCTTGCCGGCTTCGACGCTGAACACGCACTTTTCAGGGTTCAACATGATTGAAAGTGCATCTAGTGCCCCTAATGGATTTTGATGATTAATGACAAACGATTAAGGGACTAATGGTTTACTAAGTGTACACAGGTGATTAGTCCCCAAGTGATTGGTTTAACCGATGAATGTCGACCCCTAAAAATTGATGTTGAAGAAAGGCTTGGACCTAGAAGATTAGTGGAGATTTTCTAGTGTTTATATGATCGAAGATCATTTGGGTCCATAGGACAAGCCGCCTATTAAGAGGGGTCAGATAGGTTAAGCTCTAGGAAGGATGTTCTTAGAATGCTCAGTTCAAATCTTGAAGAAATCCTTTTGAAACCTCTTTCTGAAACACAGTCAGTGAATCTCGGTTGAACCGGGTTGAAGAATCGGTTGTACCGGATTGGCCTCAGTTGCAAGGTATGAAGACTTTGTGGTCTCAGCCTTGAAGAGCTTCAATTGCGGCATGACCGGTCTTGAGTCCGGTGCTGCCGAGAATGGCCACTGTGTTGGAGAGTTAGGGAACCCTGTCGCTTAGGGTTAGCCCTAGTTTCATCTTCCGGGATCCGGTTGAACCGGTTTGGAAGTCCGGTGCTACCGGAATATGCCTCTGTACCTTAGACCAAGTCCTGTTCTTTTGTCTGCGGTTGCACCGGGTTTGTCTTCCGGTTGCACCGAGAATCCTCTCTGGACTTAGGTCGTTTTGATGCCCTAGTCTAAGTCGCTTCTGAGTTGTCCGCGGTTGCACCGAGCCTTGTCTTCGGTTGCACCGGGAATCTCCTCTGGACTTAAGGCCAAGTTTATCTTAGACTAAGTCCTATTCTTCATGTGTCTGCGGTTGCACCGGGTTTGTTTTCCGGTTGCACCGAGAACATTTTCTGGACTTAGGTCTTTCGTTGAAGCGGATGTACCGGGGTATGTTTCCGGTTGAGCCGTTCTTCCTCTCTAGGAAGAAGAACGCGTCATTTCTTCATGCCCGGCACAACCGCCCTCTAAGTCGGCACAACCGGGATTCGCCTCTGGAAGTTGCTCTGGTGAGCATGTTCTTCAATCCCGGTGTGACCGCGTTGCTTCCGGACCTACCGCCTTTGTGGTGAAGTCTTTCGCTGTGCTTCAGGAGTTCTTCAGTTCTAGCCGTTGGTTTGAATCCCGGTGCTACCGGGTTCCTCTTCCGGTTGAACCGGAAGGGAATCTTTGAGTCCAACGACTCTTTTCAGCAGTGAGGCTATAAGTAGCCCCCGACCCCCTGCGGGCTCGGGACGACTCTCAGCGCAAAAAGAAAACTCTCTCCACTGTGTTCCCTTTCCTCCTTGACTCCTTTGAGATCCCCTTTGTGAGAGGAAAGCATCTTGAGAGATTTGAGACTTGGATTGAGCATTCAAGCGACCTTCTTCGAGCCTAGCAGATCTGAGCTTTTACTCTTGGAGATTTGGCATCTCCTAGCCGGCTAGGTGTCTTGGAAGAGCTCCAACTTGTGGAATCGCCTCCAAAGTTTGTGAAGGTCCGGGGATCACCTCAAGATCCACCAAGAGTGTTGAGCAGTTCCTTAGTGGACACAAGCTCAAGGAGATAAAGGTGAAGACTTTGTGTCTTCGGAGCTAAGTGCTCAGCCTCTCCAAACGAAGACGTAGAGTTGTTGCCAACAACTTGAACTTCGGGTTAAATCTTTTGTCTTCGCTTCCAGCTCTTTACTTTGTGTTATTGCTTATTGAAGTTGTTTTCTTGTTGATTCTGTGTTGCTTCACCTCTAATCTGCTTCACCCCCTTGCATGCTAAGTAACAAATTTGGTAAAATTTGATAATCTCCTATTCACCCCCCCTCTAGTCGATAAACCTCGATCTTTCACTTAGCCAAAAAAGAAAACAGCCAAATGCGCATGTGTATTGACTATACGGATCTCAACAAAGCTTGCCCGAAGGATAACTTCCCGCTACGTCGCATAGATCAGATTGTGGACTCAACCTCAGGGTGCACCTATTTATGCTTACTCGACGCATACTTCGGTTACCATCAAATCCACATGCGGGAATCAGATGTCCCTCATACTGGTTTTATTACTCCTTACGACATCTTCTGCTACAAGACAATGCCATTCGAACTAAAGAACGCCGGCAGCACCTACCAGCGAACGATGCAGACAGCTTTTGCAAAGCAAATAGGGTGGAACATGGAAGTTTACATCGACGACTTAGTGATCAAGTCAAAGGAGGAGCACGACCTAATCACTGACTTGTCAGAAACCTTCGACAACCTACGAGCCAATAAAATCATTGAAAAATCGAGGTTTATCGACTAGAGGGGGGGTGAATAGGAG